>VZTE01000201.1:441050-453854 GCA_013397775.1 Eulacestoma nigropectus
CGGAGGCGGAAACGGCGGCGGGAGCGGCCCCGGGCCCGGGCCCGGACACGGCGCCCGCCCACAGCGCCCCCGCGCGGCCCCGCCCCGCGGCGCAGCAAGGAAGCGCAGACGCTCCGCCCTTCCCAAAAATTCCTTTATTGCCTTGAGGAAGCGGGGTCTGGCTTTCCACAGGAAAGAGCTGCCTTGAGCACAGGTGCGGTACAAACAGCAGGGCGAGTTAATGCGACAGCCAGAGAGGTGAGGAAAGGTTTATTACAACGTAATTATGCATAATTTATATATATATAAAAAAAAATCCTTTAAAGTTGTTAGATGTAATACAAATTATTTTATAGCATAAAATCAAGTTGCCAGTGTATGTATCAGTACCACACTTCAGAGTCTTGGGCTCCCACTGCTGATGGGTGGTCTTTGCTGCCCACTCTGGGGGTCGGGACCCCCCTGAGATCCATCCACTTCTCGGGGTCAGCCCAAGCAGCACCAAGATTTCTACAGAGTGAGGTTTAGCACCCGGAGACAAAGCACGGGGAGGTTCTTTTAGTTTAAATTTCATAGAAATAGCTACAGCTGTAAACTGAAGAAAGCACTTCCACATCTAAGCACACCTCATGAACATCCTTTGGACACACAATTCCTGAACTGCTCAGCTTCAGCTGTATTTAAAAAAAAAAAACCAAGAAGTTCAGAAATCATTCACAAAGCAAAGGTTAAAACCTGTGTCTTCACAGTGAGTCTCTTCTGTGAATTAAGACATACACATTGCATCTCTATTCAGTAACAAACCAAAGGACCTTGAACAGTTCAGGAAACCCACACAGCTTAACTGGGTTTTCTGACCTCCCAAAACAAGACAAAATCCAGCCACGGGATTATGTCAAGTCTGTATTTGTCAACTGCCCACAGAAGAAAAATAAAGCATGGGAGAAACAGAACTGATTGTAAACTGAAGCACTGGACTACTTACAATAAAAGGCACCAAGAATTTTAGGGGGGGGAAAAAGGAAGGAAGATCACAAAAGGAGAATGCCCACTGAATGGAAAAGCTCATTGGATTTGTCCTGAAGCTCATCCTCATGAAAAGCAGAGGCTGGAGGAAACCAGCTACTAGCCAGGGCTTTTACTCCTGTCAGAAAGTGACAGAAATACAAAGCATCCAAATAACCAGCTACTCCAAAGTCAGTAAAAAATCTCTGATGGTTCAAAGTTCCCTCTCTGCTCATTTTCATCACTATTGTGTTGTTCTCCTCGGTACTGTTGTGCAATCCATTTATTAAGTAATCTAAGTGGGGATAAGGTGTTCTGGCATAATGTAATCAACAGTGTAACTAAATCAAATAAATTGATTAAGCAGTTGAATTTTATCTCACTATACTCTCTTCCAGTTCACACCAGGATGGCTGCTTGTGAGCCTACAGAAATGGAGGGGCAGGGGTTGTGCAATACTACTTGCTCACAAGATCTCTCCTCCACAAAATGTTTGTAATCCAGTTAGGAATATCCACAAAAGACACAGGATTAAAAGATTTCAGTATGTAAAAAAGTAAAAACTTTTTAAAACAGTAGTAGCTTCAGTACAAAACTGCAAATATACGTAGCAAAAAAAAAAAAAAAGAAAAGAAGTAGACTTTTAATTTCAGGCACCTCTTAAGACTAGTTCAGACATATCACAGACTTTTTAAAGTACATTTCTGAATAAAGCAAAGCTTATGGGCTTGCACCGGGGTCACTACACAGTTGATTTAGGTCTGACCAGCTTTAAAACAAACCATGTGCACTGGCTTAAATAAATACATTTTAAACATGATAAAGTCTATTTACTCAGTTACTGAAATTTACCTACAGAAAATAATCTTGAATTACAAGGCACAGAGTTAATTGCTGCCTGCAAGTCCAGCCCACACTAAAGGCCTACAGCTAAAGCAAAGGCAGAACATGGTAAGTAGAGGTTATCTCAGTGAATTCTCTACACCCTCACAGCCTTCAGGGCACTGCGGCACGAACCACATCTGGAACAGCACTTCCTCTGCAAGTGCAAGAGACACAAAGACACTCCAGGCAATGGCACTTGGTGAAGAAAAATGTGCAGAGTCTGTAGGTTTCTGCAAACATCCTGCAGAACGGGTGTTTTGGTACAGCCTGCGCTCAGCGTCTGGAACCCCATGTTGGTTCACTAACCACAGGTACCAGTATTTGGATTAACTGCAGTTTATAATCTGTGGGTTGCAATTGGCTAAAGCAGCACCAAAATGAGCACATCTCAGATTAAAAAAACTGCAGTTCGTGTCAGCATCAGTTACACCAGCTGAAGAAAGGCACATCCTCTTCAAATAGTGGAATTAGGGCACAAATGCGAGCGTTTCTATCCAAATAGTGGAATTAGGGCACAAATACGAACACTTCTATCCACCTGGTATTTTTGCCAGCATCAGATAAAGCAGGGTCAAATTAACACAAGATCCCTAACAACCTTGTTGATGTATTTTCTGTTATCGTGCTAAAACGAGGCACTTTTTTTTCTGACCAGGGTATACACCAGTGCAGTTTTGCATGTGTGGGAATCACAAGAAAGCAAGTTCTGAATGACCAATTGAGGCTGCAGCCAGACAAAGACAGCACTGTCAACTTCAGACAACAAAGCCCAGTCCAGCACCAGTGGTTTCACACAAAGTATCTTTGAAGCATGCTGCTTTCATACCACGGAGCTGGAAGGTTGAGTCTAAGGAAGGGCTCATGCGCTCACTCCTCAGCTGGTCCCGGAACCACACATAAAGAACAGTGCACATCCTGAAAATAAAAGCCAGCTGCCACTTACTAGAGCTGCTAAAGAAGGTTAAAAAGTGTGTAAATAGAACTTCAGTTAAAAAGAGTTTAAAATAACTGAGCATCCAGGAGAGGAAAAAACTGCCCAGGTAATCCTATCCAGTGACTGGCTAACCATTACAGACTGAACTGAAAACAGGAAGAAGCACAGGTTCCTGTAAATAGAACCTTCAAATTTTCTGTCAGTCTTCTCACAGAAAAACAACGAAGGAATTTGCCATAAAAATCTCAAGATAGTGGCCCCGAGAACGTTAAGAATTGAAGCAATTAATTCATCAAGACCAAACAGGCTGCTGTCAAGTCTCTGGGATTCATCAAAGGGATTACACTGAAAATCTCATTTTGAGAAGTGTCATCCCAAATACCTCAGCCTGAGAAGGTAACTGTTAAAACTTTATTCTCAGGGTGCAAAGTCTCTTTGGACAGTGAAATAAAATCTCAGTTCAGAAGATTAATGGAAGACTTGGATCTAAACTACTGTTCCACTTCTCCACCTCAAAACTATGAAAAGCACTCATTTGAGTGAGTCATCATTATTCTAAGTTCCTTACATAAGGAGAAATCAGCTCCTGCTTCTATTAATAAATCATTGCAGGTATTCCCTGGGTCTTGCTCATTGCATTAACCATGCCTTATGCTAACTCTTCATACAATCAATCACAGTTCACTGTAAGGTGAATCTCACTAATGTTTCAGGCATTTTTGCAAGTAAACAAATTGTTTTCAAGCTTTAAATTGACAAAACAACTGGACAGCCAGACTTCTGTTTGTAAAACAAATTCAATCAGTAAATAAAGGATGGGAAAAGCAGCAGCTACACTTAAAGCAAAGTTATCAGAATTTGTGCTTTTCAGCAAATCTAGTAACTGATGACTATCTAGTAAAGAAGTGGCTTCAAAGAGGTCTCCTCTTTTATTTGCCTCCACTAAAATAATCAAGTGATCCCTGGAGAAGCTAGAGACTGGAACTTTAGAAATAAAGTAGGTATTTGACCTCTCAGTTGGAAAAAAAACCTTTTCTGTTGCAGTTTCCCTGAAGCAGTAAGACTGCAAGAATATTCATTGTATAAACCATTTCTGCTTAGAGCTGTTAGTGCAAGATGCAAATCTTCAATTTAACTTGTTAAAAAGCCCTCCAAGATTCTAGTCAACTTCCAACATCCATCACCCAAGGCGACTACAGTAAGACACATTTTCTTGTGTTCTTCTTTGTCACAGGATACAGAACTGCACGGACAGCTTCAGCAAACACCTCCCGAACACCCTCCTGATTCAATGCCGAGCACTCCAAATATTTGACTGCTCCAATTTGTTTAGCCAGTGAAGTCCCCTGCTGCGGGGTAGTGGGAGCCAAGCTCTGCTCCTTCAACTTTTTAACCGTTTCCAGGTCACTTCTCAAGTCTCTCTTCGTGCCCACTAAAAGGATGGGAACATTTGGACAGTGGTGAGAAACTTCAGGGTGCCATTTGTGCCTCACATTTGCATAGGAAGAGGGGCTGCCAATGGAGAAACAGATGATGAAGACGTTAGTCTGGGGATAGGAGAGCGTGCGCAGGCGGTCGTACTCCTCCTGGCCCGCAGTGTCCCAGAGATTCAGGCTGACTGTCCGGCCATCCACAGTCATCTGGGCACTGTAGTTGTCAAACACAGTAGGGATGTACTCTTCTGGGAAGGCATTGGTGGTGTAGCTGATGAGGAGACAAGTTTTTCCCACCGCGCCATCTCCGACGACCACGCACTTGATAGTCTGCATTCTTCACCCAGAAACAGAGTCCTGCACAAAGCAAGAAAAGGGGTTAGGCAAAGCACACTCAGTGGTGGTCGTTTTAAAGAGAAGCTTTAGAAGTGTTTTCAATATAGCTGATGATTTCTTATCACAGTCAGTGTCTCAAGCAATTCTGAAGAGCTCGGGGCTAGAAAGACAATAGTGAAATGGAGATGCAATGAGTTGAGAGCTAAGTGACAATTGGCTGCATTCCAACCATGTAAGTACAAATTAGCCAAATTCCCACAGTCTTGCCTTACTGCCAGACTGTTTCCCACAGGCAAAAGGACAAGTCCTTAGAGGCACCTGCAAGCGGAAAGGGATTGGGACCCAGTAACAAGATACTCTGTGGTTTGTAGGTTCACACATCCACCTCTGTACACGCACGCACACTCCAACACTCACACTTGTCTACACAGTCCACTGCCTAAACAGTTTACCACAAAGAAAGGTCCAAAAGTTACAAATAAAATCAAGATATCATTTCTGGGCTGCACTGCTACTGTTTACAATAATAATTCACTACACTCAGATCAATCAGTCCTGAATAAACTGCATTATTTACAGGACACCAGATAAAAGGTTCAGAAAGTAGCACATTCAAGAAAAACCATTCTTTGAAATATAACTAGCCATAGTAACCCAGATTAGAATTCATAAAGAATTTTTCTAAAGAAGCCAAGAACAGATTACTCTCACTAATCACTGAGAGAACAAGCAGGACTTAATAGGCTTGAGCTACTTGGTGTCCTCTAAATAATGAACATGAGAAAAATACGTGCCCTAAAAGATCAGCAGTCAAACAGCTTTCCTGGGGAATTGTTACACGGGAGATACTTGACACTTAGAGATTTTCCATATCCCTTTCCCGGTATGTGAAGGGTAGGTTTGACAATCAAACTGATACAGTCTAAAACACAATTAATTTTAAACTTTCATCACATGAACAGCAAGAAGTTTGAAAATAGCATGGAACTAACTACAAGCAGTCATTTGTTGTACATTTCTTGTGTGCTGGAGCTTCCACTGCTAGCGTGAACAAGAAGGAACTTGCATCTGCCTTCTCACCCAAATGCCTTGGAGGTACTATCAGTAATCCTCAACTTGCAACCAGAAGAAAATACCCTGCTTCAAACAGAAGAGAATAGTGGGAAGAACTTTTTAGCAGGGACTGTTACGATAGAGCACGGGGGAATGTCTTTAAGCTAGGAAAAGATTGATTTAGATTAGATATAAGGTAGAAGTTATTTACAGTGAGGGTGGAGAAACACTGGCACAGGTTGCCCAGAGAAACTGTGGCTGCCCCATCCCTGGAAACATTCAAGGCCAGGGTGGATGGGGCCCTGAGCAACCTGATCTCATTGAAGATGTCCCCACTCACTGCAGGGTGGTTGAACCAGATGACTTTCAAAGGTTCCTTCCAAGCTAAACTATTTTGATTGCATATTCCAGAACGATCTCAGCTCCAACACCATCAAAGTAGCAAAGAGAATATAGGAAAATGAGCAACTTCCACTTCAAGACCATCCAAATAAATCAACAATTCATTCCCATTTAAGTCTCAGCTTTGTCCTTTTAGACAAAGTCTTTATCTGTATCCACATTCTCACTGGGGGCACACATGATTCTTCTGAACTAAGTGAAAATAGGCTACCTGGAGCTTTGGCACAAAGCTGCAACAGGCAGCTGGAGTGACAGACTGGTCACCACAACACACAGTGCTTAAGGAAATATCAATGCATGTACACAGACACTACAGAAACCCCAGTGGCTGCACGTGGTGGGAGTGAATCACCTTATGCTGCTATTGCTGCCAAAGCCTGGCTGGACTGCAGTGCACAGGGCAGGGCTTAAAGCCCATTCCTGCACTTACATCAAACCCCTGAAGTACCAGAACATGCTGTGCCAGAAACCTTAGTGGTGACCAACACCACTGCTTCCAGAGCAAAGGTTTTTTCCCAAATGAACTATCTGTGCAACAGATAATTCATCTTGATCAGTCAGTAACTAGTGACATGGCAGAGACGGCAGAACTAAGTCAGCAACAAAAGTTTAATGAAGAACGAGATACACAAAGCCTTTTACATGCCCAACTCCTAGTTTCTAAAATAAACAAATTGCAAACACTTGTAAACAGATCTCTCTTTAAAACCCAAACAAGCTCCTCCAAGGACTTACACCTCTTAAATCTGTATGTACTTGTGTCCAGAGCTCTGCACAGAATGACAGGGTGTCCCCAAACTGCACCCCAGCCTGCACATGACCGGCACTGGCTGCAAGGTCACCACACCAGCACTGTCGGGCAACACAGGCAGCTTCCTAAATGGATAAACTCCAAAGCCACGTGTATCCCAGACCATCAGCAGCTAATACAACCTGATTCAAAATGTCTAATCAAGCTGTGTTACTCAAAGATTACTTTGTTGGGGTTGTATTTAAAAGGTCATTACACCCTTCAATTTGGAAATCGGTAATAAAGTAACAAAAAAAGCCTGAAACATGAATGCTCTTTGCACAGCACTAATACCTTGAATTACCTCACTAAAACTCGGATTTTAAAAGAGGAACATTTGCAATGGGAAATAACTCCATGCAAACCTGCCAAAGCATTGGGCAAAGTATTAACTACACAAACACAACTAAAGAGCTTGTAGGCTTTTAAGTATGATTCTCTGAAGGGCCCCTTTAAAGGAGGTTGTTTGAGCTGAAAGGAATCGTGTGTGGCATATGCAATACAGAAAAACAAACCACACATCAGGATACACGTTATTTGTATCGAAACACAAAATTTAGATAAATTAATCAAAAAATAAAGAGTAGAAAGAAGCTACTTGACTCCAGAAAACAACGATGTGATCAAGGGTAGTTTGGTTAAAGATTTATACAGGGAAGACAAAGAGTTTTTTAATTTAAGTCACAACCAAGCAAACTAATATTACCTCCATCAGGTTTTTTCTATTATATCCATGTACTGCTTTCTTTATAATGTATGAAGTCTCTATTTAGTTTTTCTTGTAAACAATTTGCCTGGCAATAAAACTGTCATAAGATAGTAAAAAGCTGAGGTTCACATTTGCATGAAAAATTCTTCTTATTTCTAAAGCACTCTTGAAGTTGGCACTGCATGCTATCTAAATATAAATATATATTGAAAAAAAACCTCATACTCCAAAATCAACATTACCAAGAGTAGGAAAATTGGTTTAGGGTTTGTTTGGGGTTTTTTTGGTGACCTCCAAAAGAATTTTTGGGGAAACTTTAGAAATAAAATCTCCACATACGACAAGTAACAAGAACTGAAAAAGAGAAAAATACAGATTAACAAGTCAACACATCAAAAAAAAAAAAAAAACAATTTAGAAACAGAAAGCTGGGCACAAGCTTCAAAGCCAAGTTGAAAGGTTACACAGCAAGAGAAACAAGTAAATGGAAAATCCAGAGTAGTGAGAGGTAATCCACGTTGCTTAGTGTAGCCAGAGAAGGGAGAGAAAGGACTTTTATTACAGTTAAGGTTCTAGCAGTTACAGCAGAATGGGAATAAGTTTCAAATTAAATAATAATTTTTAAAAAAACAACAACAAAAAAATCACCAAAAAAACCCCACCAAATCACCCCTCACAGAAGTGTCGTGCAAAAATACGTAGATAAGAGTTATTTCTATCTTGTCCATCAATTACTTTGAATTAGAAAACTGGCATTCCCTGTTTGGGTAAGTTTCCTTCTCAGTAGATGCTGCTAAGTCTGACTTCACTGCCTGCACACCTGGCACTTCCTCTGGAATGTGCAAGATTTCAATCAACATGTCAAGACATCATCTGAAGAGCTGCTCCTGTTCTGACCTAATTAAGCATTTTCTGGTATCATTAACATGGACAGTTCGCTCTCCAGATGAACATTTGTTGAGGAAATTCACTACTCGGAACAGACACACAGAGTAACTTCATGTTGCACCAAATTTTTTTTGTGGGAGAGAAACAACTTCTAGATCTTCCCTTCGATACTCCTGAAGGGAAGTTCCCTGTCTGCAGAGAGAAGGGAGAATACAGCGACAGAAAACAGAGAGAAAACAGGAACCTGAATTCTTCTGTAGCTTTCTAGATTTATGCTTTTTATACTTCCTGCACTTCTAAAAACTCTTTGCAGAACTACTTAGCAGGATATGCCTCTGCCTTTGCTCTGTTAACTTCAGATGCCTCTTTGTTAGGTGGATTTTAGTTCTGATTAGGGTCTTTGATAAACTCACTCTCACTGAGCTTGTCAGGTCTTCCATATATCTCTTTACAGTTTAGATAAGGTCCCATTTTGGCCAAAATTGAGCAGAAAACTCTCTAAGAGTTCAGCTGAAATCAGCTGTACCGAGCTGTGTCATTCTGCTCAGCCATCACATTTCATCAAGCCCTCGCTGTTTCGCAGAACCAGATCCTGCTTTACCAGGGGCAGGCAGAAGTTAAGAAATCTAAACTATTTAATTGCTCATCTTTCAGTAACAAAAACTAGATCAGAGACAGTTCACTCTGTCTGTCTGAAACATGAAGTCAGGCAGGAACCTTCAACAAAGAACTGGGTGGATAGGGCAGTTCTAAATATATCACACCATCCTCACCCATGCAAAGGAGTTAATTCACATGTGCAGCTTACCCACCAGGCCTAGCAGGGAAGAGAAAGGGGGTCTCAGCAATTTAATCAAGACTCTCTTGCTATCCCACGACAGCTCAGCTTACTCGCCATTGTTTCAGGCAAGTGCCAAAGGAGTGGAGAAGTGCCAGGCTTTCAGAATGCGTGCCAAGAAAGAGCAGAGAAAGTTAAATAGGAGACCTCATCCCTCATATCCTTCAGCAAGGAGTGACCTACTTGGACTTCTCAGTGCCTCTCAAAGTTTTCACACCACTTTCTGTCCTGCCATTTACCTGCAAGAGAAACAAAACTGCAACAGTCTGAGGGGCAGTAAAGGGGGAAAAAAATCCACAAGGGAAGGCAGATTTCAGCAGCACAGTGGGAACTGTGCGGGCCACCACCCGAGCTCCACATGTACAACAGAACTGAGGAAGCTTGCTCTCTCCAGAGCTCTTTGCCTATAAATTCAGCTCACAAGCACATAACAGGAGTGCAATTCTCACTGATTGTTCCTTCAGTGCCAATGCTAGAAAGCCCTTCATGCCTTTTGATGCAAAAAGTTATTTCTAGGAAATAAAAGAAACCCCTCAAAACCTTTCAAATAATATTTTTAAAACCTCTACCCCTGTCAAATTAGGCTGAAATTGGTTTACTGATTCAGTTTTTTTTTCAGGGATGAAACACACATAAGCAATATTTCTTAGGAAACTACAGTGAAAATAAAGTCTTCTGCATGAGGTAATTGGACAACTCAACCACATAAACCTCTTACTACAGGCACTCCTATATTAGTGACCAAACATCAAAGACCTTAAATTCTATGAATCCAAGATACTGAATGAATAATTAATATTTCCAAAGGGCATTAGCTCATGAAACAGATGCACAGCTGATGAAACAACACTGTGACAAGGTGCAGCTGCACAGCCCACAGGAACTAAAACCCAAGAGTTCAGTAGATATCCAAATCCCCAGTGTATGAATGTGACACATATCCTGCCATAATCAAAAGCTGCAGAGTATTAAACTTGGATTTCCCTCCTGCAAGCACATGCAGAGGCATGGATTCATCAAGACAGGGACCCTTCACAGTTTATTTGAACACAAGTGACCCTTTGATGGTGAACACAGTAAAGGTGTAAGAACAGGAGCCAGGGCTGCAGGGTTCTGTGCCCACACCCACTAACTCACCTCCTGGGTGATACAAGCAACTTGCACAGGTCCTGGGGGTCACAGTCAGTTCATAAAAAGTTAATAACCATGTCCTTCCCACCTTCCATAGATTCTGACAGGGCCTTAGTCACTACTGTTGGCTAAAAGAAACAAACAGTACCTCAGACATAAGGTTTTGTGGAGAGGCGTGTTAAGCACGTTGCAGGATGAATGATAAATCCAGTTTAAGCATCCTTGATTCCTATTTGAGGTAAAAAGAAAAAAAAAACCAAAAACCTGTTAGTATGTCTTCCTATCATCTTTTGTCACCTGGCATTTGCTGGCACTCTGAGTTGTAACAAAGCCCCTGTTGTATCTGAAGAGCAATGTTACACCAGAAAAATCTAAGCTTCTTTCCGTGAGAAAAAAAAAAAGCCCCTCCACAGTTTTCATTGGATTGCACTTCTCTGATTCCTCCTCCTCCACCCCCAAATTTCACTGAGGCGGGGTGGGGGGGCGGATTTAATAAAAAATAAAAACATAAACAAGAATAAACAAAGAAAAGAACAAACAAAACCTGACCAAAATAAAACTGAAACAAAATAAAAAAAAAACCCCAAATGAAAACAGAAAAACCCAAAACACAGAAACCAAAACAAACAAACAAACAAACCCTCAAACAAAAACAAACGAAAATGCACTTGCTCAATCAATACCAGTTTTCTCAAAAGTATCTTTAAAGAGTTTTGGTATGACTAAGACAGGAGTTAATGCGTGCACTCAGTGCGTATTTTATCATGGCTTGTGCACTACAATACTGCAACAATTACCAAGTCTCATTTGCATCAAGTATTGCAATTCTAAAATGTGAGCAAAAGTTAACAGAGTCAAGAAGTCTCTCAGCAGTTCATCAGATTTACACATACAGGCATGTAAAGTAAAAAAATATTCCCTGTAAAGGTCCGAATCTTTACATGACACCAGATTGTGTGAAAATGCTTTGGATCCCAAAAGAATCACAGCCTCACCACATAAGCAAATCAAACCACACACTCAGTTTCCTCCTACTAAGTGCAAACTGCCTATTTTACTGGTTTTCTTGGATCTCTGTAAAGTTCCTTCTATGAAAAGTATTTAAAAGCTTTTTTTAATGGAAATATTAATCTAAAACGCCAAATATGTCTGATAATCTTTAGTTCCATGTAGAAAAACTGCTGTGGTGGTGAACAGTGGCAAACTGGCTCCAAAGTATGCCTTCGAGTGATGTATTTTACATCTTAGAAGGAAGAGAACGTGAGCTTTTTAAAAATCAAAAAATAAGCTTGGGGCAAAGAGCTAATGATGCTGCCACAAGAACTACTGCATCCCAGCCCAGGATATGTGTTGCAAGCATAAGGTACACATAAAGAACATTTAAATCAAAGCATTTAAAGCTTTTTTATAACTCGGAGTAATTATGGAGGGAATCACAAGCGTTTACAAAGAGTAAACAGATACCGATTACTCACTGGTTCTCGGAAAAAAAAATAAAACCAGAAAACGACACAGGGGAAAAAACCAGAGAGGAGTTCAGAACAAATAAAAAGCAGCATTGCTTCTCGGGATTTGAGGTTAAGCAGGAACTCAGTGCAGGTTGTTATTAAAACCGAAAGGCACTCCAGAAGAGAACCACTGAGCCGATGAAGGGGAGCTCCGCGGCAGCTGCTAAATGAGACAATACCTGCGACTCCTGGCACCCCTCCGAGTGTTTTAGGTCACCACCTCGCACTACTCCTCCTGACACAGCACTTTGCCAGTTTTCAGAGAGTAAATCCAACCTTCCCATCCTTACGTATCCCTCACTCTCAGCAGCGAAACGAGACCTTTCCAAAGGCTACCTCATCCTGTGCCAGCTTTTTATGACATTCGCTGGGAGCAGAGGTCGCCTTAAATTTGTCGCGGTGCTCCTGATAGGGATTAGCATCAGCCTGGCGTTAGAACAGCCCGGCCCAACCTTGGCACACTGCGGAAGGGGGAAAAGCGCGACCTGCCCTGCCACGGGGCCATTCCCGCTTCCCGCACCTCCCCGGAGCACAGAAAGGCTCGTTTCAAACCCTTCCCCAGCATCCCCGGGCCCCCCCGACGAGCACATTCACCTCCGCACACACCGCCCAGTGCAGAAGCCGGGGCGCGCATCCCACTTCCCGAAACCCTCCGGACACGGAGGAGCCAGCACGCCACGCGGCTGGGGCCGGTGAGCCCCCGGTAACTCCCGGGCTGCCCTTCCCTGCCCCGGAGCCGGCCGCGTCCCGGCGGGACAGGTGCCGCAACAGCCTCCCCCGGGACGGGACCCGCGGCGCCCGGGCCGGCAGAGGCCGCGGGCCGCGCCCCGCTGTCAGCGCGGGTGGCGGGGCCGGGCGCGGAGGATGTTCCGGCACCGCCGGGCGGGAACACACGCGGCCACGCGCGGGGCCC
>VZTE01000201.1:454132-480885 GCA_013397775.1 Eulacestoma nigropectus
CCTCGGCCCGGCCCCGGGCTGCGGCCGCGCTGTAGTGCTCCCATGCTCCGACACAGCCCCGCCATCCGCCCCGCTGCCCGGAGCCGGCAGCAAGACCCTGCTGATGCTAAATTCGTTATTTTGTAGTTATGCGTTGTCCGAATATAACTTGAGCGAGGGGGTTTGGTCTGGTTTTGGATGACTTCTCAGTTGATTCACTTCAATATCCATGAGCAGAAATACGCAGGCGTGTCTCTGTGCACAACCACAAACCTGTAACATGTATCCTTAATGAGGACAATATATCCTTAATAAAGATAATGCCAGGAAAAGGAAAGAATGGCAAAAAACTGAGCGATTGCTTTTGTTTTCTCTCCACGAGATTGTGCAATTAAGCGGCTCTGCGGCAGGAGATGGTTGGGTTTTCTACACGGGTGAATGCTCCGGTCCATGGCGTGCGCCGCCCTCCGCCCCCGTTCCCGACGCTGCGCCGCGTTACACAGCGCAGCTCCCGCGGAGATCCCCCTCCTCCGCAGCCTCCGCCTGGCCCGGGGCCCGTTCGGCATCGCCCGCTGGTCCCCCGGGCGGTCTCACGCCTGCGAGGGGCTTTGCAGGCGACGCCACGGCTCCGCTGGAGCTGCCGGCGGCGGTGACATTCCCGTGGCCGCAGTCACCGTCTCCCGACAAAGAGCAGCAGGGCCCGGCTTCCCCAGCGCCGGGAGAGGGAGAGGGCAACAGCTTACACTCAGCTCAGCCCGGGGCTCAGCACCCTCAGAAGGGGCAGGAGGGGCTCTGTCCACCCCGAGAAATGCCAGGGTCAGGCAGGGTGCCGGGCTCTGAATACCCAGTCCCAAGGGACACCAAAGGTGCAGGCACGAAGACCCCTCCTGTTGTCCTCCCCCAGCCAGGCACAGGAAAGGAAGTGACAGAAGGCAGGGTTTAGCCCGCTGATGTTTCTTAAGCACCCGTCACGGGTTTCAGAGGACAACCTTTGCTCTGGGTGTTTATTAATTGTCCCTTCTGACCCGGGGAGAGGCCTTGCTGCAGCCTGCACACGGTTCTGGACTAGGTCTGCTTCTCTGGAGCTGGTGCCAAGGTGCCCAGCAGCTCAGGAACCAGCACTGCTCAGCTACTGAAGCACTTGGCCGTCAGTTACTCGGTGTTATCATATCCGGTGTTCCCATCTCCAAATCTTCATCTTCCTCCTCGGACCAGCTCAAGCTGTCATCAGAGTCCTCATCCTGCACAGCCCCAGGTTCCTCTGTGTTTGCAGCTTCCTTCTCTTGCTCACCAGAGGACTGCAACTTGCTTTGGGGGAGCTCCAGCCTGGCCCAGGAACCAGGGCTGGCTTTGCAAAGCGTGATCTCCACCTTGGCTGGGACCATGCTCACAAAGCTCTTCTCTACGTCAATGGTCTGGAGAGAGGGAAAGGTGCAGTGACCGGGCAGGGGAGGGCAGGCAGCACACGCTCAGCCTTCCCCTTACCGGCAAAGCCCTGCCAGAGGAGAAATCTCCTCCTGTGCCAGGAGAAGCCTGGGCTGCAGCTGAGCTGAGCTGAGCTGAGCCTCACATTGTTATGTCTAAGCAGCACCACAGTGCTCGTACAGAGCTCAGGAGAGCTCAGCTCGCCTCAGCCACAGGCGCAGCTGCGGCACAGCCTCTCCCCAGCAGCGAGCTGTGCTGAGACGCAGCCGTACCCACACCTGTCAGCTCTCTGCTGCCTGCAGGCACAGGCAGCACGCACCAGAAATACAGACAAGAAATGCACGTGCAAATTCCTGGGCCTCACTGCTGCTCCCCAGCCAGCAAGCAGCTGAAAAATCAGTCTCATGGCTCAGACCGTGGCCTGCCTGCAACTCACAGCAGGATTGCGGGGGAGACAGTGACCTGCTGGGCCAAAGAACATTTGGGGCAGCCTGGGACCAAATTCAGAACACCTATAGATCTGGCAGAGACCTCCAGCTCTGACCTTAGCCCTGGATCAATCAGTGCAGCCATCTCAGCCTCCTCAAAAGCCCTAAGGCATTTCCTAGCAGAGATAGCTATAGATGCCTGTATCTGGGCTCAGGATGAAGAGCACAGGCTGCCTCACAGCACTGCAGCCCAGCCTCACACAGACTGCTGGAATAGGGAAATCAAAGCAAACAGGATCTTACCCCCCAGAGCTCCAGTTCTGCCTGGAAAATCTTATTCCCTTCAAAGATGACATGAGCCTCAAGCTGAAAGATCAACAGAAAATTATCTGAGAGGGGTAGCACAGCTCTGCCAGAGCTCTTCCCCCAGACAGTGCAGCTGCCTTTCAGCACCATATCGCATCCCACGTCCTGGCTCCAGTATAATGGTGATCCCCTCAGCAACATTTCACCCCTTTCAGAGCATGACAGGCTCACCTCAGCCATGGGTCAAGAGATTCAAAGCCAGCAAATCCCCCCATTGAGGCTGAAAGCCAGAGTTGCCAGACAGATGCAGCAGCGAAGCCACCGGGCTCTCAGCTCAGGGATGGCAGGTTGGCAGCGCCAGCCCTGCCTGTAGCAACAGACCAAAGAGGCCACCAAAGAGCACCAGGCACCCAGCTGGCTCCTGGCTCTTCAAATTCAGTTGGTGCCATGAGAGTGCACATGCCCACCCCACTCACCACGGTGCGATTGGCCTTCACGCTGCTGAGGGCAGGCAGGGGGTTCTTGGCATAGACCGTCACCACCACCTGGCTGCTGGTCTGGTGCCAGTCCTGCCGGCACAGCACCGCCTTCTTGTCCTGCCGAGGAGAGGAACCATCACGGCACAGCTGGGGCTCAGGCACCCCCAAAAAGAGGGAACAGCACAGCTGGAGCTCAGGCACCATCCAAACAGAGGGGATGTCTGAGCCAGAGGATGCTCCCTTGCACATCTCCTCTCTGCTGGCTGGTTCAGGATCAAAAACCCTGCCTTTTCTGCAGGTTTTTGAGGGGAGATGGTCATGCAAAGGTGGGCAGCCCCTGCCATGCTGTCCCATGCAACATGGGACATCTGTGCTGTGCTTGAGGTTCCTCCAGGACACGTTAAGATCTGAGACATCCCCTTCTTGTTCCAGAGTCTCTCTGCTATGCCCAAGCTCCTAAGTGCTATGCACAGTCAGGAAACTCAGCCTGGAGGGCAACGCAGGGGCTGTTGCTGGACATGGGTGATGCCACCACGCTACATTTAGGAGTCAGATGAGCCCCAACTGGCCACGTTTCACCTTTGTCCACCTTGTCAGCACCACAGACACTGGCAGGCCTGTGTCCCCACCAGGCTCATTTCTGACCATCACCAGGAGACAGACTCCCTGCAGCCCTCCACGCTGCCAGCCAAAGAAATGCTCCAGGAGGAGTCCTGGCCTCAGACTTAGGTGACAATTAGCATAAAACATCTGCCTCACAACATCACAGTTCCTTCACTGCAGCCTCCTTTACATTCAAGATATGTTTTCTGCTCCAGGGCAAAGAACGGATTGGGCTCGGAGAGTGTTGCTGGGGGCAGTGCTGACTCAGAGGAACACAGTGCACTTTCAGGGTTATCCCGGGCTGCTTTGGTGCAACTTTCCCAGCTTGAGCCTGTTTCTGGTCAAGAACTTTCCTGGGGAAACTTACACACACACAGTATTGAGAACTGGGACCTTCGCCCCACTGCCCTGCCACAGCACCATGTTGGTATGAGGATCAAATCCCTCCTGAGAAGCAGCTGCAGAGGGAAAGCTTCATTAAAGCCAAATTCAGTCATCTGCAATCATCTGTCAAAGCCTTTGGGGTTTTTTTTGCAGGACTTTTCCTGTGCTCAGCCACCTGTCTCTATGTGGCAGCCTGCAATGCTGGCTATGCTGTGTCCAGGGCCAGGTCCTGCCTCGTTCAGCTTCCTATTGCACATCTGCCCATTGGGTGTGAGAGCTGACACATCTTGTGAATGCAGAGCAGCATCTTAAAGGGCAGATGGGTCAAGATTAGGCATTCAAACCCTGTGCAGTCACTGGTCAGCAATTATGAATATTAAGACAATTAAATGCAGAAACCTGTGTGAATGCAGAGCAAGGGAAGGAGCACTCTCAAATGCCAATAATGCCAATAATGCAAATTGCTCACATGAGTTGCCTCTGCTGAGAGCCCCCTTACCTTCTTTTCTGTCCAGCAGTGACACCCACGGCTGCAGCCCGGCTGCTCCATGAAGGCACCGAAGTCCGTGGTTTTGATTCCACAGCAGCTCCAGTATTTCATGCTGAGGAGAGCAGGGTGACCTGAGTGGGGAGTGCACACAGGAGCAGGAGAGGAGACCACAGCAGGGTGGGGGGGGAGGGAGGGGTTCATAACCAAGAGCTCCCCCTGCCCACCTGTCCCCTTGGGGGGGTGCAATGGCCGTGCTGCTGGGGCCACACAGCTTTGCCGTGCAGCATTTTCAGCCCTTGGCAGGGTCAGTTTGCTCTCTGGTAAAGGGTGGTTTCTTACCCCTCATGGAAGACAGGAACACCAGGGTGAAACGTACAAACCTCTGTGTTACTCTCCGGGCCCCGGTAGATCTGCGGAGAAAGAAGCAGAGGAAAGTTCTTATCTGTGTCTCTGGCACAGGACGATGTGGCACAGCCAGGCATCCGCCCATCAATGCCCATCCATGTAGAGGGCACAGCACAATGCCCAACATCACCCTTTTGTCGGGTCCAGCATCTGTGGAGACTCAGTCTGGGACCATGCCCAGCCATCAGCCCAGCACTTGCCCTGCTCCTTGCTGGCAGGGCAGCGACCCCAACCTTGCTGTGACCGTACCCTTCTCCCAAACACAGCCTGCTCCCAGCCCGGGGCTCAGTGACACAAGGACAGTGGGCGAGTTTAGACACCACAGCAACTCACTCTGAGGTGCAAGAGGTCATTTGTCATTCCTGTCCTTTCCCCTCCTTCCCACAGCATGTCAGTCTTATGTCCCCATCTACCTCCTGCCTTTTGCTCTCTGCCTGCTCCCTCGCTGCTGCTTTCCAAGCATCTCAATCCCTCAAATCCCTCCCACTCATCCTCGAGGCAGGCAGTGCTCTACAAGACAGCCTCGGGCAAGAGAGCAAAGTGGGCTGTGCTGCATCGGTTCGGTGAAGGTGGGAATTGTTCCACATGCATTTTGCCTGTGTGTCCAATCCTGAATATGTGCTCTTTTTCACTGCAAGCAATCAGCAGCAGTGAAACACAAACGTAACACCAGTCTGGAAGCCTCTTGCAGGAAAGTGGCTGGGAGGTGACAGAGGTGGCTGCTCCCAGGGCGGGACGAGAATACGGAGCAGGTGAGCACTGCCACCTTCCACCTGCCTGATATCCTGCCCTGAACCTGGACCTGTGATGCTCCTGGCCACAAGGCACAGGCTGGGCAAAGATGGCACTCACCGCCTTGCAGGCTGCGTTCTTGCACGTGGTGCCAGCTCTCACCTGGGCAGCCTCCTCACCTGCGAGAGCAACAAAACTTCACCCAGGACACACACTGCCCATGCCTGCCCCCAAATCCTCCCCCAGCCCTCTGCCAGCTCCCCAGCTGAGCACAGACCATCCTAATGTGCCTCCAAGATGCAGTTTCGCAGGTTTTCAGGTGGCTGAACGCGCAGCACTCACTGACTGCACTAAGCCTGTCATGCAAAACCCCGTGCTGGACTTGCTGTATGCAACCCCGGCGCCATCCATCAGCTTGTCCCTACCTGCACAACTGCTCTCCAGTGTCTCATCCTTGGAGGACAGGTTCAGTTTCTCCAATGCCTGCTCCAGAGACCTGGATACTTTAATTGGCAGCAGTTGTCTTGGCTCATCAGAGCTGGGAAACAGCAGCAGCAAAGGCCGAGTGAGTTTTTCTGTGATTTAGATGTCATTGCCTCTCCTGAGAGAGCGGAAGGGCAGGACATACACAGAAGTGACACAGCAGGGCAACACTCTTATCTGAGCCTAGCTCACCTTGGTCTTTCCCGCAGCATCTTCTCAGCTGATTTTGGTCCTTGGACGATGAGCTCCGTTGCTGGTTTGGCCTTTGGCTCATCTGAGGTCTTCTCTTGGCTGGAAGGTTCAGGGGGCTTCTCCTTGCTGTGAAACCCCTTTGTGCATCCCTGAGCAGCAGAGACAAGCGTAATGACTGCTTTGTCCTCCTCAACCTCCTTGGGCTGCTCCCAAACCCTGTGAATTTCCATGATGTGGTGGCTCAGTGTGTCGCAGAGGTGGGTTCTGACCTTGCACTTTGGGAGCAGCACTCTTGTTTGGAGGCTCCTTGGAAGCACATAGCAATCCCTGGCTGGCAGGGCAAAAGGGACATCCCTGACACAGGACAGGGATGGGACAGGACTGGGCAGGGACCAGAAGGAGAGGATGGAGAAACAGTGGGTGCATTTAGGCTGACAGGTTGCTCACCTTTATGGAGAGGAACTCAGAGAAGTCCGTTGTGCGTTTCTTGCAACAAGACCAGCCCTAGACACCAGGACACGACAGGCTGGTCAGGTGTGGGCAATCCTGCTGGGCACAAGGTCACTCCCTGCAGCTGCAGCCCCAGCTCCTGCCCCACTCACCTTCAGGGCATCATGGAAGATGGGGACACCTGGGTGATACAGGCAGGAATCTGAAAAGGGAAAACCAGGCAAAAGCTTTCAGGAGAAGCAATCCTGCCCACGAGCCACCTGCGACAGCCAGCAGCTCCAGAGCCAGCTCCTGCCATATGGGCTGCCTGTGCTGGGCTTGGCAGCACGGCAGCCGAGGCCATGCTCTGGGAAAGCAGCACACATTCCCATTCCCTCTGGTGCAAGGCACACGAGCCCACTCACCCTCGGCGTTGTGCTCGGGATCAAACCTCTGCCCGCAGCCCTTGTTGTAGCACAGCAGTGCCATAGCTCAGGCGTGCGCGCAGTGCGTCCTTCACTCCTTCCACAGAAATCCCATCAGTTTACCCTTCCCGGGATCCTTCCTCTGCTTCCCCGCCGCTTGCAGCCCAGGCGCCGGGAGGTGGCTTTGCCTATCTTTGGAGGCAGCTGTGGGAGGTGGCTGGTAACCGGAGACCGGGCTAAAGATGGACAGGGCAGCTGATGGGGCTTGGCGCCCGTGTTATCTCCACAGGCATTTCTGTGCTGGCCCTGTGCCCAGAAGAGGGAATGGGCACTGCAGGGTGGCCCCGCGCCCGGGGTGTGCAGAGGTCCTGTCCCAGTGCCTGCCATCCTGCCAGCATCCGTCACGGAGGCATGGGCATCACCCCAGCGCTCACACAGGCGACTCCAACCACGCTCAGCTTCTGTAGCATTTACAGAAGCAGCTGAAAGATCCCTGAAACTGAAGGGAAGAGAATTCCCAGAGTCACAGGGCAAAACTCGTGCTGATCTCCCCCAGCCCCAGAAGGCACAACCACCTGCTAAACAGGACCGAGGCTGTGCATGTGGCCAAGATACCTTTTGATGCTGGTTTTCGTGCAGCCCAGGAGTAACAGAGTGCTCGAGGGAAGGTTCTTGGCCAGATGTGAGAAGTAGGACACAGTGATTATGTGGGTGATTATGATTAGATTTATGGCTAATACAGTTTTTAAATATTGCAAGTGCAGCATCCAAGTAACAACTCTACCATCCATTACAAAATATGGTGTATACAGGAGTGGTCTCTCCCATTGAGTCATAAGCTTCAGTGAGACCCACTCACTTTCTAAACTTCTCAGAGAAGTCTTGGTGTGGATCAGTCCACTTAGTCTCAGGTTTGGTTACAGCCTGTGTCTAAAGGATTATAACACCGTCAGATTTGGCTAGAAACATGCAGATTTACAGTCCTTGGCCTTGCAGAATTCACAATTACAAAGCAAGAAGGCACCTTTGGAGCTACTTTAGGATTTTATCTTTGTATTTGACCAGATCTTACCGTTTTTCACTACTTCGTCAAAAGTGAGTATTCTGTGTGTTCCTTGTATTCTGGCTGGACATACCCTGCAGGTGTCCCCAAGGCAGGGCAGGGATGACAAACACCACCCAGAAGCTGCCCGCGACCTTGGGAGAGCAGTTTGTATGGTTGGCCCAGACTCCAGCAGCATTTTATACCCTTTTGCAGGTCGATGTGCACCACAGTCAGTCACAAACAGCTCAGCTCCCCCATCTCTGTAACACATTAAGCATGCAAGCATTCAGTGAGTTCCTCCTGCAAAACCCACCTGATGCTTTCATGTTATCTTAGGACAAACCACATTGCCCAGCAGAGATTGTGGAAAGGGAGAGGGAAGGATGCACACACAGACTCAGACCTGACTATCTTCCCTTGTCATCACACCAGGGATGAAAACTGTTCCCTGGAAGATCATTGTAATCACAGAAGAGAACAAAATGTTACTTGGGTCCCCTGTAAGCAGAAGGGGTTTACTCAGACCCCCTGCTCCCCTTCTGGGACCTAGGAGTTTTATTCTACAAACAGGAAACCCTCCTGAGATCAAAGGTTTTACTTAGTTCCTGTAAGCATCAAAATCAAATATTTTCTTTGTGCTGTTCCTGTTTGCAGGGACAGCTGTTTCCTGGGTGCTGCCCTGACCTCCAGGAGCACACAGCATCTGGGGACTATTTCTGTTCAGGAACCGGGGTCGATATAAGCCCTTGGCACTATCAGACAGTACAAAGAACAAGTCCTGCGGGCAGAAGGTGCCCAGGAAGTCTGCTCAGGAGGTGAGCTCACAGGGTCTGCCATGGCTGATGCAACCCTAACCCTGTCCTATGATGTTTGTTTAACCTACTTAATCCCTCTACAAAGCCTGAAGAATTTTCTGTAATCCCAAGGGGATCTCCAGAGTTCAGAGTTAGGATGAACTGTTGCCAGAATTCTGGAGCTTATCAGGGAGATGACTCCAGATTATTTCACACTGTCCTGCTACTTCACCTCCAGCTCAGTTCTGCCATCCCCACCTTGAGATGCCTCAGCCAGCAGAAATATCAAGCTTTTCCTTGTCAACTCCTTAGCAAGGAGCCAGCCCTGCTGCAGGGGAGGACAGGTATCACTGTCACACCTCTTTATACCTGGGTCACCTGTGTACAAACCTACATCCACCCAGAAGTTGGGAGGGAAATGGGAGGGCACTGGGGAACTTGTCACACCAGCATGAGCCACGTGGCTTCAAAGCACTGTACTGCCTCAGGACACAACTGACCCAACAGTCCCAAAGGTGGGGAAAAAAATGCTGTGGGCATTCAGAGCCTCTGCTTAGGGGAGAAAGATCACTGGGGACCAAGGAAGCTGGGCAGAGGCCTGTGACAGGGGAATTTGCCATCCTGGGGGCTGAGCAGAGCTATAGTGTTTCAGATCTCCCTGTTCTTTCCACGAGCTGTCAGCAAGGCTGCAGCTGTCACTGTCCCCGTGCCAGTGAGAATATGGAGCTCAGGTTACCCTGCACACCTCAGAGGAAACGCCAGCAGGATGATGTGGCTGACACACATCACCGAGATAAACAGCAGGTATCCAGGGGGGACTGTGGCTAAGGCAACTCTGTACTCTGCATCTGAGACAGGAGTCGAGCTCCCAGCTGCCAATTAAAAATAGAGCCTGTTGGCTTTACGTACACCTAATTTCATATACAACAGAAGAAAAAATGAAGTAGAAAAAACAGAATAAATTATTCTCAAACCCATCTTAATGTGTCTGCCCTTGAACAATCAGGGTCAGTGTAAAACAGCCCTGCAAGGTCCTGGGGAGAACATGCTGGATACCTCCAGGGAAACAAACCCAGCTCACCCCTGACCCTTCAGTCACTCAGGATGCCCTGTGGAGCCAGGGTAGCAGCAAGGCGCTGCATTTCTAAAGCAAAGAGTAATTCCTCCATAAAAAAGGCTGGTTAGGTGAAGGGAAATCCCTGACAAACATATTATTGCTATGTATGCAGCAGGCAGGATTAACGTTTTATTTATTTGGGAAATAAAATCTTACTCCAAAGAACATGTGCTGAGCAATTCTACAGCAGTTCTGCCTGGCCACTATTCAGATAATTGCTAAGCAATTATGTACCACCTGTCCAAGGGGTCTGCACTGCTCATACTCAACAGTTCAGAGAACAGGTTTGAAAAAGACCAGAAAACTACCAGAAATGGGGGTATGGGCAATCTTCATCTCTCCATTCAAGACAACTGTTCTTCTGCAGCTTGGGTTATTACAAGACTACTGCTGCAACAATTCAGTGAGACTTCAGACTCATTGAACAATTACAACTTCAAACTGGAACCAGCTACCTCAGCTGATAAGGATTTTCAGCCTATAATTCAGACAGTGTCTTGCTCCAGAGATAATTCTGTTTCCTTGGAGCCGAGCTGTTCCTTCAGGAGTTCATTCACTCTGGTGCTCACTCTGAAAGCACACGCAATATTCCTCATCAAAAAGTGCACTTCAGCCCTCAGTTGGAACCAGTCCAAAGAGAATAGTTCAGTCTACTCCTAAGACTTAGTTGTGTGTCACTAGCTGGCATCCTGAATCAAAATCTGCTGGCTGAAATACCCTGAACTGGCACTGAGTGTGGGGTTTTAGCAGTTTTCTTCTCGAGGGTCCTGTTGCTTTAAAGCAAGGTCACTGTGAGCTCAGTTAGAGCAGAGTGGCCAAACTGTAGTGAGGGAAAGTGTCCCAAAACCAGCGTTGTGCCTGGCTGAGCTCCTTGCTTTCTTACTCTTTTTTTTTCCTTATGTCTGGTACCAGGTACCCAAGTCATGACTAAGAGAAGAGAGAATGTTGGCTCCTTTCAGCAAGGCCATAGAAGATCACATCTTCCTTCTTTCAGCCTCCAAAGGTAGCTCACTCACTGGAGAAGTCGTTTAGCACATGCCATCACTTGCAGCTTTCTATGATAAATTACAGCTGCTTGTAAGAGGCACCGTGCCAGGAAAAAAAAAAAAAAGAGATGTTTGTCTACTGCTTTGATATGACAAAATTATCCATGTACCAGCTGGATTTTTCAGATTTATCTTTGATTCTTGCAAATGCAGTCACTATTGTTGAAAAGGAAGCTGCATGAAGCACAAGTTTCTGAAGTCCACAAATGATGGGGGTTTAAAGCTAAGAGCAAAGTGGTAAGAACCAAATTGCTCATCAGTCCTTGGTGGGATATGAACTGATACTGGAGAACTGCATTTTACACCAGCTGATCAAATATGACAGCAAAAGGCAAGGGTTTCTCTTCAGAAGAGTCAAACTATT
The DNA here is from genome assembly GCA_013397775.1 of Eulacestoma nigropectus. Classification (NCBI taxonomy): domain Eukaryota; kingdom Metazoa; phylum Chordata; class Aves; order Passeriformes; genus Eulacestoma; species Eulacestoma nigropectus. The sequence goes on from VZTE01000201.1 coordinate 465,259, forward strand.
TCATCAGTCTGCAATTACATAATAGCCAGCACTCTGGAAAGGCATGCAGAGGGAAGCATTCCCTTCTGCACAGTGGCTGAATCTCAGCACGTCACAACAGTGCTGTGAACAGCCCAGCCTTGCGAGCTGCACTCGCTACCTGAAACAGGCACCAACACCAAACCCCAAAGTGCTTCAGCAGAGCAAGGAACTGCTCTGGAGTGAGGCAGCCTTGCTTGCTCCTGTGCCCCGCTGTAAACGCTTCTGCTCTCCAGTCAGTCTGTCCCTGACACACGCCTCTGAAAATCTGAGTAAAGGTTTGCTTTACAATTTCCTTACTCAGTTGCAGGTTTTCAGTCTCCTCCTTTAAAGCAAATTAGGAATAGTTACCTCTAGCATTCACACCAGAATCTAGTTTTCTTCCTCTGCTGCCACTGGATCTTTAATTTAGATATTTAAAATCTTGTTAGATGGGCTTTGAGCAGTGCTAAATTCCTCCTTCCCTGTGACTTTACACGCCCTTTTCTCCCAGGGAAAGGCAGTAACCAGACCCATCCTTATCTTATACTTGCTCAGGATTGAGGCAGCAGCAGAGTGATGCTGAACATCTGAGCTCTGCTGTTTCCCTAGGACAGCAATTCCTCCTTGGACTGCTCACTAACACACTATCCAGCTGAGCAATGGGCAGGTGAAGGAGGTAATACAGACACCTACAACTACTACTGGGTGCAACTACATGGTTTCTTCTCCGTATTTCACACTTCAGAATTAAGAAATGTACTTACCCAACAGCCGTGGCACTACTGAATGTCGCCAGCCTCATTCCAGACACAAGTGACAAGAAGAGATCCATCCCCTCCAAAGGGCAACAGAAAAGCTAATCAGCATTCTCACTTATTTGAGATTTTGCAACAGTGAGCTGTCCTAGCAAATTAGCCAGGTGAAAAACATCACCAAACTCTTCATACTTCACAATCAAGTTGATAACCAGCATTAGATACCCTATCATCTCAGCAAACCAGCTGCTGATGCTTTCAAATGTGGAAAACAAATTAAGAAAAAGAAACAAAGAGCATTGGCTGCAGCCTCTCTTCCAAACATCTTATCATCCCATTCCAGGTTAATTAAAAGCCATCCAAAGACACAGTAAACCAATCAAGGCTCCGGAGTGATTATTTCATCTTCCCCTAATCAAAGAGTACCTACAGGACCAAACTCTAATTTAAAGTTCTTGCTTTGGTAACATTAGGCATCTCAAAATGTTTTCATCTTTCCTACGATTTCACAATTCTTCAAGGCACCTCCTTATGCTTTTAGGCTGTAACACTTTCTCCTTCCTCCCTTTCCCACATAAATTTATTTCTAAGTGTCCCCCTTTGCAGTCTCAACTCTAGACTCAGTGTGAGAACACAAGTCACAGAAGGCTCCTGTCCCTACAGATTCCCTCATGTATTGCACCAGATAAAGCATTCCTGTTGCCATCCATAGCTACCAGTGAGTCCTCTCCTTCCTGTCCCAGCACAGGAGTTCTGGGAACATCCCAGCCAGCGGCAACTGCAGCACAGAGCAGAAACAGACAACTCTGTACTCTGCATCTGAGACAGGAATTGAGCTCCAGGCTCCCAGTGACACACGGACAAGCTTTGCATCTCACCTCTCTGCATCCACAACAGACACATCCCAGGTGTGTCAGCAGCTCCCTTTCTGTATTCTAACCTGATGAAGTTGAAGGTCACATTCCAACACACAAAAAAACCTCGTTCTGTGAGAAGGAAAACTGTTAAAAATTCTCAGGGGTTGAACACCTTCTTTACAGAGCTATGCAAGAACAACTTTCAAGCCATAACCTGAAGCTTCATTAAATTCAATCCATATGTAGACATTTGTACTAAAAAAAACAGAAGAGACAAGACACCAGATAAAAAAGGCTTAAAATCCACTTTAATAATGCATTCCTGTAACATTCCTTAGACAAACTCAAACTTTTTAGTGGGACAATTACAGTTTGTGTTCAAACAGTTTACACTAAATGAAAAAATCTTGTAGTACTTCTACACAAAAGACAGGCAAGGTTAGGATTATACAAACATTTGTTTCAGTTAAATCTTCAGCATGAGATACAGTATCTTTATCCAATAGATTGTACTTTACTACCAGTAAAAATAAAGAGATACAACACGTTATCAAAAAAATCCATCCAAACAAGAACCTCCCAGCCATTCAGGCTGCACGACTGTCAACTACTTCAAAGAAACAAATGGTCCAGGTAAAAAGAGTAACTAACAAGTTAGGAGGAAAAAATAAAACAAAAAGAAAAAGAAACAAACAAAATCTCCCCCAATTCACTACATGACGGATCATTTGGAGCTATATAAATTTACAAAATCATGGGAGCTGCAAAGTACCCAAATGCTGCCCTAGTTCTCCAGAGACTTCCCTGTGCTCTTAAGCAAGGTACACTACACTAAAAAAATGCCAAGACATACTGAAATTTTATCTAATTTAGTCTCATGATTTCAGCTGCAAATAGGAAACCTGGAATGGTCAAGGCATTAGGGTCCTTGCAAGATTTTACCGTTACTGAACCACGGCAGCCTCCCAGAATCCATTTTTCACTTTGAAATTAGGAATGCACCACATGAAATTTTCTAAAACCTTTACCAGTCAGACTGCACTCCCCTTGTCCTAGAGTGGCTTTACCAAAACAGGCCCTAATTAACTATCTTTAAAACGTCCTCCCTCTCCCCAAACTGAACCCTGTGTGGCCTGCCAAGATTTCTTTCTTTGGGGCGTGTACAGGGGACAGCTTAATCCTGTTAGTATCTGCGACGCTTGTTAGGGCCAAAATCCCCCCCTGGATTTCCTCTGTTGAAGGCAGGTGGGTTCCCTCCCATCGCTCCAAGGCCTTCCATGGCTCCACCCTGGCCGAAGCGGTCTGGAGGTGGTGGTGGAGTCTTGGAACGAGGACAAGTGCAGAAGATGCAGGGAGAAAAACAAGGAAGAACAAAAGGCAGTTAAAAGCCATTTGAGTGGATTCAAATTCTACCAGGATTCCACAATTCTACCTGACCTCGCTGCAAACCTTCACCCCACCAAAAACATCCCCAGAGTCCCAAACCTGGACTGACAGGACCACTGCAAACAAAGTCCCTTTCCCCACACAACCTGCAGTCAGGCATACTGGGACAGTGTGCACCACCTCACAGACCAGGGCCCTGCTGTGCAGCACGTGAGCCATCTGAACTCACCTTCTCTTTCCACTCCTGGCTTCATCTTCCCCCTTAATTTCTGTGTGTAGTGCACATTCCCTTAACCTCAGCTGCTTTGCTGTCCCTGCCACTTAGGTACAAAAGCTTTTAGACATACAAAACTGTTCTTTATGACAAAAAAAAAATAGCTGTGTCATAGCAGTCATGGCAGAGCAAGAAGTCTGCGTAGGAAGGTTTGCAGGAAAACTATTTATTAGACCAGATCATAAAAACCACTGAAGGAAGATGAACTTTCAGGACAAACTTTACTATGACTGCTGCTGCTTCTGCTGGTGACTGGAAGTGCTGACACTGTGGGAGGACCAATCCTCTGTGTGACAGAGGAATGACAGATGCCACAAAAGCCACAGTCTATTGCAAAGCCCTGCAGTAAAGTTTAAGACTAAATCAAATACAAAAATTTTAAAAAGTCAAACAAATAAGCATAACCTCCAGTGATTCTTTGCTCTTGTCCTAAGCATATTAGCTGAACTCATTCTAGCCTATGAGCACAGGAGATAACTGTTTTCAGAGCTGGTGATGAACAGAACACTCCTGAAAGCTTGGCTTTATGCCTGCAAGAATCTACTCTCAAAAAACTCTCTATTTAACAAAGTGCTTCCCATTAGGTCATTTAAAAATAACCACATATTATTGCTAAGATCTTTCTAACAAGCATTTTAGCACTAGCTGTCTTGGAAGTAAATTAAGCAGTTATTAGACTTGGCTCAATCTCCTGAAAATGATCAGCTAGTAAGAAGGCAAGATTAACTTCTAAAGATTTCAGCAGGAGTGAAGCAATAGGTTTGGGTAGACAAAGAAGCTTCAACTTCAGCAGCTAGTACTTAATACTGGAAACAACATAATCTGCATTTGAAAGGTGTGAACAAAAAAAAAAAGCAGATGGAGATACATTACCATGCCCATGGCTCCATCAGGGATCATAGCTCCAGGACCAGCAGCAGGAGGTGCAGGAGCTGGGACATTGGTACCACCCATAGCTCCTCTATTGTTCATGCCAATGGTACCTGGAAAAGAAAACTGAGGAATAGTCCTAGCACACACACAGTGACGGGGTCTGCCCATCACCCCAGAGCCACAAAACACTGCTCCATACAGGGACAGAGTCCCAGCCTATTAACCAGCTTTGCACTATGGGGTCAAGACAAAGTGATCCTGCTTTACAGCATGTTATGTTTCCTGTCACATGAATACTTCCTCTTACGAGCCTGGGAGATTACTTTGACTGAGTTTCTAAATAAGAAGCCAATAAAATGAGATCACTGAAAAAAAGGTGCAGATTTTTTAAGAGAGGAAATGAACACGCATGGGAACAAAGAATACTCTTACCTCCCATGCCCATCTGTCCCATTCGCATGTCTGGTGGCTCCCTCTGGAAAGACAGACACTCATTTCAACTGATAATCAGGCTTTTAAAAATGTAATTATACAAATTCAATGACTTCTGAGGATTTACTATGGAACAATGTGTAGAAAAGTAATTCCCAGGGTAAATTTCAAAGAAAGACAGGAGCAATCTTCACATGATAGCTGCTGAATGAACAGGTCTTATTTAAAATATCTCATTCTAAAGGATTGTTTTTCAGAATTATAATAAAACATCCAGCAGCAAAGCTGCACATGCAGACTTTATGAAAGACATCTTGATGGAAAGATGTGCTGAGCGATAGTAACACGTTAGACAGAATTAGTTTTGTTACTCCCTCAGCATAGCTAAGAAGCTTTTCCTGTTGAAAGGAATGCAAGCTTACATAAAGACACAGTACTGGGTCACTTGCATTAAAATACCATTTAGTGAGTTCAATTTCTATTTTATTAACCAAGCATCAGGAACAGCTATCACAGATCTCTCTCACTGCAAAACCAGGAGCACCTCCTCACCTCAGTGAGGGCACTACTTTTTTCACAGCGGTAACTGAAGACAGATTTCACTTCATTTGTAGTCTCAGTGCTGTTATTTATCATATGAAGGCAGTATTATTTAGAGCAATCAAGATTTCTGCTGCACAAGAATATTCCCACACTTGGCTCAGCCATGCTCTTGGCCCTTTTGGTTTGACATCTATTTAGCTATTTTGCCTAGGGGCCAAGTTTTCACTAGTAAGCATTAAACACTTGCCCCCCACCTGCATCAGTGCCATCACACCACCTGAACAGCCCTACAGCTGCCTCCACAACAGAAAGTGTCAGGGACTAGAAACAGATTCCAAGGCATTTCTCTATAGAACTAAAGACACTGTTATTAAAAGGCAGGTTACCACACAGGTAACTCTACAAAAAAATACTTGACTCACTGACTTTTAAGTACATGCATATACCATGCCTGCAGCAATGCCTTAAGCTGGAATCATTTTATCACGACCAAGACAGACTGCAGGCTAGGGATATAGCCAGTCACATAATCGTAACAGGGTTCTGCTGCAGTGCTTCAGGACAGTGTGTGTGTTGCTGTTGAATAAAATTAGTCAGCATACATTTTTCTGTACAGCAAGACAGCTACAGAGTCCTACACGAAGAGCAGTGGAACAGAACTGGGGGATTTATATTTTCCAGGCTAAACTGTGTAAAGATTGGAGGGAGTCAATAATTTAGGGTAGAATGCACTACTGATGTACAATCCTCCAACCAAGTTAAAAATTCACAGAAAGCTGTGCTGTGGAAGGAAAAAATCTACTGTGAGAGTACAGATGTAATGGAAATGTAGAAGCACTCATACCGCATCAGCAAAATTCCCTTTAAAGCCTTCCTGCTGGCGCCTCATCATCTCTTCTTGCTGCCTTCTCATTTCCTCCTCACGGCGCCTGCGTTCTTCCTCTTGCCTGTAAAAAAAAGGTCCAAGGATGCTCAGCACAACATACACCAACCACCTGCATCACTGTGTTGCACTGCTGCTCCATGGATCTGGATTGGAAACTTCACACTTCAAACTTTCAGTTTTGAGGAGCACATTTTAAAAAAAAAATCACAAGACACTTGTGTGCGTATGCCTCATGAGGAGCAGCTGAGGGAGCTGGAGGGGCTCAGCCTGGAGAAAAGGAGGCTCTAAGGGGACCATATCACTCTCTACAATGCCTGAAAGGAGGGTGGAGCCAGGTGGGAGTCAGTCTTCTCCCAGGTAACAAGCGACAGGATAACAGGAAACGGCCTCAAGTTGCACCAGGGAAAATTTAGATTTGGTATCAGGGAAAATTTCTTCACCGAAAGGGTTACAAAGCATTGGCACGGGCTGCCCAGAAAGTGGTGGAGTCACCATCCCTGGAAGGATTTAAAGAATGTGTAGATGTGGTGCTTAGGGACATGGTGGGCTTGGCAGTGTTAGATTTACAGCTGGACTTACTGATCTTAGAAGTATTTTCCAACCTAAATGATTCTATGTATGCAGCAGCTCCCAAATGCATGCTGATTACATGCAATATCAAGCTTCAAGCCCGACACCTCTCAAGCCCTTCTATTACACAAATAGTCTGGTAATCTTCCTGGAGCTTCTCAAAATGACCCCAAGACCAAGAAGTGCTACAACAGAGAGAGAAATCTCTGAGACTAAGTTACCCCTCAAATGAAAATAGAGATGATGGAATGGGATTTCCCAATCTGTAGCACTGAAGCCACTAAATCACAGCAGAGATTCTGATTTTTCTATCTGCCTCATTAAAGGAGCTTAAATGAGATAGAAAACTGTGAAGAAGCAAATATTAATCAATGGAAGAAACTCCTCACTCTTCCATCTTAAACCAACTGTGCCCTATGAACAAAAAGGCCCAAATTAACAGCCACACTTTAGGTAGTAATTAAATTGTCACAATGAACAATTAGGTGCAGTGAAGAGGTGTTTTATTCCACTATGGAATCACAGCATTTCATAACCTGCCCCCTTACCTGAGTTCCAGCTGTTTACGTTTTTGTACTTCTTGGTTATGCAATTCCTCCATTCTCCTCAGCTCCTCCTGGCGTCTCATTAAATCTGTGTAAGACAACAGTAAAAAAGACAATCAAACTCGTCTGCCATGCCACCCCCTATGAATTCCTGAACTAGAATCATAACAAACGAGAGGAAAAGGTAACAGAGCCTTAACATCTCTCCATGTTAGGTCCAACAAGATTCAGAGCTAGGCCCTGCCCCTGGGTCAGAACAACCCCCTGCAGCTCCAGGCTGGGGCAAAGGGGCTGGAAAGTGTCCAGTGGGAAAGGCCCTGGGGGGGCTGGTCAACAGCAGCTGAACATGAGCCAGGTGTGCCCAGGTGGGCAAGAGGCCAATGGCACCTGGCCTGTCCCAGCCATGATGTGGCAGCAGGACCAGAACAGTGACCGCTCCCCTGACTGGACACTGCTGAGGCCACTCCTCAAATCCTGTGTCCAGTTCTGGGCCCCTCACAAGAAAGACATTGAGGGGCTGGAGCGTGTCCAGAGAAGGGAATGGAGCTGGGGAAGAGTCTGGAGCACAAGTCTGATGGAAAGCAGCTGAGGGAGCTGGGGGGGCTCAACCTGGAGAAAAGAAGGCTCAAGGAGACTTTATTGCTCTACAAGTACCTTAAAGGAGGTTAATGGTTGGACTTACTGCTCTTTTCCACCTAAATGATTCCATGACTCCACTCATTTGCTGCTACCATGCTTGATTACAAGACAAGCAACCACCACAGCTCACCTTCAATGGTCTCTAGCCAGTCTACTGAGCCACCCACTTCTAGATGGTGCAGGGCCCTGTTCCCATCCTGTGTTTATCTCTGACTCGTACCTTGCCGCATGAGCATCACTTGGTGCTCATGGCGAGCTGCTTCCATTTCCATTTCCAGCTTCTCTCGAGCTTCCTTGATGTTGCGATCTACTTGTTCCTGCTGCTGCTTCTCCATTTCTATCAAAGCCTTCCAACGCATGGCATATTCATATTCAAAGCTGCCAGGCTGTGCAAACCGAGGAGGCTGCTCACGCTCCCTGTCAAACAATGAAGAGCTAGTGAATGCTTCAGGAGAGCAAGGAGGAACCAGGAAAACTCTATTTGTGTGTCAAATGCAGGAGCAGGTCTTTTTAACAGTTAGCTGTGCCTGAGACACCAGTTTGCCTGCTCCTCAGGAATCGTCTTATTCCTGCATGGAAGCTGTCCTCCTCCATAACAAGAAATGACACTGCCTTCAGAAGACACCAAGAGATTCTGGATACGTAGATTCAGAAATACCCTTGAAAGCAACAGCCTTTGCTCCTGCTGCACATCTTACAGATAGATGCACTCCAAAAACAAACACTGCCCAAATGTGCATGTTATTTTCACTGTGCACCTGCAGCACAGGACTATTCCTAATTCCACCTCCTGAAGCTCTTATCTTCCTTACTTGAAAAATTCATGAGTTCACATGGTTTGCTAATGCCAACTGCTCAAATCACAGGATTCCTACTTATACTGGGAAGCCTTCTAAGACTCTGGTCTTATACCTGGATAACTCTACAATCTCCTAATGCTAGTCACATAATTCCTTAAATTTCTGTTGTGGGTTCAAGTGTTTCCTACATAGACTTTCTGTAATACTTCCCAAGGAATCTCATGTCATCTGTGTTATCTCAAATTGACCTAATTTTTTATTCCAAAAACTGAAATGGACTTATACAAAATATGTGAAGGCTACCAGTCTCATCCAGCAGTGTGGATTCAAAACCACTGTTTTCTTTCAGCCAGTCATGGCAAGAGAACAGTGAATGTAATTCTCCTTCCAAAGTCAGGTCACATTTACTGAGAAAAGGAGAACCTGATGAGCACTGATGAGCCACCCTTCTAAGACTGAGGCACTAGCTCACAGGCACTCTCATCTCCTGTTGCATGCCAGGCACATACTTGTGATATTGCTGGTTTTTGATGACTAGTTTCTCTGGTAGACCCTCCTCATCATCATACTGATCCATGGGCTCCACAGTGACAGGCCGAGGGAATCTGTAAAGAAAAGGTGAGGTGCTTTCAAGAAAACTCAAGAACAAGCTTGCAGCTTTGGAAAGCATGTGTAATAAGTCTGAACTTACACTGCTTTTAGCACTGCTCAAAGAAACTCAGAGCAGCTGGGGATCTCAACCAAAGTGAAACCAGAAATCACTTTGAACACTCTTTTTTCATTTTTTTCTAGAATAGGAGCGGAACCGTTAATCAAAATCCTTGTTTAATCCAAACCAAAATCGTACTGAAAGAATATTTGTAGTTACTGGTTCAAATTAACAGCTTAACTGGAATCCTGACATGCTCCGGTAGGATCTACTCAGCATGAAGTCTTGTCTCTAGAGTGGCACAAGTCCATCTGTGCCTTTTTATGGCTGTCTAAAGGAAAGAGTCACTACATCACTCCTCACTGGAGGCTGCAGGCTGTACCACCCAGTCATACTCTCCTGGTGAGGCCACCATGTGCTACTGTTGCTTGGCAACTGTGCTCTAGGAAGGTCCACTGGGCCCTTGTCTGAATTTCCACCCCCCAGGGAATCCACTGGTGCACTTCACAACAGAGACTGCAGATGCGTGCTTCTGCATGCAGAAGAAAGTATTGACCTGGTCTTTGAATCAACTCTCAACCACAGCACTGACACTGTTCATCCTCAGCACAAAGCATCACCCCAGCTTCCCATGAGCTCCTCAGTCCCATGTGCCAGGGCTGGGGACACAGAGAGGGATGATCCTGTTGTGCCAAGTGGCCATGGGTACCCAGGCTCCAGCAGGAAGGCAGGATAAGGAAGGCTAAAATCCCTTTTCTCATCTGAAGATCCATAATACAGCTTTTCACTTTGATGTGACATATTTCATTATTAATAATCTCATTTTCTAACATGAACCAATTTCAAACAGTTAATCTAGCTTTCCTGTCTTGAACTAGGACAAACCAGAACAAGTTTAATCAAAACCAAACCATAACTAGAAAGGAACAACAGACTTGTTCGTGGTCCGAGATACCAGAACCTAATGTACTGATAGGTATAAAGAGACTGAACGTTAACCTTAGTTATACATTGGTAGTGATTAGTTTTGCATGATCACTTTAAAAAAATCTGTTTTCACAGTTCTTTCAGGTATAGACTTCTGAATCAGCAAAAGCTGTCTAGCAGTAATCCTCCTGTAGAGCACTACCCACTATGCTGGTTATCCTCAAGGAGTCACAGGGAGAAAAATAGGTATTAAAAAAGAAATTGCAAAACCTGCTTTTTGAAACTGAACATGCTTGTGTACAGCTGTGCCACTGCAGATCCACAGGAGGTGGGAAGCACAAAACTTAAAAAATTACTTTAAAAATGAGCAATATAGCTCCATTTCAGGAAGTGTTCTAGTCACAAATTCTAGGAGCATAATACAAAATATATAGTAATTTTTCCAAGAGATCAGAAATGGCTCCCTCTTAACAGAGCAACAAACTGCTCTGTGGAATGCAACTGGAATTGGTGATTTGCTTGAGCAAGTTCACGTAATTATGAAAGAACATGCTTTTCTGCCTTATTACATTCAAGCACAGGGAAAACAGTTTATAATGGTGAAAACTCTAAACAATCCAATCTATCTGAGCAGCCTCTCCAACAGATCTCATGCCCACAATGGCATTCCACCCCAGCAGTGCATGCTGCCAAGCAGAATCTCATCCCAAGACTCTCCCCTTTAGTGACCCACACCATACAATTAAAACAACTGAGCTTCATTTCCAGACAAGTTATATGGATGGTCTCTGAAATAGGTCCTGTTCTTTAAGGCTGCTTTAATTGCCCTAAAGTTGTTTTACGGAGAAAGAGTTTATTTGAAAGTTTTATGCACTTACCCCACTAGCAGCTTCCCAGAAGAAAGTTTTCAGACCTGAGCTTCAGCACAGACTGTCTCTTGTTGGAACAAAGCTAAACAAAGTTCTCCCCAGGCCAATCCCCTACCACCTCATGCCCCATCTGTCCCACTGTGGTGCTAAGAACCAGCGTTCACCAGCCAATGCCACCCAACCTGCACATGCCAGCAGAGCACCTCTCACCATCCGCACTTACGTAGTCAGCAGGAAAGACCCATCACTACATCTATCCAGCGCTTTCCTAGCAGCAGGCTTCCCTGAGAACTCCACAATGCCTTTCCCAGAGGATCGTCCTCTGTCATCCACAATAACCACAGCCCTTTCCACCTGGCCAAACACTGAGAAGGCTTCCTCCAGGAGCTCATTGGACACAAACTGAGGCAGGTTCCTGACTGTCAGGGAGGCGCTGTGGCAGGCAAAGCGCACTCGGAGCTGCTTCCCACGGAGAGGCATGTTGTCCAGTTCCACCTTGGCAATCTCTGCCAGAGTGCGAGTTTCCTGCAGATAAAACCAGCCACCATTAAAACTCCCAGTGAGGCATGGAAATTAACACAAGCCTATTCCTCCGTAACATGTACTTCTGAGGCAAATAAATGATTCTCCCACAGCTTGGTAAGAAGTGTGCCAAAACACCACAGCTATTCCTTATCATCAGTGACTGAACAGGCACAGTTTGGGGGTGGGGAAGGTGAGAAATATATAACAAATACATAAGTTTAGTCCAACGGCCAGTATGAAATAAGCAAATAATGAAATTATCATTATCGCAGAGAATTATATTAAGGCTACAAATCACCTTTCTTTTAAATAAATACATAAAAAAAAAACCCCCAAGATTCAACCATTAACTAAGTCTGGTAAGGAAATGCTGATGGTACGACAATCTATGAAAGACCTTCTATGCCACTTTCACACCTTTGCACTCATTTAAGTCACTACCAAGCAGCTGCACTACAGGAAAGTGGCCCAAACATGGGTGTAGGAACTTCATCCACTCACCTCGGGGCTTTCAAAAAGGTGGTGCATGAGCCACAGAAATATGAGAACCACTCTGTGGTGGTAGCTACCTCCCTTCCAGACACACTTCAACATGATCGTCTAGAGATCCCCTACCTCAAGAGCATTAATCACTCCAGGAATACTGCATGACAATCTATGCCCATAGGAATTCCATATTCCAGAAATAGAGAAGTTGACTTTGTCTATAATAGCATCATATTCATGTGGGCTTTTTTCTACCAGCTGATTTCAGAATAAATTAATCAGATCTCTCATAACTCCTGCCACAAGCTACCTAAATTCACATTTCTTTTCATAACAAGCCGTAGACAAACCACTTGGAAGCTAATCCCATATTCCAGGTTACAAAGATCATCAGCAGGTTTAATCAGCAAGACATCTGAACATCTACTATTTTCAATTAGCAATACTGCTCCAGTGTGAGCCATCACCACAAAAACTCCCCAAAGCTGCCAAGTCACTCACCAGCCTGATAAAACCAAAGCCTTTGTCCTTGTGTATGAAGACTTCCCCTGCCTTGCCATACTTCTCAAACAACTTTCTCATCTCTTCCTCTGTAATATCTGGGGGCAGATTCCCCACAAAGAGGCGGCTTCTTTGGGTGAAGGTCTTTTCACCAGGTTTCCGGAAATTCTTCAGGTCAATAGTCAGGCCTTCATCTGAGGGGAATAAGGTACACAGCTGCTCTACAGTTGGGGGGATAAATTTTATTAGGTTTCATCACAGTGACCACAGAGACACAGGATAATACAGGTGACACCACTCGTTCACTTTGGTCTTAAACCTCTCCAGCCATCTCTCCAGCCACAAGGGGGATTTATTTCAGAATGGCCCCATAGTTTTTTTTAAAGAAAACTGAACCTCAGAGGTCATTAACACCAGTGAAGGACAGTCTAGAACTGGAGAAAACAACACACTGCAGCTTGAAATAACATGAGATATTTCACTCAAACTTTTTGAGATCTGGTCAAGATAACTGACCCACAAAAAAAAATCAACTGTAGTCAAAACAGGATTTTGCTATTACAACACAAATAATCACAGAAAAGCCACAGTTTAGCCAGAAAATAGATTTTTGCTCAAAAATACTCCAAAACAACTCCAGATATCTAGAAAAATGTGAACATAAGAGGATATTTTGTTCAGCCAGATAACATTTCAGACAGCTGTCATTCTATGAGATGGGTTCCAGGGTATGGGGTTCCAAGCTGAAGAGAAGGCTGGAATAGTGAAAATAGTGAGGGAAAAAAACCAACCCAAAACTCAAAAAAAAAGCCACCCCAAAAACCAGCCATATAGGTGACACCTCAGAAAAATTACAAGATTAACTACAAAAAAAAAAAAAAACAACCTGTTCAGTAAGTTATCCTAGAAAGGATTTTTAAAGTTGGAAAAGACCTTGAAAATCAAGACAAGGTTAAAATATTTTCTGAGATATCCACCAGAAATAAACACAAACACTAACATTCTCAAATCCCCACATGCATATACAATCTTTAACCCTTAATTCAGCAAGTGTCCACCATGATCCTGAAAGCTCTGTTGCGTGCCAGACACAGGGGTGGATTTAGCATCACTTTATCTTCCTGTGCCCCATTTTCTTAAACACACGTGGAACTTCACCACACAGGACTATAGGGCACAGAAAGCAACTCCTTTGCTTTGCAGAGGACACAAGTCATGGTCACACATATGAAATAAACTGTGAACATAAATGGCTTGATTCCAGCTACAAAGCAGGGCACTGAATGAGAAAGACTGTCCATGCAAAGACAATGCATGCAAGACACTGCAAGGACAACCCTTTCATAAGAGTAAGCACACCTCCATGGCTAACACCAAATGACCAGACTAGGTACACCAGAGTGTACCTAGAGAGGAGTAGTGAGAATAAGTTATCTACTTCACACAGCAAAAGGTGCAGGAGTGAAATGTTTTGCTTTGTTCACAGCATTACCACGAGTATTTGGGGATCAGTTACAAGGCCTGTGGATACAACAGGAGATACCTGGAACAGAGTTACACTAAGTGGTACACAGAGCACCACTGTTCTGCCTCAGGAGATCCATGCAAAGGAGTGAGACACAGTCACTCACTACAGGCTGATCCCTGTGGGAACTCCCCACTACAGCTGTACTGTTATTGTTTTCAACCTGACTGGAAACGACTGCTCTGCCACCCTTGTCTGTTATTGTCTGGGAACTGATAAAGAGCTGGTTCAACTCGACCACCTAATAAAGATATCCAGGACATTTACCAGCCCAGTATCTTCGACACAAAGAAACCTACTCGGAAGAATCACATAAAATGCACAGCTGACTTCTACACGTTTTTGTTTTGAACAGCCAAAGTACCCAAACCTTAAAAAAAATCCGCATCTAATAAAACTAAAGCACTTTTTCCCTCCCAAAAATGCTAACGGCGATGTCTCGCCGCCGTACTTCTAAACTATCAGGTTAGATCAGTTCAGGCTCCTGAAGCTATTAACGCGTCCCGTCCCAGCTCACAAGCACCCGCTCTGGAGCACCAGTCCACACTGACCAGGAAAACCCGGAAACCCGCTGAGGCAGAACGGCTTTAATCAATGTCAACTAGCACTTGAACACTAAGCAAAGCCGGGTTTCTCCTGGTTCCTTATTAAAAAAAAATTCAGTCTTAAGAGGTGCCTGCAGATCGCTGCAACAACGTTCTCACTACAACATAATCTTCACCGAGAGGAAACTTACTTCTCTAGTAATCTAGTAATTGCTCTAGTAATCAAGCTTCTTAAGTTTCCAGTTTCCTAAGGAAACCTACATTGAGAAGCCATCTGTTATGTCCGAGGAAAAAACAGGAACTAGACAATGAAAGACAGGTCTTGTTATATTCGCAACACTTGCAGACACACTGTCAAAAACACAGTGACTTCCAAAATGTAAACGGTATTTTCCTGAGATTTTGAGACAAAGAAGGAACCTCCATATCACTACCCAGGTTTTGGAAACGCAAGAAACTTTAAAACACAAGAAACTTAACGAACAAATGCCACGGGAGCCGCGTGTACCTTCGAGCGGACTGAGCAAAACCAAAAGAAAACCGATAAATATGACCCAGGCGCAATTAAAACCGTGGTTTCCAACAAGGGGAAAAAACTGATACAGCACGAGATGCTGCAGCCTGCTTGAGGATCTAAGGACTTATTGTTCTAACTCGGAAAACCGGGTTCCTTTTGTTCCTGCCGAGACCTGTTGCACCCCCGAGGGCCGCAGCTAACCCGAGGTTTCCCGCTGCACCGAAGCGGTCGCTCAGCGCCTACCCAGAGCGGGGCCGGGCGGGCCCCCGCGGCGGGCCCGGGACTCACTCTGGCTGTTGGCCTGCTGCCCGTTCGCGGGGATGGACGGCGGCGGGTGCTGCTGGTGCTGCTTGCGCGGAGCGTGGTTCTGCTTCTCCATGTTGAACCCCTTGTTGCCCTGCATCTTCCCCACCTAAAAGCAACACGCGCACGGTCGGCAAGCGGCCCGGAGCTCGGTCCCGGGTGGCTCCCGCCGGCCCCGCGTGCAGGGGAGGGGCGGGCCGCGCAGGCCGCGCCGGGCCCC
>VZTE01000201.1:483348-521140 GCA_013397775.1 Eulacestoma nigropectus
GGTCTGGGTTACGGGTCCCCTCGGGATGGATGGGGACCCACAGCCCGACCCCCACCCCGGTGCAGCTCCAGTCCAATCGAGACCCCAATGCCACCTTCGCTCCCGTGCGGGAGAGGCGGTGGTCTCTGGACCTCTCCCGGTATGGCTGAGGAACGCACTTGCCTGGCCCCCGTCCCCGCCTGCGTCCCATGGAGACCCCCGTGCAGCCGTCGCTCTGGAGGGGGGTGGTCTCTGGAGTCATTGGGGAGCCCCCATCTGATCCCCATCCCCGACCCGGTATAGAGTGCACCCCGTGTCCCCTGCAGTGGGGGTGGGGTGGGGGCATGCGACCCTCGCCCCTTTTGAGGAGGGGTCTGGGCTCTGGGTTCCCCCCCTGTGGCTGGGGAACCCACCAGCCTGACCCCCATTCCCACCCTGCTTCCGTGGAGACCCCAGTGAGACCCGTGTCACTGTTGTGGGATGTGGTCTCTGGGTCCCCCTGCGATGGATGGGGAGCCCCAGCCTGGCCCCCACCCCGGTGTGGGTTGGCATAGTGAGGCGTGGGGGGTAGCCCTTGTGGGGGGCGGTGGCTGGATGTGCCCCCCAGCCATGCCAGTGCCTGGGCACAGGCTGGGCCCAGGGTTCATGGCTCCTGGGAGTCCCTGGAGCGCCCAGCCCAGCAGGGCCTGTCCTTGCTGTGGGGCTGTGCTGAGCAGTGGCAGCGAACAGCCCTGGCACCCTCTGCCCCAAAGCTCTGCCCTGGCACCCGCCCGGCCTTGGCTCTCCCTGTGTCCCCAGGGGCTCAGCCTTTATGGTGTTGTCACCAGACGCAGGAGCAAAGTCTGTGGGGCTCAGCAGCTGCTGCTCTGTGAACCGGCCAACCCTTCTGACAGCCTTCCCCCTGTGTGTGGGGGGGTCTGGAGCCTCCTCAGGGCCTGGTGGATGTGTGTATCCCTGGACACCATGTGCTGCTCTCGAGGATCTGGCCCCATGAGAGAAAGGTGCAGCCCCACGGGGCTGAAGCTGCTGTGGGAGGCCCCAGTCTGCTGAAGCCTGCCCGCGTGGGCAGTGTAGCTGTGGCCAACGAGGTGTCCTGGGGAGCATCAGGTACCTCCTGTGTGGTTTGTAGAGGTGGGGGCAGGCCTGGCGAGGCAGGGAGCTGGCTGTGGTGTGTGCCTGGCATGGGAAAAGGCCCTGGCAGTCAGATATGCTTGTGTGGGCAGAGGCAGCACTGGATGTGGTCTGTGTCAGGTGATGGTGGGGGATAGGATTTTCAACTGAGTGCTGAGGGATGGTTCCTGGAGTCTCTTTTGATGAGGATGAGAGCTGCTTCATTTGTGCTCTCCTCTTCTCCTGCTGTGCTTCCAGCTATGGCTTTTGTTCTAGGCTGTAACTTCTTTCCCTTTCATTGCAGCTGCAATCCCCAAGAAAACTTTTAATCTGCATTTTCTCACCTAACCCTGCCTATCCTGGGATCAAAGCTCGTGATAAGAGCATAGCCCTGTTGTTATTGTGAGCTCAGCCTTATTAAAGTAATATCCACAGCCTACAGAGCTGTAATGACTAACCTGAACCTCACAGCTCTGTAGTGCATATTTGCACAACCTCTTTTTCTCTCTGCACCTGCTCACATCCCTCTCACTGTGAATGCCTTTGCTTTGGGGGATGACAGTGAGTAACACCAGATTCTTCCACATCTCTGGCAGCCAGAGCAAGGGCCCAGGCTGAGCCCATGGCCTCACGTTGGGCGCAAAGCCCCTTGTGTGATATCTTTATGGATGTCTTGTGGTCAGTGATGCTGAGATGTGCAACTCTGATGGACACAGACGTGCTGGCAGAAGCCTTGGTGCAGAAGGGTCATGGTGAAAGCAATCCAGGGGAAGTATGGAATAGGCTACAGCTGTGACAATGCATTTATTAGCTTAGCAAAGGCAGTGCTAGCAGGATTTCACTGGATTTGTGTTTTAATCTCAGTAGAGAGTTTTGTTAACTTCTTCCTCTGCTGATGGTCAGAAAATGGCAGCGTTTGAGACCATCCTCACCAGTCCTGCTGGTGATGGGCTCTGGTGGTGTGTCCTGGCCACTTGCTGTGAGCCTGCTCTGCTGCCCCAGCCCTGGGCTGCCCAAAGGGAAAGGAGTTGGTCTGTAGACAGGGTGGGATATTGCTCTGTTCAACACAGCATTACCCAGGGCCAGTCTGAGCAGCTGCACGTGAGGTGAGGCCTCCCAGCGCTGAGATCCCTTCCCGGCACTTTGGTGGCAGGCACCTTGCAGAGGGATCTGGGACTGTCAGTGAGGCAGAGGAGACAGCTCACATTGTGTTTCCAGTATTTTGGCTCTGCAAGGCCTCTTAAGGAAAATTAAATGTTTTGCCCTCAAAGATACATCCTCTCAGAGACTCTGCTCTTTTGTCTTCTCTCTCTTTCCTGTGCAGTAAGGTTTATTCACAGAACCACAGACAGATTTGGGTTGTACGGGACCTCTAGAAGTCTCTGGTCCAACTGACCTCCTGCTCACAGCAGAGCTGACTTGAGGCCTTGTTCAGGGCTTTGTCCGGTTGGGTTTTGAGGACCTCCAGGGAGTCCGTGGCCTGTCCCCAGGCTGCAGCACTCCTCTGGAGAGTCACCTGCTTTCCGTGCAGCTGTCCTCTCCATCTGTGTGTAGCTGCTTGTGGGATGTGCCAGGATTTTATCAGGTGTTCTGATGCCTTCCTGCAGCATTTGGGCAACAGGTAGAGAGACCTGATGACCATCTGTTTTTTACCACTTCCAAGTCTTTTATTTTTTTTAATCATTGTCTTAAAATCATTAAGGCAGTTTGGACACACACTGCTCAAGCATGCTGTACCTCCGAGCCTCTTTTGTTGTGCTTCTGATAGTACTTCCAAAGCTTTTTTACCCACTCACCCCATCCTCATGTGTTTAACACTATTTTGGCTGTACAAACACCAGGAGAATTTTCTCTTGGACTTGATCACTCAGTGGAGTTGGTTCTTGAAGCTGAATTGCTCTCCAGATAGCATTGCTGCTGAGGATGAACTTAGACTTCTTACTCCTTTCTGTGTTGCAAAGCCTTGACACTTACTCCTTGCGGGGGGATCCAGATCTTACAAGATGTGAGGGAATCCAAGCCTTTTTGAAGTGCTGCCAGGATGGCATTCTGGATGGATGAGGATGCTCCTGTTGGCTGTCTTAGAATTTACTGCTATGGTTAGCAGCAGATAATGCTGAGATTGAGGAGTGTTGTCAGTTATATTTGAAGTGTTGCAGGGAGTCTCCTGGTAAACCTAATTCCAGGCAATTCTGTGAGATTTCTGAAATTTTTCCTTCTTGCACTTTCTTGAAACTGAGGTGAAGTTTCTGGAATGTGAGCTCAAAATCCAGTTTGGTCATTCCTGCCTTTTAAGGAATTTACAGGAGACTCGTGGTTGTGTTTTGCAGCACCAGTGCTGGAGGATTTAGGCTTTCTGGGTTCAGGGTGTCTGTGATACTTACATTTGAGGCCTGCAGCCCTGAGCTTGGGTTCAGGGCTGTAGGAAAATCCCGTGGTGATCTTCTCTCCGGCCTGTGGGACTATCAAGAAACAATTGCTGGAGCCTTGATGCTGCTGGTGCTATTCTGGAAAGGCCCTTTTTTCCCCTGTGTATCAGTTCCTGTTGTGCAGACAGTCCCAGTCACACGTGAAGACTGGCCTGAAGGGGATGTGGTGCAAGCTGCTGCAGTTTGCACTGCCTGAGAACCAGTAATATATTTGGAGGTGAGACAACATTCACCAAACCCTCCCTGCAAAGCACAAGCTGAAGGACTTGACCAGTGGCATCTGCAGGAGCTTTAGCTGACTTGCAGTGAGTCACTGCGTGTAAAACCTCCAAGTCACAGAGGGCTTACAGATCCCACGGTCGGTTGTATAATCATGTGTTTATGAGCTTGTCCAACTTTGATTTCCAGCTTTTCGCATCCTTGTGTGCCTTTGTCTGTATCTCTAAGGAGTTGTCTGCTGTAGATCTTCTTACCTTGTGATTTTTTTGAGATGGGTCACGTCTCCCCATTTCTTTTCAGTGAACAAAATAGGTTTAGCACTGGAGGGTGTTTTCTAAACCATAGTTGATTCATAAAGCAGTGGGATTCTTGTGTCACTGTGTCAGATTTTTTTTTTTTTTAATTTGAAACATCTCAGCTCTTCCAATAACTGTTATCAAGTGTAGACAGTAGCCAAGAATGAGACAGTAATGGTCTAACATGGTCCTGTGTGCAAGTAGCACTGTACTGAATGTCACCAAGTGGCCTTTGTGCTCTTTGAAGACTGAGTTTGCAGCTCAGAGAGCTGCCTCTCCAAAAACACTAGTAAGTAACAAAATCCTTTCTGCTCCTTTCTGGAGAATTTTGACTGGACTGAAACCTGGTCCGCAGTAGTGTGCTTAGTTTGCTGGTGATTCTCTGTAAATTCATTTGAGTTGAAATGAGTTAGCCAATACATAATAAAGGTTTGCAGTGCTTGAATTTAGAAAGCTATCAGCTGTCCAGATAAACTCAGATAAGTCACAGCAGAGAAGCTGGCTTCTGCTGTACTCACCACTCAAAGTATAATAGTGTTAATGAAGATACGTTGACTGAAACCATGCTGGTAGGACATGATATTACTTTCTTAATGTTTTATTGATTGAACTGTGTATCGACACTGTTGTTTTTGTTGAGAAATACTAGGTTGGGTGTTACTGTTTATTCAAAAATTTGGCACAAAAAATAGAAGCTTCTTCCAGAACTCTGCTCAGGTCTTACAGACCTTGTAGATGGGAAGTGGCTGAAATGTTGATTTAAGTGTCTTTTGTAGTTACTAGTTAATTACTTTCATATTTCAAATGATCTCTAATAGTGAAAAAGATAATTCTTCAGCATCAAAAGTATTGAAAATCTGAATTCACGTCCATGAACGAAAGTCCAGGACAGATACCCAAGCAGTTGCTGTTCCTTTGCTAGAGGAAAGCAGTAACTGCATGGCTGTGGGATTTTCTGTGGGCTGTAAAGACTTTTGAGATGTTCACTTCATTGGGAGGGAGTAACAACAGCATTTTTTCTTGCTGTCTGTTTTTAATTAAATGTTTGATGGTAGATCCTCATTTCTGTAGGTAGGCCACATATTCCCCTGCTAATGGTTACCTGAGTTACAGCACCACTGATGTCTTTAATAAGCTGGATAAAGTCCCAGGTAGTCACTTGGATGTGCTTAAGTGTCCTGGCAGAGATGTTGCACTTTGAGCTTCCAGATCTGAGAGAAGATCCCACGTGCCCCCTGTTTGGCAGAAAGGGCTGGGCGGGTCTGGTAGTCACAGGTACTGGGTTTGGCAGTCAGTGTCGTGTTCTGTGCCAGTCCTGCACACTTGGGGAGGACCCTCAACTGTCCCATCAAGTCTTTGGAAATGCTTGCTTGCTGCCTGAGAAGCATTCTGCTGCAGACTGTTGTGCAAGAGACTTTGCTCCTTCTTCTCAAGAGTATATCTGTTACTGAATACCCCAGGGAGTACTTACTCCTAAGTGAGGAGTTCCCAAATGGAGCAGTTGTATCTGCTGTTAAGTGCAGGATTTCAGCACACTGCCGCCTCTTGGTTTGGCCAAGTCATGTTGCAGTGTACTCTCCTTGCTGCCAGTTATGTGGCTGGAAAAGAGGAAGATTTTGAGCAGACCAGTGACCAAACCCCAGTGACTGAGCTGTGCATTAGCTGGTCCTGGAATAAGAGAAGCGATGACTTGTGGTTGATCATTTCAGCATCTGCCAGAAACAGTAAGCTATTCTGCTTCTGTTGTAGAAAGTGAGAAAAGACTTTGCCGGAGATAAAGTGCACGCTCTGTTTGCAGCTTAACTCACTGTGAAGCTCAGTAGAAGGCCCAGACGAATCTGACTGCCTGGGGCAGACAGAAGTAGAGCTTCTTACCTTGCTGCAGTGGAGCAGCTCTAATTTCTTCAGGTTGAGTTTGGTTTCAGAGCAACCCTCAGAAGTGGAAAATACCATTCTTTCCTGTTTTGAGAGCCGCCTTCCTCATCCTTATCAGCTGGTAGTTGAAAGCCGCTATAAAGAATTCATTGTCAGGGACATTCCGTGCTTTCCCACTCAGACTGTTTGTCAGCATCACCTTGGGCCAGCCTCAACTCTTAACTCCATCAGCTTTTCCAGATTATTTTAAATGCATCAAGAGTTGGCATTCATCTGCCCTGTATCACCTTGGAGCTCTGCTGCAGCAGGTTGAAAATAAACAAAAGGAAAATACTTCTGAAAACTAAATGTTAAGCCACAGAACGTAAAACCACTGGAATTTTAGGAGGTCCAAAGTATAAATTGGCTCAGAGTGGGATTAGGCAGATTCACGGAGGATTTGCCCCGTACAGACTCTTAACAGGGACATTGTCAGTGCAGCTCAAGCCAAGTGGTTCTTCAGCAGCCAAGTCCTTGCTTGGGGGATGTGCTGAAGAGGAACATCCTGTTAGTTGTGTTTCTTACACTCTCTCCCCAGGTATCCATTCATGGTGTGAATACGAACAGGATATTCGAGTACGTGGTCCTTTCATTGGACTGACTGCGACAGTCCTTAGCTTTGCACATCCTAAGAAGAAGTTTTGGTTCCTTTGCCAGAACGTGTGAGCTGTTCTGCTGGGAGGATTGAGACAGAGCTGATGAGGGGGACAGGACCTCGAGCACAGGGGCTGAGCGCTGTGCTTCCAACCAGAGTGTGCGAGTGAGTGCTGTTACTGCAGCCTTGCCTCTGCAGAAAGGTCTGTCCCAGCCACATCCCAGTAGTTTGGAGTTGCCTTAATCTGCAGAATACTTGTTCTCTTAAAGACTTTTCTGTTGGTCAAGGACATTGCCATTAAGTCAGAGTTTAGTCTTGCGTTGTAATGCCCGAGGTTTGAAAGCAGTGTTAAGGTGTACACTGTTAACCAGATACCATTGGGCCACCTATAGAGCACGAGTTGCATGACAAGTTCACAGATTGTTGCTTGCATTGTCCTCTGGGAGGGAATGCCCAAATGGATTTCTTATGCTCCAAATGTTTCCAAGGTCTATTTCGACCCAGGAAAGACTAGGCCAGCTCAATGTGGCAAATTCTTTGGGAGTTTCACCTTAGTGATTCATTGCAGACTTGTGCAAAGTGTCTGAGGTGATTCTGAGGGGTATGTTACCTTTGTTAAGTATGCCTATAAACAATTTTTCCTTCTTCATCTGGATGCCTTGAGTTGTTTTTGCTTATTGTTGTAGGGTCTGCTGTCTGTCTGTGAATCCGGGTGGGGGTTATCTTTGAGCCAGAAACATTGTTCATATTCTGAGCAGCAGAAAAAAACTGTCTTATCATCTTGGGAGAGTTCTCATCTGCTTCAAATCCTTAGGACCTTTCTTTCAGATGTCTTTGTTTTTATTTTGCTTTGTTCTTGTTTCTGTCAACCACTGTAAAATGTGTATTAGATCCTGTATTGCTCTGGAATTGGCTTATTCTAAAAGTTTTGTTTCATTTTGTAATTAGAAGTGAACAGAAACACCAAAGCCTTTAAGGGTGAAACTTGCTGAGCATTTCTAAAGATTACATTTGCTTTAGTTTTTGTTTGTGATTGTAGGAACAGTGCTTTATCTGCCACCAGGAACCAGAAAACATGACTGTGTATTTAGATAAAATAAGGAGGCAGTGGCTTTGAAATCCAGTTATTGGGTATGATTTCCTTAAATTCCTGCTTGAATAAGTTTCAGAAGTTGGGTACGTTCTCTGTCCAAGTATGTTCTGTTTACTTCTGAGCAAACCATTTGTGAGTGAGGACTTGGTTGTCCTTTCAGAGGGAAGGATATAAAAAAAGAATTAAACAGCCATCATCGGTGAAATTATTTCAGGCTTCCTCCTTCACTGATATGGATGAGTTATGCCCACTGTAAGCCCAAATAGACAAGAGTACTGAGTCTTCTCATTCAGGGCTTAAAACGGTGCTAAATTTAGAATTGGAATTACTCTGACAGGGAGGGGTAGGTTGTTGCCACATCATTTGATTCTAGTGCCTTTCTTGTAGTGTCTACTTAGAGCCTGTTTGGGGACATGATGTTACTTCCAGTCTTACACTGCCTTACCACTTGCAGACTCCAGCTCCTGCTCCTTTTCCCTCCTTGAGTTTGTCAACCATTATCTCCTTGTGCAGATATAATTCAGTTTTAGACCATATTACTTGCCTCATCTCGAAGTCTTGACCTTTCTATCTCATGATAATGTCGACCATTAGGAGCTGGGCTGTAACTTTCCCTCTGAGGTTGGCAGTCTGCATCACACCTTCCTGTTCAAGTGCACTGTTTGTGCCCTGCAAAGTCGCGCTGGTCTTTTTTCCTGACTCTGCATTGCATGCTTGTGTCCACCTTGCTACTTGTTCTTCTTATGACTGCTTTTAACCTCAGAGCTTTACCACCTTTCTTCTTGCTACTCTCCAGAACTCCTCCTAGTTCTAACTTAAGCTTTTGTTTGTTCCATGTCTGAATATTAGCCCACGTAGTTTTGGGGCTATGCAGTAGCTGTAGTTACACTACAACGTTGTTTATATTTGTCCTCTGACAACATTAATGCGTCTTGTCATCCTGTGTCTTGTTAAGACTCAGACTTCAGAGCTTGAAAGGAGTTATTTCTACCTCTATGTTTAAGAGAAAAAAGGTATTTTAAAAATTAAAGATGTGTTAGCTCCGTAAGAACAGATCAGGAGAAAGGACAGACCAGATTATTTGGCTAGAGAAGAAGGCAGGGCTGGGGGTATTACCACAGAACATCGGTGAGGAGCCTCCTGAATTGGTGGTCGAGTCATTTCTGACACCTCGTGTCATTTAGCATAAGCTAGTCTCTTTGCTGTGCTGTGGTGAGGTGTGTGAGGGCTGTAGACCTCCCAAAGGTCTGTTATACCAAACTACTGCATCCTGCTGCTGACTTTAGTACCCTCACAAGTGGAGGTGATTGACGTGCTGGTGTCTGGTATCCTGGTTATGACCTGGCAGCATTCCTGGGCTTTGTTTTACTCCAGCAGTGTTCAGATGAGTGGACAGTTCATGTCCTATGTTAGACTGCTTTTCATTAACTTGCAAGTCTCTCTCTCATTTCCAGTTGCCATCTTCTAAATGGATTCCAGTGAATTTTCAGGATCTTTGGACCCCCTGTCCTTGCCTGACAAACCGCTCATTGGTGATCTCCCTGCTGACATGGAGTTTGGTGAAGATCTCCTGGGCTCCCAAACAGCTTCTACCCAGGAAGTTTCAGTTCTTCAGCCCCCTGGCTGGGATCAATCCAAGCAGATGACTGCAGACAAGGACTTGGACCTTGTAGTGAAAGCAGACAGCCTGTCTGAACTAAATAAATCAGATGACCGCGTTCTAGATAAACCTGGTGTCTTGGATATGCTGGAGAAACCTGATGTCTTAGATGACTTGGGTAAAACTTCTGACTTGGTGGAACTAGATAAACCAGAGGCTGTGGATGGGCTGTGTAAGGCACAACCTTCCCAGGACGTGGAGGGTGGACTGGCAGACTCCTCTGCCCTGTCTAGAGAAGCCCTTGTTCCAGAAACAGGGAAAGAAGGGGAGGATGCCTCAAAAAATTGTTCTAGGGATGTAAAGGAAGATGGTGCTGCTGCTATTCCTGCACTGTCTGGTGACAATACCCCTGGATCACCCCAACAACCCGTTCCTGACTCCGGGAACCTCAGCAGTGCCCCAGCCACGGAAGAAACAACAGCACAGTCCTCGAGTCCCACAATGCCCCCACCCCAACTCAATCTTAAACAAACAAAGAAGATGAAGTTGAAGGCACCAAGGAAAAGCTCACCTGTGCAGAGGGAAGGGCTGGCAGGGGAGGCAGAGGTGGAACTGAGCCCAGACAACAGAACTGCAGCTTTGCCCCCTGAGCCTGTGGAGGAAAACCGGGCAGAGGAAGGGGGTGATAATGGGAAGAACTCCCTTAAAGAAAACAGTGTACTCAAAGCACAGGAATCCTTACCACCAACAGGTGAGTTGTTGGCTCAGCAGAACTTGGCTTCCTTTTGCTCAGGAGGTCATCCAGCTACACACTGTTGAAGCTGGAGTCTGCTTTGCACTCCAGCTTGTCCCCTGCTATGGAAATAGCCAGCTCTTCTGTTGGTCTAGATTTGGGCAAAGCCTCTTATGTAAAAATGCTTTGGTGTGCACAAGCTCTTGCTCTGGCTTTCATGGCTTAAACTGATTTTTGGTGCTTGTGGAAGCAAGGAGCTTCCCCAATAAACCTGTGGCTGCACGTCAGCTTAGCTCACACTCTTCATCACTGAAGTCTTAGCTGGAACTGAAGGTCACCAGCAGGTGTTTCCAATAGGCAAAGTTCCTCTGCCCAGGCTGGCCATCCCCAGGAGATGCTCAGTCTTGGTCAGAAGCAGCTGGAGGTGACTGCCCACCCAGCCTGCCTCCCCCATGCAGGGAGGTCTCCCCCTTACAGGGCTCCTCCCAAGCTGTGTGTTTGGATCTGCAACTACAGGTGATGGGTTTAGGAGCCTTCCACCACCAGAACTGTACTTGATAGCCAGGACAGGCTGAGGCTTCATGTGCTGACTGACCCAAAGGGTGACTGTATTTGGAGAACACCTGTGCTCTTCTCTTGGAGAAAAGCAAGATGTGAGATGCAAGCTTCTTCTGTGCTTCTATTCCAGGAGAAAGCCTGTCTGGGAAGGGAAGCGAGCTGCCAGCTGAGAAGGTGAGGAGAATGCAGTCAAGTATGTATGGTACAGGAGCATAGAGTGTGGCTGGCTGTTGTCAGATTCTGTGAGGGACACTGGCTGTCTCGTCACCCCTCTGGAAAGAAGTTTGCATGACTCCTGTGACAGAATGATGCCTGTGCACTGCCACTATGCTGTAATGTGGCTTCAGTGTGTTCCTGCTGTCCTCAGCTGAAATGTCATTCTCATAAGCCTGCTTCCCTGTCTCCTCTGTCTTGCCAGCTCTGATCAGATATCTGTGGAGCTTTATCCATTTTCAGCCTAGGTATTGGGAAGTCAAATCCCAGAAGCTGGAACTTCACCATGATCTGGGATAATTATCTATGGTTGTCCTAGCTGATAGTTAGCCTAACTATTTTCTGAATGTCTTCTAGGAGCAGAAAAGAAGCGAACGACCCAGAAGATCAGAAACTGCCAGGCCTGAAACTGTGAACTCCTCTGAGAGCAGTGAGTAACTGGGGTTGGCCAGTGGCTGTTTTCAGTCAGAGGGAATGGCCCAGATCCATTGTGGGCAGGTGGTTCATGGTGTGAATACAGTGGGAACTCTGGAACCTCTGTGCAGACTTCCCTTCTACACAGGACAGGTCCTTTCAGCCCACGAGTCCTGGGGTACTTGCCTTGCTTTCTCAGGGCACTTAGGTCAAAGCAGGGAGTGTTGTAGTATTTTTACAGCAGTGTGTGGGCACCAAGCACTGAGTAACAGGATGAGACTCGGGGGTGTTCCCAGGAAATCCATCTTCCCTCTCCTCACCCAGGAGCTTACTTCGTTTCTCTCTATGACAGCAGGCTGTCTGAAGGAAGGTTGTATCTTGGGGATTTTTCTAGAGAAGTACATGAAGTCTCTGTTCTTTTGAGATATTGAATGTCACCCTGCCATTCCCTAGTATGTGTGTTGCTCCTTTATTGCCTGCCTGTGCTGGAATCTGGTGATCAGCTCATTCCCTTTTAGGTCTAGCAGTTCTTACAGGGTAGAAGTTCACACTCTGGGCTTCTGCTCAAACTTGGCATATCATGACTTCCTAGAGGAGGAATTGTATTTAAGCCTGGTTTGTTTAAAGACCTCTTGGATTCATCTCCAGTTACAACAGAATTTCTTTTAAGGGTCCATTTATCATTCCACCCAGACAGGAACAAAGTACGTAGAGGGACTCTAGAAAGGTGACTCAGAAAATCCCAGTGTGTGTCTCACAGCAGAGTTTCTCACTTCCTAATGAGGGGTTTCTGATCTTCCTCTGCTGCTTTGCAGTTCCAGTCTCTGATGAGGACTCTGATGCAATGGTGGATGATCCCAATGACGAGGATTTCGTTCCTTTCCGTACCCGGCGCTCCACGCGGATGTCCCTGCGCACTCAGATGGCCCAGCGAGCCGCCCGCTCCACCTTCACCAAGATGACCTGTGCCAACTGCCGGACCCTGCTGCAGAAGGGCCAGACTGCCTACCAGCGAAAAGGGCTTCCTCAGCTCTTCTGCTCCAGCTCCTGTCTCACCACCTTCTCGAAAAAACCACCCGGCAAGAAGATATGCACCTTCTGCAAAAAGTGTGTGTTCATTCCCCTTTCCTCAGTGCTGCCATGCTTGTGACCCCACTCACCTGCTCCACAGCCCTCCTTGCCAGTCCCCTTCCTATGGCCCTTGTTCACCCACATCACTCCTGCCCCCTGCGAGCTGCTGCCCTGTGTCTTCTTTCACACACTGCCTATCCCATGCTCCCTACACCTCCTTCACATTCTTGCTATTCCCTGCCTGTCCCCAGACTTAGTACCCCATATTCCAGCCTCCCCTCAAAACAACCTCCTGCATGCTCAGTCTTCAGACACCACTCCTCTGAGCCAGGACAGAAGCTGCTGTGAGACAATTCTTGCCAACTTTTTGGGACACCAGAAAGTCCTGTGCACTGCAGTGAGCCATCATATCTCTATGTGGCAGGACTCATATGTCCCTCCACTAACACATCCCCTCCTGATCCCCAGGGAGATCTGGAACACCAAGGACTCTGTGGTTGCCCAGATTGGTTCAGGTGGCTCTTTCCATGAATTCTGCACCTCTGTCTGCCTTTCCCTCTACGAGGCCCAGCAGCACAGGCCAGCACCTCAGTCTGCAGATCCCTCGGACACCAGCCGCTGCAGTGTTTGCCACAAACCTGGCGAGGTAAACAAATCTCTTGTCCTTCCCGTGACCTGGATGAAGTGCTTAGGACCCACAGCACTTAGTCTTGGTCAAGACCAGGGCACTTGCCTGGTTTTCCTGTGGTGTGAGGCCTCAGCCACTGAGCTGGCTTGGGCTCACTCCCAAGCTTTTCCTTGCCCTGAGGCTCACTGCTTCCTGCCACTCTGCTCTCCCAGTTACTCCTCTGACTTTTGGCAAGGGAAGCCACCCTGAGTCCACACCAGCTTCCAGTATGGCACTTCCCAGAGTTCTAGTGCCTATTATCCCAAGGGCTGTGCTTATAGTCGTACAGCTGCACTGGAAGGAGGCCTGTGGTGTTTGAGGAGTGACAGCAGTGATGTCTCTGCAGATCCAGCACGAGGTCAGCAATGGGAACATGGTTCACCGCATCTGCAGTGACGCCTGCTTCACCAAGTTCCGGGCCACCAAGGGGCTGAAAACGAACTGCTGTGACAACTGTGGACTTTATATCTACAACAAGGGCTTGCCCCTGGAGTACCTCTTCCACGAAGGCCAGCAAAAACGCTTTTGCAACTCTGCGTGTCTTAACAGTTACAAGAAGGTGTGTGGAGACAGCTGCCTGGGCGGGGGGGGTGTCTCTGTGGGCACACAGCAACTTTGCTTGGTGTGGCACAGGGCATTTTATTAAATAGCAGGTGACTCGAATCTTCTTGGTCTTTTATTTCTGACAAAGTAGTTAAAAGATTGCTGTGGGGAAACGATGAAGCAGGCAAACAGAATTGATTTAATCTGCATGGGGCCCACCATGGATCCAAGCATGGGTCAGAAAGTCAGTGAGTTGATGGTAGAGTGACACTGGTATATGCAGTTAGCATGGACTGGCTTTTGGATGTCTCCCCAAAGCTGGGCTGGATATGTTCCTCTGTCACCTGAGCAGTCTTCACTTAACTGTCTTGGAAGGGATTGCCAAACTCTGTATTCCTGCCAGGCTAGCCTTCAAATGAGAAGTTGAAGTGCCAAAGGCAGCTTTTTTTTTTGCTACCACCACCTGAATCTCAGCAGACTATGCACCTGTCCCTGGCATCAGGTGGTCGCTGCAGGAGAGCAGTCCTGTGGTGGATACAGCAGTGGGGTGGGATGTGATAGTTGGACCTTGCCAGCTGTGATGGTCTCCTGGAAGCTCTGTTGTGCTCTGTGTTTGCAGAAGAACACTCGGGTCTACCCCTGCATGTGGTGCAAGACACTGTGCAAGAACTTTGACATGCTGCCCAACGTGGATCGCAGTGGCAAGATGGGCCTCTTCTGCTCCATTTGCTGCACTACTTCCCACAAAGTGAAGCAGTCAGGCTTAGTTGGTAAGAGCACTTGTGTAGAGGGAATCATCACCTCTCCACTCTTAATTCCTTCCTTGGTATTGTTTATTGCATGTGGATGGGACTGAAAAGAAGGTAAAACCCTGGGGAAGAGTCCAGTGAGACGAGTGGAAGTGCAGAGGGAGGAACCTTTGCAGCATGTAGACATCTTAATACAGAGGGTAGTGTACACTGCTGTTCATGAGAATGCAGGGAGCAGTTGTGCTGGACTTTGCTGCAATTGCCCTTTCCATTACATGGAATACTGGGGTGTCCAGGAATGGGACAAGTATTGCAGCCTATTTTGTCCAAATTCCTGTAGAGCCAGGGTCACTTCCTTGAACCACTCTGCTCTCCACCTATTTAACATTTCTGTCATAGCAGAATCTGGTGCTCTTAGTTTCCTGGTGTTCTTGTCCTTTGCTTTTTGATAATAGCTTGACAGACTGAGGATGAGTGAGTAGCTTGCATGCCATCCTCAGAATCCAGTCCCACATCCTATGCTGCTGCCCTCACCAATTCCTGTCTGTTTCATCAGGTCCCCCTAGACCCTGCAGCTTCTGCAGAAAGAGTTTATCTGAACCCTGCTATTACAACAAGACAGACCGGGTTGTCTACCAGTTCTGCAGCCCCAGCTGCTGGACCAAATTCCAGGTACTGAAATATGCTTCATGATGGGCTGGGCTGTGGAGCTCATGCCTCCTTTCACGCTTAGCAGAGGCTCCACCTTCCTGGAGCTCCTCAGGGAGAGTTCCTAAGAAAGTCTGTTCTGGAGCACAGGAGTTGCAGTGACTGTAATTGCTCAGAGCTCGGTCTTGGCCCTATCTCCCCCATCCTTCATTGGGATAAGGTAGGCTGTAATTCACTCCTGTCTATCAGGTTATGCCCAGCAGGAGGGCAGTGCAGAGCTGTGCTGCATGCGTGGTTTGAGATAGAGTGGCCTTATGAGAGCACAAGCAAAAGCACAAGTAAGCCAGCAAAGCACAATGCACACCTGATAGCTGGGTGGAAAGGGGCAGAGCTGCCCTCTGAGCCAGGTGTCACCGAGAAACAGAAGTCTTCCAGGATGTGTTGTCTAAAAATTTACAGCTGGCAGGCCTGGATACCTCTTGTTTAATAATCCTCAAAGGCTTGGATTTTTAATCTTCTGATGTTAAGTTTCAGCGTACGTGAGATGTCTGTGGTATTCATAGGCAACTTCAAGAATGTTAGTTTTGTACAGTTGTCAAAGAACAAAGTAACAGCCAGGAAGACATGAGAAACTTAGGCCAGGACGTGTCTTGGGCAACTGAGAAAACATAGAGAATCTAGAGGTAAGAGTTAGTTACTGGCAGTTGCAGCATTTCCGTTTTGGATTTGGTTGGTTTGTTTGGGGTTTTCGTGGGGAGTGGGGGAGCATTTGGTTGCTTGGGGTTTTTTGGTGGGGGTTTGCTTTTTTTTGTTTGCTTGTTTGGGGTTTTTTATGAATCCTTGATGTAATCCTTCACTGAGGTCACAAAGTGTGGGGTAGTGTAGCTATAGAGCTTTTACAGTTGTAGACTTCATAAGACTAGAATCATAGAACAGTTTGGGTTGAAAGGGACCTTTAGATGTCATCTGGTCCAACCTCCCCTTCAGTGAGCAGGGACATCTTCAACTAGATCAGGTTCTCAGAGCCCTGTCTAATCTGACCTTGAATATTTCCAGGGTTAGGGCACCTACCACCTCTCTGGGCAACCTGTGCCAGTGTTTCACCATCCTCGTTGTAAAAAACTTCTTTATAGCTTATCTAAATATGCTCTCTTGTAGATTAAAACTATTACCCCTTGTCCTCTTGCAGCAGGCTCTGCTAAAATGTATGTCCCTATCTTGCTTATAAGCCCCCTTTAAGTATTGAAAGGCCACAATAAGGTCTCCCCAGAGCCTTTTCTTCTCCCAGGTGAATAATCCCAACTCTCAGCCTTTTCTTGATAAGAGAACTGTTCCAAGCCGCTGGTCATTTTTGTGGCCCTCCACAGGACTCACTCCACCAGGTTCTTGTCCTTCCTGTGCTGGGGACCCCAGAGCTGGAGGCAGCACTGCAGGTGGGGTCTCACCAGAGTGGAGCAGAGGGGCAGAATCCCCTCCCTTGACCTGCTGGTCACGCTGCTTTTTGGGCAGCCCGGGACACCCTTGGCTTTCTGGGCTGTGAGCTCATGTTGCCAGCTCATGTACGGCCTCTCATCCACCAGCACCCCCAAGTCCTCAGCAGGGCTGCTCTCCATCTGTTCATCCCCCATCCTGGATTGATACTGGGGTTGTCCTGCCCCAGGTGCAGCACCTTGGCCTTGGCCTTGTTGAACCTCATGAGATTCCCATGGGCCACTGCTCGAGCTTGTCCAGGTCCCTCTGGATGTCACTCTGTCCCTCAGGCATTTTAACTGCACAACTCAGCTTGGTGTCATCTGCAAACTTGCTGAGGGTGCTCTCGATCCACTGTGTCCTTGATGAAGACATTAAACAGTCCTGGTCCCAGTACAGACCCCTGAGGGTCACCAGTTGTCACTGATCTCCATCTGGACATTGAACCTTTGGCCACTACCTTCCAGATGTAACCATCCAACCAAATTCCTTATCCACCAAACAGTCCAGCCATCAGTTGGACTGTTTCTCCAGTTTAGAGAGAAGGATGTTGTGGGGAACTGTGCCAAAGGCTTTACAGAAGTCCGGAGAGATGACACCCATAGCTCTTTGCTTCTCCCCTGATGTGGTCGCTCCACTGAGGAAGACAACTGGGTTGGTCAGGCAGGACTTGCCCTTGGTGCAACTATGCTGGCTGTGTTGGTATCTCCTGTCCTCTATGTGCCTCAGCACAGCTTCTAGAAGGATCTGTTCCATGATCTTCACAGGCACAGCAGAGCTCAGTGGTTTCCAGGGTCCTCCTTTCTACCCATTTTAGAAATGGTTGCAATGTTTCCCCTTTTCCCAATTGGGACTTCATTAATTCACCTAACTTGAATTATTGCCATATAAAATCAGCATTGTAAACATGTGAGTAAACCCATGCATCCTGTGGATTAGGAACTGTCTTGCTGGCAGATCTCAGAACACACTTGTCAAAGAAAAAACACTGAAGAGAATGTTTCAAGATGGCTTCTTGGGGATCAGTGTTAAGCCCAAGGACTTAAACATCTTCATTGATCATTTGGCAATAAAGTAAGCATGATGAAATTTAGCAGATTAAACAAAAACTGGTGAAGTCTTAGCCCATGCTATGTTCAGAGCAGTCACAGAAAGCAAAGCAATTGGATTGATTGACAAGGCTGGTTCCTTCTAATGTGTGCTTAAACACAGTTTCAGTGTAAGATCCTGTGTCAGCCTTACTCAAGTAGTGTGGGGATGCAAATCCTGTGAAAATAAGGATTTTGAAAAGGCCTTGGAATTACAGCAGATAAACTATTCGGTATGAGCATCTCAGTTTACAGCCACACAGGGAAGGATTAATTAATTGCAAGTACGAGCAGGTGAACATAGAGTTAACATTTGAGGGTCAGGGAGCAAAAGAGCTACCTAGAATGATGCGCAGATAGGAAGGATGTTCTCCGATGTCCACTTCATTTTCAATGTTGAAGAAAAATTGGAAGTATTCTGAAAAAAACCAAAAATTAAATTTGGGCTTGAAAAATGCTTGTACTGAGACACTTGCAGAATGTCGTATCTGAGGTTATCAGAAAGAAAACCAGGAATGACTCTATTAATAAATATATCCTTGTGGATAAGACAGCAAATGCTAAATGCATTGTGGACAGGACACCAAATGCTGTTTAATCTAGCAGAAAATAGGATGAGAGGCTGCTTGAATTCTTAAGTTGTGTTATCTTGAAAGTAGAAATCAGGCACCTGTGCTTCAAGAACTTTTAGAGAAATCTTCAGAAGAGGTAGCAGAGCCCCCATCATTTAAGTTTTCAAATCCAGCGGCGTGGCAGCTTGAAAGCTTGCTTTCCTGAGAACAGCTAGACCCAGCACACTGGAAGCAAAGTGGCATTGCTCTCAAGAATCAGCTCTCCAGGAGCTTCAGACATGATGTGATGGACTGACTGAGCCCCCACAGTGGCAGCAGGTCGGAGGGGGCCAGGCAGGCTGCAGGCCATGGAGGTGCTGGCAGTGTGAGGCAGGTGCCTGCTGCCCTCCAGCTTCTCTCCCCACATGAGCTGTCTCTGTCTCCTGCAGCGCACCAGCCCGGAAGGTGGGATCCACCTCAACTGCCATTACTGTCACAATCTTTTCAGCGGGAAGCCGGAGATCCTAGACTGGCAGGTGAGGTCTTCCTCCGGGGGGATGTTGAGGTGGGGGCCAACACTGCTGAGAACCTCTGGGGTACTTCCTCTCCCTGCTCTAATCAGAGCTCCTCCTGTGCCAGTCCTCTGAATGCATTAGTTGCAGTGACGTGCCTGGAGACTGTGCTGAGTGCTGCACTCCTGATGTTCAGCAGGATGTCAGAAGGGCGGGAGGACACCACTCCTGCCAAATCCTGTGCCAGGAGAGCTGGGGACTTGACTCAGCCTTGTAGTTTTTCTCCTGCTTCCCTGAGAAGTGTGGGAACCTCCTGCTGGCCTGGCTGACCTGGCTGTGTTCTCTTCGGCAGGACAAGGTGTATCAGTTCTGCTGCAAGGACTGCTGCGAGGACTTCAAGCGGTTGCGTGGGGTGGTGTCTCAGTGTGAACACTGCAAGCAGGAGAAGCTGCTGCATGAGAAGATCCGTTTCTCCGGAGTGGAGAAGAACTTCTGCAGCGAAGGTACTTGGGGAAGGCATGGGAGAGGCAGAGCCCCCATGCCAGCCCATGCTGGGGGAGGAGAAGAGAGCATGGAGAGGAACAGAGGGGAGATTGTCTTAGCCAGGCCCTGGGGCAAGAGCCTTGCCATGCAGTGAAGGGAGGACTGTTGTGGGGATGGCTTGCTGTCCAGCCAGGCCCTAGGGCAAGATCTTTACCGTTCATTGTGTCCTTGGGGAGGGCCTTCTCACAGCTTTTCTCTCTCTGGGGGCTGGGGAGACAGCAGGTGGCAGCTCCGCTCCTCCTGTCATCATGCACTTCTACGCTCTTGCGTCTGGGCTGGCCTGACCTGGCCTTGCCCTGCCTGCTGGGTTCCTGCACACAGGAGGTTGGAGTCAGACTCTTCCTAGAAGCATGGAGGTGAGAGATGGCAAGTCCCCGTGAGGTCCCATCTTATCCCAGCCCCAGGGGCCAGTGCTGGATTGTTCCCTACAGTGTGTTGCGTGTGCTCTGTTGTCTCCGCAGACCTGGATTCTGGTCATGTTTGGGTCAGGGAGGCCCCCAGTTCATCCTGGGAAGGTTTCACTCCTATTGTTTCTCCGCAGGGTGTGTGCTTCTTTACAAACAGGATTTCACCAAGAACCTGGGCCTGTGCTGCATCACCTGCACCTACTGTTCTCAGACCTGCCAGCGGGCGGTCACCGAGCAGCTGGAGGGCAGCACCTGGGACTTCTGTAGTGAAGACTGCAAAAGCAAATACTTGCTCTGGTACTTCAAGGTCAGTATTGGCACTGGCAGCTTGTGCTAAGTGCTGTGGTGGGCACGGCACCCAGATAAGTGGGCATTGCACTGAGGAAGTTCGCACTGCTGGAGTCTGGCTGGCACTGCTGCGGAGAACCTGGCACTGCTGGAGTCCTGCCTGGCAATGACGGGACACTGCTACGGGGAAGCTCACGTAGCTGGAGTCCCCAGCTGATCCTGCCAGACAGAGCACTGCACTGAGGAAGCTCACAGTGCTGGATCCGCGGCCAGTGCTGCTGTGAGAAGTTCGCACCGCTGGAGTCCCTGGCTGGCACTGGCAGGGCACTGCTGTGGGGAAGCTCACAGCACCTTGCGATGTGCACCTTTCACTGGAGAGTTGTGTTGCACTCGGAGGGGGTGTGGTTAGTTACTCGTTGTTTCTCTCCTGCTGATGCGGGCTTTAGGCAGCTCGGTGCCATGCCTGCAAGCGTCAGGGGAAGCTGCTGGAAACCATCCACTGGCGGGGGCAAATCAAACACTTCTGCAACCAGCAGTGTCTGCTGCGATTTTACAATCAACAGAACCAACCCAACCTGGACACGCAGAAGGGGCCCGAGAGCCTGCTGAACAGTGAGTAGGAGGGAGGGAGGGGACCTGCATAGCTCAGTCTGAGAGACACAGGGAAGACTCAACAGCAGGGGGTGGAAGCTGCCTGCCCGGGACTGGAGGAGACGCTAGGGAACAATCCTGCACTGGCCCTTGGGGGGGAAAGGACGGAGTGGGACCTAATGGGCTTCTCCATCTCTAACATCTATGGTTCTATGACACACAGGGCCCAGACGGGAGGAGCCGGTGCCAGCGTGCTGCCTGTAGCTCACACTCTTAGCGAGGATACTCAGGGATTTAACATCCTCAAGTTGCCAGCGGAGAGCTCGATTTACAGGGTTAGGGGACAGCGTGGTTTGGCATGACAATCCACCTGCAGCCCCACACCACCTCCGAGCTGTGACCTTCTCAGATCTCATAAACTAATCTGGATTGGGCCAGGTCAGTGCTTGGATGGGAAACATTCAAGGACAAAGAAGGGTGCCGCAGGAAGTGGTGCTGGTGATGCTGTAGGTGGGCTCTCCTTCAGCCAGAGTTGAACCTAGAACGGCCTTGAGGGAGCACTGAGCTGCTGGAGGCACTTTGTCTTGCGATGTTAGATTGGAGTCCTACCACTTACCCAAAGTTCACTGCAGCTTTGGGGAGTTGCCGACCCTGTGTCCCAGATAACCCCATTCTGCATCCATGGAGTTCCAGCTGGAGAGGAGATTTTCGCTGCCTGTTGCCCCATTTCCTATCATTAACTTGAGCCAGTTCCTTATGGAAGATTGCAAAGTGCTTTGGGATCCCTCAGGATGGAAGGTGCTCGTAGTGACAGTGACAAGACACCGCTTGGCCCTCGGACACCTGCAGTCTCATTCTGCTTGGTCTTTCATAGGCCACGATCTCCTGGGTGACCTGGGGGATGTAGTTAAAGTGCCTGCAGCTTATGGTGGGACTTGCTTCAGTGCATCAAGCTTCAACACATACCTGCATTGCGGGTTCAGGGCTTTGCTGCCCTCCCTGGGATTTCATGAGGTGGAAAACCTCATGGCTAGGGTGTGCCAAGGAGGGGAAACCAGGACAAAAACCTTCGCATGAGAGACCTCATCCTCCATCTCCAGACTCTTGAAGTTCCTCCTGACTGTAGCGCGCCGATCATAGGACAGGGGAAGCTCCGGATGTCGTTGCTGCTTAGGCAGCAAAGCAGAGCTGCTCTGCCAGAAGCAGCAGGTTCCCTCAGCTAGGTGGAAGCCCAACCTGCCTTCCAAAAGCCACGCTCCATAACAGGCTGTGTGAGGTGCAGCTCAAGTGGCAGTACACTGGAGTGACCTGGATAAGGAACTTGTGGTTTTTGCTGGCACAGGGGTGCCCATGGGAATTCTGCTTGATGGTTCACAGTGTTCTGCTGCCCAAGGAGGAAGAGGTGTGTGACATGCTGGTTCATGTAGCTCACCAAGTGATTCCACAGCCCGAGCCATGCTGTTCTACGTGTCCTCTGCTTGTCAAGGCATGTCACTTGTGAGAGACCAGTAACACTGCTTTTGGGACCCAGGCACAGTGGGCAAGCTCTGCCTGCAGGGGGAAGCATGTTTCACACTGTCCAGCCATTGTCTCCTTGGAGCCACGGACAAGACTGAGAAGTACCTTCTCCACCACCACCAACCACGAGAGTCTCAGGCCTCCTTGACCACATCTCTGAAAGTCCCCCAGAACTGTGCTGCTGCTTGGTATGTGGGGCATCACCCTTGGTGCCACAGCTGCATCTCTGTGCAACCTGTAAGGACTAAAGGGAGCCAAGGAAAAGCCCTTCATCAGTCATCAGTGCTCAGCTGAGCAGGAGTTCCAGGCTGCCCCAGCAGTTGTGCTTGGTGGATGCTGCTGGTGGCAGTGGGCCCTCTGTATGCTCTGGCACACCAGTCTCCTGCCAGATGTGGGACAGCTGTGGACATCCTTGCCCCAGGACTGCGGCGTGCTGCTGAGTTTGCGAAGGAAGGATGCTGGAGCCAGGACCCACTTACACAGAGAGCTTTCCAGCCGTCTGTGCTGTGCAGGGGATTTCAGGAGGAGCAGCTTCTGCCTGGTCTCCTGGGGACCTGACAGCTGTGTTGGCAGCTTGCGAGGGACTACCTGGATTTCAGGCCCATCTTGGACAGAGCTGCTTATTCTTGCTTATTTTCTTGCAGGCAGTGATTGCCTAAACCCATTAATTCCTGTGATCCAGTGGCTGCTACCAATCTGGTGATCCTGAGAGTTCTTGTAGCTGATCGTGTAAGCAGACGTTCCCTTGCTGGGAACAGTTTGTGTAGTGTGGGATTGAGGAGCTTCTGCTTCAAAACTGTGCCCATAGACTTCCAAGGGGAGCTGACTCTGCACTGGGCTGTCCAGCTGGAGAGGGTAGAAGTCACAGTTGTGGCAGGCAATGCCTTGACAGCTCCTTGTTGATGTTGGGATGAGAGTAAAGAACAAGCTGCAGCTTCTCTGGAAGCCTGGACGCATAGCACATGGCAGGAGAATCTTGTTTTCTTTAGTCCTTAATCATTGGCCAATGGGGTGATTGTGTTTGCTTTAGATTCTGCTGCAGCAGAAATTCTGCTCATACGCCATAGCTTGTCTTTTCTCATTCAAGCCATTGGTGCTTCCTGCCTGGACGGGCTGTCAGGGTGAGTTCTTGGTCCCCGAGACTGCTGCAGGTCCTGTGGCTGAATGTTTAGCTGCAGACTGGGGAGCTTCCTCCAACTGGAATTTATCTGTTGCCCCCTGTGGTGGTCAGCAATTGGAGCCTGATGGGCCTCAAACTGTGCAAGAATTATCCTGCATTTCCTCGGGTCAGAGGAAGTCTTCACAGTGTGAATGTCCCTGTGTTGGACCTTTAGGCATCTGGGTCTTTCCTGAAGGAGCTGTCTGTGTTTAGGAGCTGTGAATGGACCCGCCACTGCCTTTGGGTGCTGGGACCTGCTGCTGTCCTTGCAGGGGTCTCCTTTGTGCATGGCCCACAGGTAGGAGGCACTTCTTTCTGCCAGCCATGTGGGTAACCAGGGATCACTGGAGACTGCGGTGAAGGTGCTCTGTTAGCTCACCAGCCTTTGAGATGGGTGCAGGTTCTCTGCAGAGCACATGAGCTGGAATTATCATCCAAGGAAGGGTGATACTGTCACCACCTGAGACCGATGTCTGCCACGTGCGCCTCTTACCTGCAGGTGATTCTCTCTTTCCTTAGGGGAATGGACTGCATCCCTAGGGCTGGGGCAAAGCTGTCTCTCTGCTTTCTGGGATATCTCATAATGCTGCTACTGGCTCTGTCACCTTCTTCCTAGGGATCTCGAAGCACTTTGCCAAGATATTTGTTGCAGGGATATGGAGGCACAGGGAGGGGCCATGGCTCGGTACAGCAAGCCAATAGGCAGAGCTGGGATTAGAGCCCTGGATTCCTCTCTCTACAAGGGGCTGGGATTTCTCCTGACCTGCTGTGATCGGGAAGGGGTGGACTGCAAGGGAGCACAAAATGACATGGGAATAACTTGATTTTGGAGTTGTAGTGTCTTCTGAGGTGTTAGGGCTAGATATTGTGGAAACATTAACTGTTCCTGGAGTGGCCAGGAGCAGTTTCTGGGGAGCCTGTCCCTGCTCTCTGGCTGCTTGCACCTCCAGTCCCAGCACTGGGACATGTTGGCCCAGGAGCTCTTGAACTTAAGAGTTGTTGCTTTCTCTTACAGGTCAGACTTCAGAGCCAAAACCAGCTGTCCCTTCCCCACAGAAGGCAGAAACTAACATGGTAAGACCTATTGGAGGTAGGAGTTTGCAAGACAAGGGGGCTGTCCCCCAGGAGAGGACAGTTCTGCTGTTGCTCAGGGAGGTTTCATTCTTCCACAACCAGTGCATTTTGAGATGTCTGGGTAGTGGGAGATAAAAGAACTCCTAGGAAGGCAGCATCAACATATATCCTGCAAGGGAGAAGAATAACTGTTCCTCAGGAATCAGTAATGAACTCCAGAATAGCCTGACACTGTGGCACTGGCTCCTCTTTGCACAGTGCTTTCCTGTGCCTGAGTATAGTTGCTGTCCCACTGTTTCCCTCTGCCCCATGGGACAGGAGCCACTATTGCCAGACTCCTGACACAGCAGAGGCAGCACACAGGCTTGCTGCCTGCCAGGAACAGCTTGGCAGTCCTTCATCACGGCCTGACCGTGGGAGTGCCCATGTGCTGGGGACTGCCAGGCTCCAGGAGGTGCTTTGGGAGTCATTCCATCTGTACCTGTAGCAGGGAAGAGATTGTGTTGCCTTAGGTGGACACCAAGCTCCTGCTTTCTGCATTTCCCCAGCTGTCAGCAAAGGCCTCCTCAGCCCAAACGTCTCCAGCTGTGCCACCTCCCGCCCCACCTCTGGTTCCAGCCACCCCTCGGAAAAACAAAGCTGCCATGTGTAAACCACTGATGCAGAACCGGGGTGTCTCCTGCAAGTTTGAAATGAAGTCCAAAGGATGTCAGACAGGTAGGAAAACAAGACTTAACTGCAGGATTACAGGGGCATTTTGGAAAGGCATGTGGCACGTCTCTGCTCCAGACTACTGTGAATCCAGCCTGAAATGCTGCACAGAGTGGCTGGGTGCTTGGCACTGTTCTGAGGAGTCTCTGTGTAGTTGTAGGGCACATATGGCAGGGCTGGGGGTAGGGACCCCATTTCCATCAGCAGCAAAAGGAGAGATGTAGAGAGCTCTGTAGCATCATGCCACCTCTTGTGGTACAACTCCTGTTGCTCTGGAGATCACCATGGAGGGCTGTCTGCTGAACAGGTTCCACTCTAGTTCCTGTTGGGCATGTGTGTGTGGTCTGCAGCATCTGCAAGGCAGCTGGACCTCTTAGCAGGGCTATGTAAGAGCAGAATTTGTACTTCTGGCTAAGGCAAGCCTCTCTTGTTGCTGGGCTCAACTTTCTGCTATTACAGCTCTGCCCCCGAGTCATAGAAGCTGGTGGCTGGAGGGGCTGAGGTGCTGGATGGCTTGGGGCATGGCAGCATGCTGCAGGGCTGGGTGGAGGAACTTCTGGGATGAAGGTCACTGATGTATTTTTGCTCTTGTCAGAGGCTGACTGGAAGCCCCAGCTGGTTGTGTTGCCAATCCCCGTCCCGATCTTCGTGCCTGTGCCTATGCATATGTACTGCCAGAAAGTACCTGTGCCTTTCTCCATGCCTGTCCCGGTAAGCAACGGCTTCACCTGCTCGTGTTCTCCTTCTGTCTTGATCCTGCCTTGCTGCAGCCTCCCTGCTTCTCTGTTCGTGCTCTTCTCCTGCCTCTGCTTTTATGTCAGTCCACTGAGTGTCCGTTTTCTGCCTGGTGTGCTGCTGTCCACAGGTGCCTGTGCCAATGTTCCTGCCCACCACACTGGAGAGCACAGAGAAGATTGTGGAGACCATTGAGGAACTGAAGGTGAAGATCCCCTCCAATCCCCTAGAGGCTGACATCCTGGCCATGGCTGAGATGATTGCAGAGGCTGAGGAACTGGACAAGGCCTCCTCGGACCTGTGTGGTAGGTTCTGCCATGGCTTGGTCTGGTCCAACAGCTGGGATCAAGGGAGGTTTGCCAGCTCTTGGAGCTACAACGCCTGCCAGGATTGTGGTTTTTCCAAAGCCTTTGGAAAGGAAGCAGGGAAGAGCAAGTCCTCACCTTCTGCTGAGGAGGTACCAGAAGGGAAGGGCTGCAGCAGGGAGCAGCATCTGCCACTGTCCCTTTTGGGAGTGCCAGTTTTGTGGTACATGTGCAGCTCTCTTAGTTTATTCAGGTGGATGTTCAGATTCTTCCCTAAAGCAGCTTTCAATTTACAAAAGTAGCAGCCCTGGTCTTGCAGGTCTTTTTACTTTACTTTTACTGCATTCCTACAAATCACAGTGATAGGGGTTGTGGCTGGGGAGACAACAACCTTGCAATATCTTGCTGTCCAGGGAAAGCTGGACAGCCCAGGTGTCATGGGGCTGCTCTGAGCACAGGGCTGTGCTGCGTGCAGGGACCCCAACTTCATTTGTCAGCTGTTACAGGGAAAACAGACACAAGACTTTCCAGAAAGCTGGGTTTATGATGAACTTTTTCATTGCAGACCTGGTGAGTAACCAGAGTGCAGAGGGTCTCCTGGAGGACTGTGATCTGTTTGGACCAGCACGGGATGATGTGTTGGCTATGGCTGTCAAGATGGCAAATGTCCTCGATGAGCCGGGCCAGGACCTGGAGGCTGACTTCCCTAAGAGTAAGAGCTGGGTGAAGCAGGCATGCAGGGCTGCTTGTGCTGAGGGTCCTCCCACTGCCCTCAGCTGTGTGCACTTACCTCCCCATGCCCTCTGACTGACCAGGTGTGAGAGGCCTGCAGTGACTGCTTGCAGCAGGGATAGGGAGACCACCACTTCCGAAGGAGTGTGTGTTTGTCTAGACTAAACTTACTTGTTGTGGACATAAGACCCAGAGAAGCTGATTTTGACAGCACAAAGAGCAGGGCAGCAGCACTGGTGTGTTTATGAATGATGATTCCAGAGGATCCAGCAAGGTGATAAACCTGGACAAGGCATGGCAGCCTGAGAAATGGCAGAATTGCTGAGTGTCCATTAACAGAAGGTGGAAGAAGAGGCAGGGACTTGCAGGAGCACAGCAATTCTGAGGCAGGATGCTAGCAGCGAACGACAGAATTGAGGTGCCCATGCCAGGCTGTCCACAGTGCGGGCCTGGCACAAGGGAATGAGGAATATTCCTCAGGTTTAAAAAATAAAAAACTGTCAGAGAGGAAAATGTGGGGTTCTGGTTATTCTGAGAAAGCTTAGCATTGTCTGCCAGAGGTGTATTTCCCTTGTTGGGCTGTGGCTAAATGTTTGTGCCAGCCAGTGGTAGAGGATGTGAAGTGTTCCCTCTTCATTTTGCTGTAAAAATCAGGCCAGCACAGGGGGCAGGATAAGTCTCAGCTGAGCCCTTCTGCCTGTGTTTCCTTTCAGACCCTCTAGACATCAACCCCAGCGTGGATTTCCTCTTTGACTGTGGGCTGGTGGGACCAGATGATGTGTCCACAGAGCAAGATCTGCCTCGAACTGTCCGGAAGGTGAGTTTTCTGTGGGTACTCCCTGCTTAAAGCTCTTAGGGTTTGGAGTGGGAGCTGCCACCTGGGATGTACGAGGTGAGGTGTGCCAGAGTCTTTGGTGTGCTGGGGAGGTTGTCCCCTCTCCCTTCAGGGCATGGTTGGCCTTTGGGCCACTCCTTGAATGAAAATACTTGCTTGTCACTTCAGAGGAGCTTTGAATGCTACAAGTCATGTGACAGCTGGCCTCTCGTCTTGCCTGTGAGCCTCGTAACTAATGAGCCTTGTTGGCTTGGCTGTCAGCAGAAGGCCGCCCTGCTGCCATGGCACACTGTAGGGAGCTGACAGTCAGCAGATGTGAGGGGTGGCCAGGACTCCTGCACCCGTCCCCGGTAGGTGCCCGGTCTCACAGAACACCTCTCTTGCAGGGGCAGAAGCGCCTGGTGCTCTCTGAAAGCTGTTCCCGGGACTCGATGAGCAGCCAGCCCAGCTGTACAGTCCTCAACT
This sequence comes from Eulacestoma nigropectus, assembly GCA_013397775.1. NCBI lineage: Eukaryota > Metazoa > Chordata > Aves > Passeriformes > Eulacestoma > Eulacestoma nigropectus. The sequence goes on from VZTE01000201.1 coordinate 511,164, forward strand.
ACTCATACGGTGTGAATGCCTGGAAGTCCTGGGTACAAGCCAAGTATGCAGGGGGAGAGACCAGCAAGGGAGAGGAGCTACGCTTTGGCCGTAAGTGCCTTGTCTGGATGCAGTGGAGTGCCAGAAACCTCCCAGAAGCTGGACCTCAGGGTGTTGAGGTGCTCCTGACCTTGTAGGCTGTTGTCTGAGGCTGCTGTGCTTGTCTCTGCAGCCAAGCCCATGAGGATCAAGGAAGACATCTTAGCCTGCTCAGCAGCTGAGCTCAACTACGGCCTGGCCCAGTTTGTCAAGGAGATAACCAGGCCCAATGGGGAACGCTATGAACCGGACAGCATCTATTACCTCTGCCTTGGCATCCAGCAGGTGAGGGAGGCCTTGCTGCCCTCAAGTCATCTACAGCCAGACTTGGGGGTCAGATCTGGTAAGGGGAGCTTGTACCTTTCATTCTGCCTTCTGGGGACCCAGAGAGGCTGTCTGGATTCTCCTTCAGTGCCTCAGCCCAGGACAGCCACCCACCTAGTTTGGTCTTTGTTCCCAAGCCCAGAGGGTAGGGTGGCAACTGTTCCCCAGCCTTGCACCCTTCTTGCACATCTTTGAGGAGGGCTGGGGGATCTCTGCAAACTCGGGTTCTTCTTCAGCACCAAGTCTGCTTTGTCATGCCCCAGGGTTTTCCTTGCAGCTCTCAGAAGTGTCTGCCCAGCAGCTCTGGTGGTGCAAGGAGGGGTACTCTGCATGTGTGCCCTGGGCTCTCTGGGGAGGGTTTGCATTCCAGGTGTTGCTGCGTTTCTCTTGACTGTGTGTTCTGTCCTTTCTAGTACCTGCTCGAGAACAATCGTATGGTGAATATATTTACAGACCTTTACTACCTGACCTTCGTGCAGGAGCTGAACAAGTCCCTGAGCGGCTGGCAACCCACAATCTTACCAAATAGTATGTGTCTTCAGAGTACCTTCAGTCACCACATATATCCAGTGTGTGCTTGTAGCCTTGGATCATCTGGCCTGATTGTGCTCCCCAAGCCTCAGCGTTGCCATAGGCAGCGCAGTCCTGCTGTATCTTGAGGTCATACTGACCCAAACCAACGTGGTTTACGCTTCAGCAGCTTCTGTGGCCCCCAGTCAGGGTAGCTGGGAGCAGAGCACATGTGCTTTGTATCCTGGGACAATTTGAATCTTTGTAACACTTCACCGTGATGTTTCCACCCTTTGGCAAGGAGGATGCCAAGCCAGGAGGCACACTAGTGGATGTTTTTGTGTTCCCAGCACATGGATGAGCCCTGCACACTGTGCTAGGCCTTGGCCAAGGTTGATGTGCTGGTGCCTTGTGAATGGACTAATTTAGAGCTCTGCAGAGGCTTTTCATGATGCTGTGATCTGGGCTGCCTTGCCTGCTGTGTCTTGTCAGTAGTTAGTTCACAGATCCAGCCTCATCTCTGCAGATTGGCTGTCCCAGTCAAAGCCATTTGACTCCAGACCTGTGTATCTAGGCAGGAGCTGGCCAGATCTCTCCTGCCTGCTGCTTTTCCTTAATCTCTCACTGAGTGTGGTGGAGCACTGACCTGGAGTTCACTTTTTGGCCATCTATAGTGATGAGCAGTTAGGATTGATGTGGGTTCTCACCTGTGGTTTGGCTGTGATCTGGGGAGGCTCATGGCTGGGCAGAGCTCTAGCTCTGCTGATGGCTCTGGAGAAGTAAGCTTGTGAAAAAAGAGATGCTGTGAAGCATCAGTCTTTTGCAGTGAGCTTTCCTGAGCAGGGTGAGGGGATTGCCACGAGGCTACTGCCGATGTGACCCGGTTCTCCCTCTGTGTGTTGCAGACACAGTTTTCTCCCGAGTTGAGGAGGAGCACCTCTGGGAGTGCAAACAGCTGGGTGTTTACTCACCCTTCGTGCTTCTCAACACCCTCATGTTCTTCAACACTAAGTTCTTCGGGCTGCAGACAGCAGAGGAGCACATGCAGCTCTCCTTCACCAACGTGGTGCGCCAGTCCCGCAAGTGCACCACGGCCCGTGGCATGACAAAGGTGGTGAGCATCCGCTACTACGCTCCTGCCAAGCAGAAGAAAAGCCGAGGTGGGTCTGGGGGACCATCTCTGTTCCTCCTCCTGTGTCCCCCATCGGGATCCAGCCATGATCCAGCTCTCTCCTCCTCTGCAGATGGCGGCTCTGGAAAACGGAAGCGTGAGGAGGAGGTACCGATGCTGGAGCAGCGGGAGAACAGGATGAATCCCCTCCGATGCCCAGTCAAGTTTTATGAGTTTTATCTCTCCAAATGGTGAGGCTTTCTCTGTAGAAGAGGCATGTGGGCATGTGCCATTTTGGGGCCACTTCTCAGTTTTGATGGGACCCCGTGGAGTAACTGCTGCTCTCCAGACATTTGTACATGAGCATGCAATCTTGCCCAGGCTCTGTGCTGCTTGACTAGACCTTGTTTGAGAGAATTCTTCTCTCTGGCCTCTTCTACTTCTTGCCCTTCTCCAGACTGGCAGCAATGTGCAGTAGGAGTCCAGTGCTGGGGTGGTTAGGGGTTTTGGCCTTGAACAAGGAGCTGCAGGCTCAGTTTGTGTCCTTATCCTACTGAATGATGAGAGGCTGTGATGAGCTGCGAGCGCCCCTTGCTAAACCCGACATCGGGCCAGGCTGTCTGAGCCCCTGAGGCTGATAACCCAGGTCTCACCCTCCTCTCTCTCCACAGTCCCGAGAGCCTGCGGAACCGCAATGACGTGTTCTACCTGCAGCCCGAGCGGTCGTGCATTGCCGAGTCCCCGCTCTGGTACTCTGTGATCCCCATGGACCGCAGCATGCTGGAGAGCATGCTGAACCGCATCCTGGCCGTCAGGGAGATCTACGAGGAGCACAGTCGGCTCAGCAGCCTGGAGGATGACATGGACTAAGGGCGAGGTGCTGCTGGACTGGCTACGCTCCAGCCCTGGACACCTCGTCTTGCTGCTTCCCATTGCAGGGCAGGGGCCACGCAGCATAGGAGGGGATGGTGCTGCAGCAGTGCTGTCCCTGCATCATTACCAGACTCGGACCTCCCACCCCTGCTCGTTACAGGCATCCCCTACGTACATGGCCCCTGCACTCAGCTCTGTCTCCAGTTTTGGCTGCTGGGTGAGCCATCTTCCCCAGGGCCAGTTCCCATGGCACAGGAGTGGCGGAGTCCCTGGGGCAGCTCCCCTTGCCCAGCCCTGTCCCTCCCCTACCCCCAGCCCTGTCTCCCGGTGCCCCAGGGCAGGAATTGCACAAGATGCAATGAACCATCAGACCAGTGGCCCCCAAAGCTTTTACTTCCCTTCCTTTAGCATTCCCTCACAAAGCTGGAGGTATCAAGGCAGGAACAGTAGCTCTGCTGCGGGGGCAGGATTATCTTTTCGAGCCAGTGGGCATGGGCCACAGGCAGCCTGAGAGCTGTTGGGTCAGGGGGAGAGCTCTTGTCCCGGGGTGGGAGATTTGGGTTGGTTGCAGGGAGTGGACGGAGCTCGCGCTGGAACTTGTGGGCAGAGATCTGGCCTTGCCACAGGGACACCTCCCTTGTGTGCAGCCAGGATGCCTCCTTCTCTTTGATCAATGTTTTCCAAGTCTGCTGAAAACTGATGGAGATGGGTCTTTGCCACTGCTGCCCCTCCCCACTGTTCCCTGTCCTGGTGTAAGGACCTTCCCCCCTGTGCAAGGTGCCATGGGTGGGAACCTCTGCTCCAGCCAGGGGCTCAGGCATTTGCTGGCAGAAGCAGGGAGCCCTGCCTGGCCTCCCCCTCCCTCCCACAGCCACAGGCTGCCAGTGCCCTGCCCAGGGCCAAGTCTGGCTCCAGCTGTGCCACTCCCTGCTGCCTCCTGCCCCTTCTCGTGTTCTGGTCGGTTTTCTTGAGCTGTTCATGGGTCTCCTGTTGAGCCTGTATATATTGTTCTGGGCCCTGGCCTGGGGCCATCTGTTCTCTGTGTCCATGTGGAGAGTGAGCCGCTCACCAGTCTTGTTGTAGTGATGCCAGGGCAGTAGGACTAACCCTGTGTCTCTGGAAACCATTCATTTCAAATAAAGATGTGGAAAACTTTGGCAGCCCCTGATTTTTCCCCATGGGCAGGGTGAGCTTTTTAGAACAGGGCCAGTGTCCCAGTGCTGCTGTGCACCTCGCTCCTGTCCATCCCAGGCTGTGCTGTCTGCACTTCCTACCTTGCCTGGCCCCTGCTGTGCTGCCAGCTCTGCCATGTGGCGATGGCCCCTGCCCCAGTGCCCAGTGGTGCCAGCATCACATGCCCTGCCTGTCCCTGCCCTGTGCCCTGCCCACAGGGCTGCAGCCCCACCCAACCCAGCAGTGGCTGTGCCCTGGCCATGCAGCATGTCCATAGGATGGAGCGGTTGGAGAGCAATGCCACGGTGCCCGTGAGCAGAGCAGGAGTCAAGAGAGGTGCAGTAAGTGTTTATTCTCTCCCTTCCCAGCTCTGCTCTCACCCCTGCTGCTCCCAGGAGTGCCAGGAGCAGCTGAGCAGTGTCCCCAGGGCTGTGTCCAGCTCTCATGCTGGCCATAGGGTCCATGCCTCAGGCTTGGCAGAGGCTGGAGACACAACCACCACTGTGACCACCCAAGCATTGCCCATCCCTGACCATCCCAGCAGGCCACATTCACACGGCCAGGTCTGCTGTTCGCATGTCCCTACGGGACCCACCAGCTACCCCCAGCCATGCACCTGCCTTCTTCAGCGGTGCCAGGCCGTGGGGGGGTCTGCCAGCAGCCAGGGGGCTGCCACCCCTGGGCAGGGTGACATAGGTGCTGCCAGGCCCTCCAGGGCCACCAGGAGTGGTTAGGATGCGAGACGTGGGGCCCGGCCCCCGCCGGCACTTGGTGAGACCCAGGTGGTAGATCTCCACCAGGTTGAGCAGCAGGGACACGCAGGCCACCCCCAGCATGAAGAGGATGAAGATGGTCTTCTCAGTGGGCCGGGAAATGTAGCAGTTGACTGTGTTGGGGCAGGGCCAGCGGCTGCAGGTGTAGAGGGGCTTCAGCTGGAACCCATACAAGGCGTACTGGCCCACAATGAAGGCCACTTCCAGGAGGGCCTTAAAGACAATGTTGCAGATATATGTCCTCAGGATGGCCCCCTGCATGCACACCCGTGCCCTCGTGTCCCCTGCAAGGAGCTGGGGCTGCCTGGGGCGCTGCCGCCTGGCCCCGCTGCCGGCCCGTGCTGCCGCTTGCTGCTGTGCCTTCTCCTCCAGATGCACCAGGTGCAGGATGTGGCCCAGGTACACAAGGCTGGGGGTGGAGACGAAGATGATCTGCAGGACCCAGAAGCGGAGGTGGGAGATGGGGAAGGTGCTGTCATAGCAGGCATTTTGGCAGCCGGGCTGCTGCGTGTCACAGGAGAAGCCGGACAGCTCGTCACCCCAGACCCGCTCCGCGGCTGCCCCCAGCACCAGGATGCGGAAGACGAAGAGGACGGTGAGCCAGACCTTCCCCACCACCGTGGAGTGCTCCTGGGCATTCTCCAGCAGCCGGCCCAGCAGGCTCCAGTCCCCCATGGCACGTGCTGTGGTGCCCTGCAAGACAGCCACCCTCCAGACACAGCCGCCCCACGACCCACCAAAATACCACCCCACTCCCTGGTTGGGCAGGTGTGTGCAGACCCAACCCAAGGCTGTCCCTGGAGTGTCCCTATCCTGTGTCCCAGGGGACCCCCTGTCACAAGGAGGGCAGGGGGAGCAAAGGCCTCCAGCAGAGAGCTGGACTGGCACCATGGAGAACAACCGCGGTGGCGATCCGGCATGGGGACCTCTCACCGTAGATGGTGTGTGGGGCAGAGCCCAGGGCTCCCGCGCCGTCCGCTCCTGTCAGTGGGGTGATGGGGGATGCTGCGAGGCCCCTTCCCAGCTGGTCCCCAGCTCCTCCGTGGGGTGCGGACAGGTCTGCCTGGCTCCGTCTGTCCGGTCACCCAACGGCGGGCGTGGGGTTATTGGGGCATGAGGCAGCTGCGTGCCCCATTGGCTTTCATTGTGACTGGCACATGAAACAGCCACTGGGGAAACCTTTTCCCTCTATTTTTGGTCTGGGCACTTTTCTAATTATATTCGGGGCTGCAGGGGCTGATGCTGGGGGAGCGCAAGCCCTTGGACACTGATCAATGCCACCCAGGGGTCATTGGTCCTGCATGCTGGCTGCCAGGGCAACACAGCCACAGCCCCAGCTCAGCCCTGGCACTGCAGCCCCCACAGCCCCTTGTGGCACCCACCAGGGCTTGGGTGCAGGGGTGGACACCCCACACTGGCCCCCCAGCTCCCAGCATGTCCCGGCCAGAGCAGAAAGGAGGGAGGCAGCACCTGAGAATGGAGATTTAATGGCCCAAGATGCTCTCCTGGCCATCTAGGAGAGCCACACTGGCACCTGAGGGATGCTATCCTTGGGACAGGGACAGTAACAGGCCCATGGGGCGACTGTGGGGCTGGGGCCCCTGCAGTGGTGGCCCTAGCAGGCAGAGCAGCGGTCACCCTTCTCCTGCAGCCCAGAGTTGCGGCGCAGCATGTCCTTGAGGGAACCGTCCTGCTCTGTCAGCAGCTGGTTGATCTCATTCTGCTTGTACTCAGAGGAATGCTTGTGCCCATAGAATGAGCCCTTCCCCGTTGAGGGGTTGGAGTTGTGCTGGCTTCGGCGGGCACAGGCCCGTACCACCAAATAGACCAGCTCTGCCATGTTGAGGACGATGCAGATGCTGGAGGTGACCAGCATGAAGACAGTGAAGATGGTCTTCTCGGTGGGCCGTGAGATGAAGCAGTCGACAGTGTTGGGGCAGGGGTAAGCCTCGCACTTGACCAGCCGCATCATCTGGTAGCCCGGGTAGAGCATGTAGAAGATGTACATGAACACGGCCTCGAAGAGCAGCCTGAAGACCACGCTGCAGACATATGTCCACCACAGCGACCCCGCTATGCGCATCTTGTGCTTCTTGACCTCTTCCATGTGCTTGGCATCCGCATGCCCTGTCAGCACCAGCAGCTTCTTCTCCTGGTGCTGCTGGTAGGCCACGTGCATGGCGACGAGAAGGGCTGGCGTGGTGACGAGGATGAGCTGCAGGGCCCAGAGACGGATGTGGGAGATGGGGAAGAAGTGGTCATAGCAGACGCTGTTGCAGCCAGGCTGCTGGGTGTTGCAGGTGAAGGCAGATTTCTCATCCCCCCAGACGCTCTCGGCTGCCACCACTAACACCATTATCCGGAAGATGAAGATCACAGAGAGCCAGATGCGCCCGATGGCAGTGGAGTGGCGGTTCACCCCGCTCAGCACTGTGTAGAGGCCGGCCCAATTCATCGTTTCTCACGTCTGCAGGAGAGAGGTGAGAGATGGTGTTAGGAGCAGAAAGGACCCCTGGCTGAGAGCCAGCAGGTCCTGGCTCCAGTGGCAGCAGCCCCAGGAGGGACCTAGGAGCAACTGGGTGGCAGCCCCGGCGGGTGGAGAGCAGGATGGACAGATGGGAGGATGGCAGCACGGCTCCTGCTCCTGACACGGCTCAAGGCAGCATTTTGGCCAGAGCAGGCAGGAGCCTGGCTGTCCTAGCAGGGCCAGATGCTCCAGTCCTGCCACCCCACACTGGCACAGGGATCCTAACCCACAGCTGCCACAGAGAATGGGGGTGAAGCTCCCACACCTCCACAGAGACCCCCAGTACCCACTGCTGAGCTCTTCAGCTAGGAATGGACCCAAGGAGCTTCATGGGCTCCCACTGCACCAACACCTCCCTGTCTTTGTTCTCCCATAATCTGCAGGAGCAGGGCCAGGGAGCCCCGAGCCAGGGAGCTCCCCTCGTGCAGCCCTACACTGCCACCCTCCCAGAGCCATCCTTGCCCGGGGAACACGGGACGACCCCACCCCCAAGCACAGACCCCCGCCCCACCAGAGCCACCCACTGGCACTGAGCAGCCCCGGGAGCTGCTTCCCTCCCCTGCATAAGTCTGGGTGGCTGCGACCAGCCATCCCCCAGTGTGGAGGGTCCTGGCGACGCGTACCTGCCGGTGAGGAAGGGTCCTCGCAAGCTGCCCCCAGTGGCCCCTCTAAGGTCTCATGCCTCCCGCAGGAGAGCTCTGCTCCGCCTGCCCTCGTCTCTCTCTGCCACTGCCCTACACTGCAAGTCATATGCTGCTTTATAAACTATTTACATACAATGGGGCCTTTATCGGCCCCTGAACAACACACTTTAGCATTCAGATCTAACGCCCTGACTTCCGCCCACCCTGGCCAAACAAAGTGCCTGTGTGCTGCATTCCCGCTGCTCGGCCCCGCACCCACTCCCACCTCCCCACCACGCCCCGCACCGACCACGGCCGCAGCCCCCCCGCCCGCCAGCCGCGGGGTGCCCGTGGCTCTGCCCGGCGGGACCCACGCCACAGACACCGCTGCGTAGGACAGGCCAGCCAGGGTGTCTGGACGTCCCTTCCCAGGAAGCACGGCCTGTGCGCCGGCCGTGCCCATCCCGCATGGACGGCACGGGAGGGGGGGGTCTGGCACTGAGCACTCGGTGGGCTGCCGTGGGGCTGGGTGGCACTGGGTACCGCTGCTGTGAGTCCTGCCATGCCCTCAAGGCTCTGGTGCCAGCAGCAACGTCTGTGAGGGCACTGGAGCTGCCCCGCGTGTGCCCCGTCCCGTTGGGCACAGGGGAGAAAGTCCGGAGGAGTGACGCTGGCTGTGCGCTAGCTGGGGCTGCCCTCACCGCGGGGGCAGCGCTTCTCCCCCGAGACGAACTCACTGACGCTGCCCTACTGCTCGGACACGCCGGTGGGGACAACAATCCCTGTGCTCGCACACCCCCCGTACCCCTCAGGGCCGCTATCCCAGACACACTGTGCCCCATCCCCGCAGAGATGGCGCCATGTCCCTTAGGTTTTGTCCCCAGCCTCAGGTGGGGAGCAGCATTCCCAGTAAACCCTACCAGCTGGGCGCCTGTAGGTTGGCAGGGCAATTAATGCCATCCCAAATGCCACCTCCTCCCCTTAGCCCAAGGTGCGAGCACCCGGAGCTGTGCAAACGGGGGCGGCCAAAGGCCGTCCAGCAAAGCTGTGAGGATGCAGCTTGTGCCCACGCTGTTCCTCTCCCCATTCCCGCCATGAGGGCCGGCACTGCCGGCTCTACTCTTCCTGGTCCATGGCCGAGCCCTGCTGTGGCCCCTACTCTGGCCCCCCTGGTGCTCCCCAGCTGGAGGACATGCGGCCACCCCCACAATGGTGCTGTGCCCTCCCAAGTTCTCACCTCAACACCAGGACAATCAGTGCTCTTTGGGATTACAGCAGTCTCAGCCTCCAAGGCAGCACTCTGGACTTTATACTGTCCTGCACGTCACCCACCCCCTCCCAAACAGCCTTGCTCCTTCCACGACTCGCCAAGTAAACACCGCAGGTGTGTCCAGCCTGGCTCACACCCATCCGCATCCCCCACCGCAGCTGAGCATCCCCTGGGGCCAGCCCCGCGGCTACTGCAGCACTGAGGCAGGGCCAGCCCCCCACGATGGGCCCCTAATGGGAGATTTCTGGTCCCCGTGGTCCCACTCCCCTGCTGCGAGCATCCTCCCCGCTGCATTCCCTGCAAGCCAGGCACATGCACCGTGGCGGAGCCCTGCTCTCCACCCGGGGAACGACTTTGGGTACCCCCAGCTCTTGCAGCACCTTGATCTGCTGCTGCAGGCTGCCGGCTGCTCCCTGGGAAGCCACCAATACACAGATTTAATGTGTAAAAGTACAGCCGGGAAAAGGCAAACAGCCTTGTCAACGATTAACTCGGCGGGCCCGCTTCAAGGTCCCACCGCCCAGCACCCCGTGTGGGACGTGGCGACCCTGCCGCTCATCCTGGGCCCCTGGGCTGGGCTGCAGGAGCCCGCGCGCCATCCCTTGCATGGGGGTGACAATGGTGTCGCATTGAGGACGGCAGGGTGGCACTGTGGAGCGGCTGGGGGCGGCTGGGGGGGGCGGCCAGAGGTGGCCCCGCAGCGGGGCGGGGGGCG
>VZTE01000201.1:521673-562935 GCA_013397775.1 Eulacestoma nigropectus
CGGCCGCGGCACCAGGTGGCGCTGCGGGGCCGGGCCGGGGGCGGCGGGGCCGCACCTGCCCGCGGCAGCACCCGGCGGGGCTCAGCGTGGGAACCCATCTGAAACAGGAAAAACGGGGGAAAAAACAAACAGGAAAGAGGAGGAGGAACCCGGGGCGTTGCTGTCCAGCACGGTGCCCGCCCGCTGTCCTGGCAGGGAGTTGGTGGGAGGACCAGAGGCCCCGAGGGTGGGCGGGAGCGTGGCAGCCCCCTCGCCTGTTTGCAGTAGGTTGAACTGCAAAAGCCATCGGTCAAGGACAGGCTGTATTGAACAGCCGTGGCCGGCGCTGCCTCCAGTACTCAGAAAACTGCCCCGCCCGCGACCACGTGGGCCAGAAACGGGTTCTTTGTTAATGACGCTAATTGTGAAGTTAATTGGCGTCTGAAGTTGCAGCGGAAGAGGTCAAAGACGTGGGCACGTCTAACGCAGACAAGCTGATGAGATGGGCAGGACTGAGCCAGCATCCGGATGGTCGGACTGGGGTGACGAAGCTGCTTGGCACCCTGCTGGGGTCAAAGAACTCGCAGCCCAGCAGTCTATATCGGTACGATGGAGGAAATCAAGCTTGAACCATCACTGAAACATCTGCACTGTCAGGAGAACTGCGGAGAAGGCTTCCAGAGTCCCCTTTCTCCGGCCGTCCTGCCCCAGGCAGGGTTGGCCCTGTGAATGGCTCAGCCTCGTCACTGGATGACCACTGCAGTGCAGGGGCCGTCGGGCTTCCAGGCTTGGACTGACAGCAGGACAGGCATCCTTGGATCGAGGCTGCTGTTCTCAGAGACACAAAACCCTCTGGTCTGAGTCAACTGCCAGGAAGGTCATTGGCAGTGGGTGAGCACAGAAATCCTTTGTGCTGCTGCAGCACAGGGCAGAGGGGGTTGCAGCATAAGACTTAACAGCTTGTCCTGCCTGCCTGTGAGTCTGCTGTCCTGTGTCCTGGATGCATCAGAGGTGTGGGGAACAGGACCAGGGCACTGTCTCAGTGATGCTACTGTGAAGAGCAGCATCCCTGCCCTCCTGCTGGCTCAATCCTCAAGCAGCCAGAGGCCATCCACAGGTCACTCACTCACTCCCTCCCATGCCAGGGACACCTTTGCAGTTGAGTTCCCTTATGATTCTCTTTGCCAACAGCCCTAAACATGTCCCCTGAAGCAGAGGATGTCCCACAGTTGTCACGCAGATGTTAACTGTTCATACCCTCTGGGATACAGTGTCCCTTGAGCTTTGCCAGGTCTCCAAAGAAAAGCTGTTGATGGTCAAGGACACCCTGGACAGATGGCAGCCTCAGGAGTTTTGCAAAGGCAGTAGCATAATAGCAGTGGGTTGTCTGTCACCAGTTTGCCTTGGGGTCCTAGCTGGGTTGGCCATGCTAGCACATGTGGCAGCACGCAGCTGGGGCTGAGCAAGGATGAGGAGAGGGGACAGAAGGGCAGAGCAAGCCCATAATCTGGGGCAGAAAGGCATCACACCTTCAAGAGGGCACTAGGCATACTGTGGGATGCCACAATGGGCAGCACCAGAGCTTTTAGGGGGGTCCAGCACAGGGTCTGGAGCACGGTGCTGAACAGGGTGACATGCGCCTGTGGCACTGGAGCTGCAAAGGTCCCCCGGGAGAGCAGGGTAGAGCCCCACACAGCCTCCTGCACAGCCTGTCCCCCTGCCTGCCCAGGCTCCCCTGGCTCAGGGCCTCGGCCCTGGCTCCAGTGTCTGCACGCTGCCTGGAGGCAATTCAGCCCCCCCACTCCGTGCCTGGTTTCCATGGCAACTCCAGCTGAAATTACATTAAAAAGAAATGAAACCAGCAGCTTTTCTGTTTGGCAAGTAGGGGGAGGGGAGCTCAGCTGGGAAAGGCTGGGGAAGGGGTTGGAAGTTTGGAGGAGGGGGGCTGTGGGACAGATGAATTCCCACATGGGGTCCCAGCACTGGGGGCAGCAGGGCTGGGGGGAAGCAGGGACACCCCTCACGGTGGCACTTGGTGTTGGCAGTCGTGGATGGTATGGTGCCAGCTCGCATGTGTGCTGCACTGGGGGTCCAGCACCCTGCCATGGTGGGGCGATACCAGGGTCCTCCTGCGGCCTCTGTGGGGTGGGTGCCAGGGACATGAGTACCAGCACAGGGCACCCCACCCAGCCAGGCAGTCCCCAGGCCCTGCATGCTCCAAGAAGAGGCGAGACACACCGCTATTAAAAATATCACTTCTGTTTTATTTGGAATTTGTTACTCTGCGCGGGTGACAGGATATAAATACATTCTCCAACGAGCATCCTCACCCTCAGCCCTGCGCGGGGTGGGGGCCGGGGCAGGGTGCAGGGCCGTTGTTGTGCTGGCCCCGGGCAGTAGGGCCAGCAGGGCCGTCGATGCGCTGGCCCCAGGCAGTAGGGCCAGCCGGCACCGGTGCGTCACGGCCGCCAGCACGGGCAGCGTCTGCCAGCCGGACCGTCTTGCACAGGGACGAGATATGGTGTCCCCACAAGGACCTGTCCCTTTCTCCTGCCTCCCCAGGCCCCAGGTGCTAGTGCTCACCAGGGGGGGCTGAGACTGGGGTACCCCACATGGGATCCCCTGCAGCTCCTTCTCCATGCCCGACCACACCAAAGCCACTCGGCTTGAGCCACGTGTGGCTTGGTGGCCACAACAGCCCAGCAGATGCCCCAGCCCCAGCACAGGTGCTCCCTGCCCCACGCAGGCTGCATCACCCCAAGAGTCCCTGCCCAGGTGTCTGTTCCAGCTGCACGTCCTGGATGCCAGAGCTGGGGTCACCCCACGATGGGGTAAAGGCCCCAGTGGAAGCAACCTAGGAGGCAGGGTTGATGTTGGTGAGCAGCTCACCCTGCTCCTGTCACCCCACTCCTGCTGCAGGCTGCAAACCACTGGCTCTGCTTTCGGGCAACGGCATGGGCAGGGAGGGCACAGCGCGGCCTCGGGGCAGTGGTGAAGGGATGTGGGATGCTCCTGGGGGAGCAGGGCAGGGTGGGGAGCATGAGGGGCTGTCCTGGGTTCATGGGAGTGAACAGACAGTGCTCGGAGCAGGTGATGCCCACACAGGGCGGTGGGTGGCACTGGCCAGTGGTGGCAGCGAGGGACCGGGGCGGGGGTGCTCGCAGGCAGGCCGTTGGATAGGCTTTTTGGCTGAGATACGTGGGCACGGGTGACAGAGGAGGGAGAATATCAAAAAATACAAAAGAGCGCGGCCCCACAGTGCAGGAGGCACTGCCCTGCCTGGTGCCCACCCACAGCAGGCGGGCGCCACGGGGGGCCGGCACCGTGCGCACACGCTGGCTTCTAACTGGCTTTTTATTTTATATCAAGAACACTTGGTTTTAAAATCTTTACAAAGGACAAAACGCGGCGACTCCGTTAGTGTGTAAAGAACTAAAGATCTGCTTAAAAAACGTCTCTGCAAAGAGAAATGACTGACACAAAAGAGATTCTCTGCAGCGCAAAGAGGGGCAGAGGTGCCAAGTCTCCAGCCCAGGACCCCACTCCCAGGGTCCCTGAGCCCTGGCACCGGCCCCAGCGCCTGCACCCAGCACAAGGCCAGGTCCCTGGACCCTGCCCATTCCCTCTGCCTATAGCACCATGGCCTGGGGCCACTTCTCAGCACAGTGAAGGAGCCTTTTCCAGGGCTGCCAAGATGCCTGGGGATGTCTGGGCACTGGCCGAGAGGGATGCCCAGTCCCGCTCCTCGTCAGTCCCAGGGTGCTCGGTGGGCTCAGCACTGGGGATGTGATCGCCCCACTGGGAGGCACAGCCACGGCACTGGGAGCCCCATGGCCACTGACAGTGGGGTACCCCTGCCCACCTGCACGGGTGGGTTGTGCAGGGTTACACCGTGTCCCTCCTGCACCCCACTGGCGTCCCGGGGCAACCCACGGGGCCCTGAGGCCAGGAGAGTCAAAGCACTTCTCAAAAGTTAGATAGGAACAAAAGAAAGCGCTGGGGCCACTCTGGGACCCCACAGGTCTCTGGGCTGGGAGCTGCACCGTCCGTGGGCGCTGCCCCTCCGTCCGGGGGCTCTGTGGGCCCCGCCGGTCCCTCTGCCAGTGTCTGCTGCGTGTGTGTGCGTGCGTGCATGCGTGTGCGCCGGCGGCGGGCAGCTATACCCTGGTGGTGGAGTGTGAGTGCGGAAGCCCCGTGCTGTTGAAGCCGGCGGTGAAGGTGTTGTAGGGGTGCAGGGTCTGCAGCCCCACCAGCGAGTTGGGGATCATGGTGATGGTGTTGGGGGTCATAAGCGGGATGTCGTCCGGAGAGCGGCGCAAGGTGAGGGTGTAGTCGGGCAGAGCGGCCAGGCGCAGGGTGTCGTGGGATGGCACAGCTTCGCACTCGTGGTGCCCCTGGCTCACCTGCAAGGAGGGCATCTCCTCATCAGGCGCGTGGGCGATGTCGTTGGAGGCGCCGCGCTGGGGGCTGGGCTGCCGGTGCGTGTCCTGCCGGCGCTTGTCCTTGCGGTAGTAGAGGGCGGCGAAGGCCAGCACGTTGAGGAAGAGGAGGGAGGCGCCCACGGCGATGGTGACGCTCAGTTCAGTGGAGTAGTCGCGGGGGCTCTCGAGCAGCGTGCCCGCCTCTTGCTCTGGGCTCCACTTCTCCTTCCCGTTCTCGCTGTTGTAGGCGGGCGAGATGGCGGGGCGCTTGGTGGTCCAGATCTTGCTGTTGGGCCGGCGGGTGATGTGGGAGTTCTGCGTGGTGTCAGGCGGTGGCACTTTGGTGGTGGTGGAGGTGTAGTGGAACATATCGTGCAGGTTGTACAAGTGGGGAACCAGGTGCTTCCAGAAAGCCACCTTGGTGGCCCGGTAGTGGTCGCGTACCCGTGGCTTCAGCCCAATGTGCAGGTACAGCTGGTCACGGGGGTTGTACTTGGACCAGGCCACCTCCTCAAACCGGTTGGCCTTGGTGTGGATGAACTTGGTGTCCTGGGGGACAGGCTTGTTGGGGTCCCTGTGAAACACAGGCAGAACAGAACTAGCACTGGGAAAAGCCAAAGAAGCAAAGAGGGAGAGCTGGATGCAGAGATGGAAACTGAGGGGACCTTTGCCAGTGGTGGCACAGGGTGGGCTGGCAAAAGGTCCTGCATGACTGGGTAGCACCTGAACCCTGGGTCAAGTCTCACTCATGATAACCAGGGCCAACCAGCTTCCCCACCCCTGCGGCTTGGCTGGGTCCTGTCCCAGGGGCTGGCCATGATCTAAGCTTCTTGCTTTGTGGTTGATGCCATGGCCCCAGTGAAGGTGCAGCACACGGACCTCTGGGCACAGGGGGCTCAGTGTCCCACACCGGGCAGGACAACTCCCCCCACCACAGCACAGCCCCAGGGAGTAAACTGCAGTGAGTGCAGACCCCCAAGGCACGGCACCCATCCCCACTCACCCTGTCTTGGCAAAGTTGGTCCAGTAGGTCATCACCACGGCGCTGAGCATGACGTCGTTCTTGGAGAAGTTGCAGGGAAAGAGGTCTGTGGGGCCAATCATGGGGATCCCAAACACGTAAGGCACCTCATCCCCGTGGGCTGCATCGGACCATGCAGGCTTCATCAGGCTCTGGCAGTGGTGGTAGAAGGCGTAGAAGTAGGTGGGGGAGCCATAGCGGGCGTGCAGGTCGGCTGTCACCACCGACGGCTCTACCCACTGGTGGTCAGTGAAGAGGGCCACCAGAGTCTTGCGACGTGTCTCGGGGTTGTCCCGGTCGGCCCAGTCCGTGTACATGAACTTAATGGTCTCCCTCAAGGTGTCCTTGCCCTCAGGGTAGCCGTATAGGTTGTCTACAAAGTTGGAGACTGAGTAGTCAAAGTCACTGCCTGAGACACCGTCCTCAGGGTCCACCACGCCCTCCACAAACTTCAGCCCTTCACCCTGGTTAACCCCCAGCATGATATCATAGTTGAGGAACTCGCCCTGCTCCATCAGGATCTCTGGGTCATCTGGGATCACATCCCCATCAATGACTGGCCCGAAGGCCACATGGTAGCGAGCTGGCTGGATGTCTTGCTCTACCAGCTCCTTGGCACTCTTCTGCCGCAGGCAGTCCACCATGTCCACGGTGTCCAGCACATTGCAGCCCACCTTGTCAGCCAGCATGCTGGTGTACTTCACCGGCTGGTAGTTCACGGCCCAGCTGGAGAGCGCGGAGCCGCTCTGGATGATGGCTCTCTGGAAGAGACCTGCAATACAGGCAAGGAGTGGAGGAAGCTCTCAGCAGGGTTCCAACATCCCAGCGCCGCAGTGCAGGATGCAGCATGGAGAAGGCATTGATACTCTTGTACCCCTGCAAGGACCCAGCACTCCAGCCCACAGCTGGCCTTGTCCCCGGGCTGTGCTGCCTGCTGAGCCGGGCTCACACAAGGGGCTCAGCTTAGGGCTGCTGTGGGGATGGCAGGGTGACAGCTGGGAATGCAAGGGGGTGCTCCTGGAAGCAACCAAGGGCTGCTGTGCTCCCTGAGGATCACATTGTAGGGCATGGCCCAGCATCCATCTGTCCCGGTGTGGGGAGAAGAGGGGCCATGGTTGCATCACAGCCTGGCCTTGCCAAGCGGCCCGTGCTACCCCAGCCACCCCAAGGATGTGTTACCTGAGCCCCGGAGGGGCACATGCTGCCCCTGGCTCAGCACCATCCTCTAGCCCAGGTTGGCACCTGCTTCACTGAGCAGCCAGGCTGCGGGCTGGCAGCAATGGGAGGGTTAAAGCCTGCTTGGGGACACTTAACCCTGCCGTGTCCCACCCCACTGCTTTGTCAGAGTCCCCCCCAACCCCCTCCCTGCTGCTTCCTGCCCAGCTGGGGCTGCTCAGTGCCAATCCGGCCCTGCAGGAGCACGCTGCCAGATGCACAAAGAGGGCCTTTCTGCCACCAGGAACACAGAGGGAGTGGACTTTCGCCCTGGAAAACGAGGCCACAAAGGCCCTGGCCCAGGCAGAGAAATGCGTGGCTTCGCTCCAGTCCCATGTCAATGGTGCTTGTGCTCAGAATACAAAGGGTGGTGAGGAAGCAGAGCCTCCGGGCCGTGAAAGGCAGCCAGTCCGGGGTGCACCCAAGGGTCCCTGCTCTCTGACCAGCCCTTTTTGCACCCCGAATGCTGCCTGCACCCCTGCCGGACCCCAGCACTTGCTCGCCACAAGGGACTGTTCCAGGTGATCCCTGAGTGGTGCTGGCACAGCAGTGTGGTGGCCGTGGGGCTGCCCCTGGCACTCTGAAATGCAGAGAACCCCTGTGCAACCAAGGCTGTGCCGCTCTGCGGGGAGGCAGAGCAGCACCTTCCCGCAACAGAAGTGTTCAGAGGCTCCTGGCTCCCAGCCACCATGTCCCTAGCTCTTGTCTGCACGCACAGTCCTCACTCTGCCAAGTACCTGACGTACGGTCCCATGCACTGGGACAAAGAGAAGTCACAAGCTCTGTTTGTCACCTCCTGGTGCCCTAGAAAGCCATACCCAGCCTACAGGCTGGAGACTGGCCACGGGTTTGCTTGCTCTGCGCCATCATCCGCGTGCCAAGGAGCCAGGATAGGGTTTCCTGGCTCCCTGGAGATGCTGTCCCAGCAGCAGCTATTGCGCCCTGCCAGCAGCATCACTTCCCAGACAGACCCACCAGGCTGGGCTGTGGCCCTGCCCACCACTGCCCGGGGAAGTATTTGGCAGCTGATGTCACTAACAGCTGGGCATGTCCCTGATGGAGCCCCTTTGCCACATCTCTGCATGGCCACATCCTGATCCGGGAGGACCCAGGACTCTGTGAGAGCCCAGACTTGTCATGTCCTCCTGCTCCATGCCAGCACCTGACTGAAGCCTGACAAGCACCCCAGGGAGGCATCAGCACCCTGTACTCCACACGACCTCTCCAGCCTGCTGAGGCCCAGGCAAGAAGAGGAGGGGACCTGCCTTTCCTGCCTGGTCCCCTCCAAGGTGAGGGTCCCAACACGCCCTGTCTCCTGCAGGACTGGCTGCCACAGCGTAGTGGAATCAAGTGGTGGGGCCAGGGCTCTGCCAGAGGGTGGTTGGTCCTGCAGGCTGCCACCAGCTGCTGACAGCTCCTGATTTCCTCTTTGCTTTGCCCAGTAGCTGAGACTGGAAACACTTCTAGGGGTGTCTGGGCCAAGCCCTGCTCAAAGCAGGGTGCTGGGTGCCTTGTCCAACTGAGGTCTGGAGGGCCGGCAGCAAAGGGCAGAAGCCCCCAGGGAACAGGAGATGGGGCAAAGGAAGCTCATAAAGTTTGCCTGGCAGAGACTGCTCCTGCCCTGGTATGGCTGGCTGGGGAGAGAAGCAGCATTTTGGTCATTGATGAGGAATCCACCTGCCTACAAGGCCTGAGGCTGGTAGGGAGCTGTTGATTTCCCCAGCAGCCAGACACAACATGAGCTGTACCAAGCCTCTAGTGTCTGGCTCTTGCAGCACCTGGCAGAGCAGGCACAAATCAGCAGCTTCATTAATAGCTTGTGATCACTAGAAGTTTTATTTTGATGCAATAAAAACAAACCCACCTGGTCTGCAGGCTGCAACTTAGTACTGCTCCCACGCCGTGTTCCAGAGCCAGCTACCCATCCCTGGGGATAAGGGTGCTCTGGCACAGGGAATTTTCTGAGGTCATTTTACAGCCATTTGGCTTTATGAGACACTGGCTGCAGCACTGAGCATTCCCCTCCCGCCTCACAGCATTTACAGCCAGCAGCAGCTCCCCTGCCATAGCAGTGAGGGTGCTGGGCACCCAGCATTGCTGAGATGCAGGGGGGCCACACCAGAGGCACTGGGGCTGGATGGGGCAGCAAAGTCATGCAGGTGCAGAGCTTAGTGGCAGAAAGCGTAGCATCACCTGAAAAGTGCTATACTGGCAGGACTATTTTTCATGGCTGAAAAGTCACAAGGAGCAGCCCCTCCAGTCCACCTTCAGCCTCTCTCCATGCTGCTCCATTCTGGACCCCTGCAAGAGGTTGGGGCCACCTGGGCAGCCAAGCACACACTCCTGCACTCCTGTGATGGAAAGGAGCACCCTAAGAAGCATTGAGAATGCATTACACATAATGTTCCCTCCCCAGCCTTTCACACTCAATATGGGCAGAGAAAACACTTTTTCTTTCTGCAGGAGCTTTCAGCCTGTAAAAGACTCCCCATCATCGGCCATCAGCCCTGCTGAGGTTCTGGAGGTCTCTGCTCCTGTGTGATTCCCAGGCTGTTGAGCAGGGCAGCAGCTCTTCACATCAGCTTCGAGTGCAGTTTGCTCTGTGTCTCTGAAGGGCAGACTCATGCCCGTGTCTACTGTTCCCATGTGTCCTTTTCTCCTCAGCATCACACCTGGGGACACACACTGGAAGATGGCTGCACCCTCATATAAAGCCCATGAGCAGGTCCCTGGCAGGCTGCTCCCCTGTGGACCATATCCAGTTCAGGCTTTGCTCCTATAATTTCCTTTAGGAAGTTTATCAAAAACCCCTCTAGTCTCACAGTTAATTTTTTTCCCCCCTCAGTGCTTGATGTAAATGTCTTTGCAGGTGGTTTACATGCATTTGCTCTTATTCCAATACAATCTTTTGGCATAAATAATTCCCTTCTTTATTTAGAGTAAACACTCTGCTATATTTACAGATATTAATCATATTACTTCCACCTGTGTTTTGCTAGTCACAGCACCTCCAGCTCTCCCAGTCTCACAACACAGGGCCCTCCATCCCTCCCCAGGCTCAGGTCTGCCTTCCCCTCTATTTCAGTACAAATGCCTTACCTAGCACTGAGATCCTTGTTCCCAGTGCCCTGCATGATGCCCTACACCTGCTCCACACCTGCACTTGGGAAACCTGAGCACCAGGGCAGGACACCGCAGGAGGGGTCCCCACCTCTCCCCATGCCAAGGCGCTGGCCCTGGGCTGCAGCTTTGTGCATGGGGAGCACCCACTCCATCCCTGGCTCCCACATGCTCTGCCACTGGCCTCTTTCTGCCCACAATGAGAAGGTTTTGCTTCCCAACCCTGGTCCAGGTTCTCACCGGTGACTGATTAGAAAGCAGCCCTGATTTTGTTAGGCTGTGCAGCGGGACCTGGGTGGGCTCCCTTCCCTGGGTTAGCATCAGCAGGGCGTTTGCTCGCGGCTGCAGCATCCTCAGACACGCTGACACCTACCTTCAGAGTGGTGGGAGAGGGTGAGCAGGCTGACACAGGAGGCACCGATGCCGGAGCCGAAGACAGTGATCCGCAAGGGATCTCCCCCAAAGAAGGCGATGTTCTCACTGACCCAGCGCAGCGCCTGGATCTGGTCCAGCAGCCCGTAATTGCCCTTGGCAGCCTGGTCCCCCGTGCTCAGGAACCCTGGGGGCCAAGGGGAGCCCGGTTAGGGAAGAGGAAACAGGGAAAGCCCTGATCTTCCACCCCCCTTCCCCAGACCTAGGGGAGCTTCTGTGGGACCCTATCCCACCACGAGACCCCGCTATCAAGAGAGTTTTGTGAGTTCTAAGCTGGAGCAGGGACACCATCGAGCTCCAGCCACCCTCTGCACAGCACAGTGGGGTGAAAGGCTGCGAGAGCAGTTGCAGACCTCGGGGAGCCTCTTCGGCCAACAACAAGCAGTGACAAGGTAAAGGGCACAAAGCTTTTCCTACCCATACCACCACCTGTGCTAAGAACACCTCAAGACGTCTCACACAAGCTCCAAGGGAAGCTGAGAAAGCATCAGTGGCTGCAGGCAGGGCGAGTGTGTGCACAGCCAATGCTTTCCATGGACTAGCATGGCCTGGGGGAGGCTCTATAAATGTAAGGGGGTGGGCTGGGCAGAGAGGAACCGACTGCAGCTTAAAATACAAAGGCTCTCAGTGAGGAAGAAGGTGAGAAATGCTTTCAATAGCACAGGAAACACCCAAGATAAGTTATCACATTTTAGTTTGCTTTGACTTTAAGCAGGAAGCCAAAACCATGGGCCTGAGGTAAAATCCAGGCAGGTAACCCCAGCACACAGGGAGTGGCCCCAGGGCTGTGCTGGCTCTTGGAGGTGGTCTGGCTGGGTGTGGTGCACCACCTCAATGGAAATGATGAAGGCACCACTCAAGTCTAATGTCTTATTGTGACCCATGTGTCTTAACTTTGCACCTATCCATCTTAAAGGCCCGACTTTTAATATTAAAAGGTCTTGAATAGGTTTATTTTTACGTAATTATCACCTTCCACAAGAAACAATGGACTCTGGAGGCCATTAGAGGGATGTGCTGCCCCAAGTACCAGGCAGGAGCCCAGCTGCCAAGGGAGAGCACCATGCTAGGCTGGCTGGCTAGGAAGAGAGCCAGCCCTGCCAAAAGCTTGGCTGGGAAGGAGCTTTTCCCAAACCTCTACACCCCTTGTTCTCATGCTGCTAAGGGAAGCAGCAGTGGTGTCCCACACAAGCCTCCCGTGTCTCAGCCCCTGGGGGTTTCTGCTGCTGCAGGCAGGGGACTGCACTGCCTTTTGACCCTCTGTCCTTAGTTTGCCTCTCTAAGTCACCAGCGCTTGTGGAAACAGGACTGCCGCCCTTCTCTGCATGGCACCCAACACCCTTATGTGGTCCCCTCTGCAGACAGCCACGTCATGGGGGGTTGCTGAGGGGGTCCCAGCAGCACAACTGGCTTGGAGGCAGCCTATGCCCAGGGAGGGAGAGCTGCCAGGTCCTCAGGACAGCCAGGCAGTACCCGCTGGCACCTCACCGCTCTGAGCCCTCTCAGGAGGAGATGCTGGGTAAACACATTTATTATTCATTTAACCACAAACCAATATTTGCTTTCAGTTGAGCCAGTTTGTGTAAGTGAGCCGGGGGGGGACTGGTGCCAGGACCCAGCCTAGGCTGCGACGGCGTGCTGGGGGCTCTGCCACGTGGCACCCGCTCGGCTGCCAGGGCGGAAGGCAGGGGCAGTGCCCACAGTGCATCCTGCCGGGCCCCACGCCCCCCCTCCACCCCCTTTCCGGCTGGTCCCAGTCCGGTCAGACACAAGGGTTGTCCCACTGCCCGGCTGTGCTGACAGCACGGCCCACGGCAGCCAGCTCATACCGAGCACTCCAACGCGGTAGTTCAGGGTGATGACAATCACGTTCCCGTAGCTGGCCAGGATGCTGCCGTCTATCATGTTCCCCGTGCCCTCCATGTACGAGCCACCGTGGATATACACCATCACCGGCTTGGCCCCGCTGTCCCGGATGTCTGGAAGGAGAGGTGGTTAAACACAGGACCGCACCGATGGCCACAGAACCCTGCCCGACAGGCAGACCAAGTACAAGGGCAATGCCAGCTGCCAGGACCAGGGAGGGGGCTTAGGAGCCAAAGCCAGAGCTCTCCTGGGGGCCACAGCATGGACCCCCAAAGCCAAACGCCACTGAACCAACCCTGCCAGCCCCTCTCTGGGAGGTGGCTATTGCTGCACTGTCCCCACACTGCTGTCCCCTCAGGGGTCTGAGCACGTGAGGGAGGGACGCTGGCTGGACCCCGCTGCTCTTCCCCAGAGATGGGCTCTGGCATTGTGTGGGAGCCAGATCAGCTCCGCTGCGGGTGGGAGTTGCAGAGTCCAGCCCCGGGATGCAGCCCAATGTCCTGTCTTTGGCTGGACCCAAGCGCTCCGTGAGTCCTGGAAGCTGGCATTGCAGAGGGGGGCAGGGATGGGGGTGTGCAGGACCTAGGAGGTGGGGGGGCCACTGATGTGTGCTCCAATGCCTTACTCTCCCACTCCCCATTCCCCTGGGAAGGCAGAGACCTGCCTGCCTGGATGTAAACCCATGGCACCCCAGTGCCCAGACACAGACATGGCGATGAGGCAGACAGTGTATGCACGTGTGCATGTCAGGGAGGTGAGCATGGCATCTGGACGAGGACAGGGCATGAGGCATGGAGTGAGGATGGGGAATGGGACCCCGAGGGCCGGGGAGGAAGGACTGTGGGAGCCTAGGGGACAGGGAGCAGCCACGCTCCCTCTCTCGACTTCTCCTGTCCAGGGGACATCCTGCCCCTTCTGCCCCACTGGCTGGTGATCCCTCATGGAGCCATGGCCACCCACAAGGGAATAACACCCACGCTTGGGCTCCTGGTGCATCTTGCCCGTGTCACACAGACAAGGCAGTTGCACCCGTCATGGAGACATCGCCAGGTCCCGCATGCCTGCGCTGCCCAGCCCTGTCCTGGGCTGGCGATCCAGCACCGATGGACTTTGTCCTCCCTCGTGCTCACTCACACCCAGCACCTCGCTGGGGTGGGCTGGCTGTGCCTGCTTGGCCTCAGCTGCCCCAGGCAGCTGCTGCTCCCTGCCTGCCTCCCTCAGCAGTGCAGCACAGCTCGCCCCTGCCCCAGCCCGCCGGGGCTGGGACTCCTGGGGCACAGCCACAGCAGTGCCAGTGCCCGGCTGGGCTGTTCATGCTCCCTCACACCCACCTAACCCCTGCCCATGTCCACTCCTCCCTGTGGCTTGCCCATTTCAGGGGGCTGCAGACCGGGCTGATGGCTATCTGTGGCCATTCTCACCTCCAGCTGTGGCCATTCTCACATGGCTAAAGGTGGCCTCCCACAGAGAAAAGCCTCTTCCCTCCAGGAGAATGAGGCTATGCCAAACCCAAAACCTGTGCTGGCTCTTTTCCTATTGCCAGGAGGTAGCCAGACAAATGCACAGACCAGGGGAGCAAAAAGTGCTTGCAGCTCCTCCAGGACAGACATCGCCTGTGTGGCAGAGCTACATCAGGACAATTCTTTCCAGGGCCACCTGCTTGAAATGTGAGGGGCAGGAACATCAGTGCACGTGCCCATGTCTTCTCCTCCATCCTGCTCCCACTCACTGACATACAAAGGGAACTCCTCGCAGGAGAATGGCAACAGTGTACAGAGATGTACCAGGAAACAAAACACCTCCTAACTGCTGCAGCACATTTTGGTGTGTGTGGATTTAGCACGGTCGAGTCACTTAGGCTGAATTCCAGTTTACACCCTGGTACAAGAGATGCTGGGGCACAGGTTAGCAGGAGTAAACAACAGGGTTTTAGTACTGCCAAGGAAAAGGTTTTTCATCTATTTCCCAGATCCTAAATGCCATCTGCCAGGCCTTGTTGGAGCTGCCCTGGGCCTTCTGCACACCACGAGGTTTTACTGTCCTCAGCACATTAGGGCTGCACCCTGGCCAACCCTTCCTCCTATCTCCTCACCACATCTCTGCAGCCAAACACACCGACTCCATAACCTGCAGACGAACCACCCTGTTTTACTAAAAATAGCCCGTTCTGCAGCTTGCTTAGCCCTGGCATGCATCTAGAATCACACCTGCTTGAAAGCCCACTTGCTCTGTCTTGGCTGGTGCTTGCAAGAAAGACCTCACTTCTGTTGGGTGAGGAAGGAAAGAAGTTAACAGAAACCAAGTGGACCCTGGGTCTCCTGTGCATGGCCAGGTACCCTTGGGGCGCCAAGCGTTCAGGCTGCTGGCACAGCCACGGCAGGGCCAGGCAAGGGTGGATGGGGAGGTTGCTGGCTCCCAGATGCATGTCACCGACTCTGGAGGGATGAGGCTGGAGGTGGGATGTGACCGGGCTCAGGGTGAAATGGGCCCAGGTGCCCGAGGGCTTCTCTCCTCCCAAGCTGCCATGCTTCCTCCCTGCCCTCGCTCAAACTGAGCGGGAGCAAACTTCTCCTAAAGCGGAAAAACCCCACGAGCTTTCCGCCCCATCAGGAGGAGGGGAAGGTCCTGGGTGCCCTGCACAGCCGGCCAGCCTGCCCCCCACCCCGCGCAGCTGCCTGGCACGGCAGACAGACACACACAGGGCTCCCTGGGGGTGGCAGCGGATGGCGGGCACACGGAGCTGCTTTGCGAGTCATGCAGTGGCAGCCTCGAGCACAGAAATACCTTCGTCTTCATCACCGTCATTATCCGCTAAGTCCTCGCCCTGTTTCTTAGCGCTGGCTCCTACGGACCAAACACGAGGAGACAGAACAAAAAAGGAAAACGAAAGGAAATAAAAACAAAACAACAAAAAGAAAGAAAGAAAGAAAGAAAGAAAAAAAACACAACAAAAAAAAAAAAAAGAGAATTCAAAAATAGCATGATAGCAGAGACAGTGGGGCCACGCCTGTGCCCCACAGCACTGCTGGCTACTCACACTGCACCTCTCCCAGAGCCAGGGCAGTGTAGGGCACGGGCAGGACTGCCCCAGGAGTTGTGCCAGGATGCTGCTTCAGCTGGGCCCCTTCCCAGATCCTCCCTGAGGACGGCTGGGGTGCCAGGGAAGACGCGAGTGGGGCTGTGGCAGCATCAGCGCTGGCGGTGGATGAGCCTCTCAAAGCACTTGCCGATTCTCCTGCATCCCAGGCTGGCCCCCACCTGGTCACACACCCTCAGCTCCAGGCAAGGCTCCCTCTCCGAGCACCCAGGTGTGAACAGGAGCCCTGCTCCCAGCTCTGTTGCCCCTGGGGACAACTGCCCTCTCCAGAGCTCACACCAAGGGTTGCCTTGCATGGCCACTGACCGCCAGGCAGGGTCCTGCCCATCACCCCCACATGGTGTGTGGCCCCTTGTTGTGCCTGGCCACAAACCACTGGTGCCACTGCAGGAGACCACCACAGCACGCAGGAATCCCTCGTGACAGGCACTCCCCTGAGCTGCCTGGCTCCATCCTGCACCGACTCCCTTCTTACAAGACTAGCTCCACATTTCACTTAGGATTGCAAAGGCACCAATCAGCTTTACCTGACCAGGTCAAGGTGGAATCCTAAACACATTGGTTTCTGTAACATCCTGAATGCCTTACAGTTGTTCTGTGTCCCTACACCAACCTGCAGTGCTGGGGCATGGGCCAGCCCAGCAGCCCCAGCTGGGCACTGGAATGCTGCTGTGGATGGCTTGCAGAGAGCAGGGGTGTTGAAAAACCTGTGCCAAAACCCCACTCCTGCAAAGAACTGCACGCCACTGTGGACACAAAGGCAAGTGGTGCCATCCCTGTGCCCTGGAATTCTGAATTTCAGGGAGAAGCTGTGTTCTCATCCCCTTAGAGCTGCAGACCAGTGCCTGCAAGTCCTCTGCTCCCTAATGCCTGCAACAAAAAGTTCCCCAGGTGATGGTGACCTCTGGGGAGACAGCAGGGTTTCCCCCAGGCAGGACTTACCCACACAGTGCCTGCACTGCCCAGTGACTTTCCCCTGAGACAAGGGGCTCTGACACCCTGCCAGGCACCCGGCTGATCCCAGGGTCCTGCTGCCACCACCACCGGGCCCCATTGCCACACAAGGGTTTTCACAGCCCCCAGCAAAGCTCTCACGAGCAAGGGCCAAGCCTGTGGCTGCATGGAACTAAACATGGACTAAATGCACAAAACTGGTCAGAAAGACAAAACTGAGGAGCCGTGCTCACCGTCAGTCTGGGAGTGCCATTCTGCAGGTGACACGGGAGGTGGGTAACAGAGGTGGCAGCATGGAGTGGGACCGGATTTGAATTTAAAAGGAATCTGTGATGGGGGAGGAAGAGATCTGAAATGGCTGTGAGGCAGCTCCACCAGGGCGAGAGGCTTGCAGAATGCCTTAAGCAGCCACGACCTGCTGGAGAAAGTCTGGAGGAGCAGTGACCAGAAACCTAGAAAAATCCAGCAGGCAGGAAAAGTTTGCAGAAGGCTGGGTCACACAAATCCTGGCAGCAGAGGCATGATGGGAGCTACAGCAGCATCCCAACACATGAAAGCCTACTGTGAGGTGGTGAGGTGGAAGAGCAAGTCCCTCTCAGGCAGCCCTGGGGCTACAGGAGGCAGGATGAGAAGAAAACCTTCCTGGCAGAAAGGGCAGCAAAGGACTCGAAGAGGCGGCTTGGGGAGGTGTTTAAGACCAGGTGGGACACGCTGCCAGAAAGAGGTGAGGTAGAGCTGCTCCTGCCCAGGGCAGGGATGGATCAGCTGTCTCCTGTGCCGTCCTGATTTTCTCCAACGCAGCGCTTACCTCCCGACCTACCCCTGCCATGCTCCAGCCCTGCCTCCTCACCTCCTGCTTCACCACCCAGCCATCCTCTGAGCATCTCACATCATTCTCCTCTTTTCATCAGGCACCACCCCCATCTCTGTCATCTCTTGCCCCAACACCTCGGCCCCAGCATCCCCCCCCTTCCTGCTGCATCCTTCCCACACTCCCTCCCCAGCCCACCCCCCAGCCACACACTTGGCCGGGTGTGTGCAGCCACTCAGGCTCTTTGCAGGAGGCTGCAAGCTTGACCTACTGTGTCTTCATTAGGAAGAGCTGCAAGCCCAGAAAGCACTTAAATGATGAACTACTCATGCAATATTTGCTAACCAGTGCTGTGCACCAACCTCTTGGTACTTCTAAGGGATAGGCATTTTTCTCTAATGAAGACCACAGCCAGCAAGCCTTCATCCACACCGTGCTTCAGAATTGGGAAGCTGACCACAGGCAGCTGGAGATCATTTTCCACTGCCAAAGGCCCTGGTGCTGTTAAAGCCCTGGGACTGGCCAGGCTGCAGCCCTCCAGCCTGGTCTCCTTCAGGGGACAAAAGTCTCTGTGCAGATGAGAATGGAGGAATCAGCTATGAGGACTTGTCAGGTTGTAAAAGAGGGCAGTGAACAACATCTCTGTGACCTGAGCAACTGTCCTGGCTGAGCAGGGAGGGATCCAGCTGGAGACTGCTGCTGCAGAGCTTAGGGATGGCTGGGACAAGCCTAAAGCATCCTGAGCTTCAGGCACCGCAGAAGAGATGGCAGAAAGCAGCACTTGGGAAGCTAAGCAAAGCAGGAGTGCAGTGATGCAGGCCAGGGGGAAGGGGAACAGCAGTGGCATGTGTGTGTGGCAGATGCAAAGCACAAGCCTCACCCGTCAGCAGGAAGGTGCCAGGGTGGTTACGGCCAACACAGACTGTTGTGACCAAGTGGGCTTCTTGCCTCTTGCTGCATTGTTCACCTCCAGCACAACCCACCAATGCCCCACAGCTCGGGAGAGCAATCACAGCTTCACTTCCCTCACTCAGTAACACCTTCCACTGGCTACTGCCATGTTCAGGGACACCCAGCCCAGGAGATCTTTCTCTGCACTAACAAAGGCCACCATGCAGAGCCCTGCAGCACCCACTCTCATGGGGATGGGCTTAAGCCTGTGGATTCACAGCTGGAAAAACTAAAAGGGCTCATGGCTCTTATTCTCCTTACCCATCAAAAGCACCCTCCACTAACCCAGGAGGTCAATGTCTGTTGTGCCACTTCACTTTAAGCTGACTGCAAAGTGACATTGTTAAGGCCGATAGGAAGGATGCATATGCTCTTATCTGAAGGCTCTAGGAAGATTTAAGTTCAAGTTTAGTAAAAAAAAAAATAAAATTACTTTCCCTGAAACAGGGGCATCCATGCTGGATTTATGCTATCTTAAGTAAACCATACCAACAGCACTGACACCAGTGCAAACAGAGATAAAGGAGGGTAAGGAGCCTCAGTCCTTGGAGCCTTCATTCTCAGCATGGTGTGGATAAGAGAAGAGCAGGAGCCTGAGATGACACCTTTACAGATTGAAATGTCTGTTCAGGGTGCCTGTAGGCAGCTCCAGCACCCTCTCCTCAGTGCGAGCTCCCTGGGGCACCCATTCCTGCAAAGCAGCCACGATGCTGCAGGGAGCCGGAGCCTCTGATGGCTACATGCACCCAAAGGTCCACCTGCTGCTGGCCACACCATCTCAGCTGCTTCTCTGGGAGTGACAAGGAACAGGACCAAGACCAGTGCAGCTCTTGAACCTGCTGCTGCACAACCCCACAGGCAGGGAGAGGGACCTTTGTCTGAGGGCCCTTCCAGCCATCAGCCCTTGCTCCAGGACTGCAGTACACCTTAGTGCTGCCCTGCCCCTCCCTGTCCTGGAATGATGCAGAGGAGTTATCTCCATCCCTGAGCGGACTCTGTAAAAGCACTGCATCCTCTCACGCTCTGCTGCCTCCGGCAGCACAAACACCAACCCTCACCTTTGCAAATCGCTCCCGGAGTGGAAGCGGAGCACCAGGGCGGTGGTCTGCCCACAGCCAGCTCTGCAAAGCAGCAGGCTTCAAGGGGGCTGGGAAGAAGCTTCCAGCAAGGGAGCACTGCAGAATTTGTGCAGCTGTAGGGAAGCCTCCACTGGTACTTGGACAAGTCAGCTTCTTGGAGAGCAGCGGAGAAGCCACAACGCTTTTCCCACAGAGCTGCCGAAGTGCTTCCTGAGCCCAGGAGCTGCTGGGAGCTCCAGCCACCCTCACACAGCTGAGGAAGATGCTGGACCTGTACATTGGTCTCTGCAGTATCGCAGACTCTTCACAGTCCCAGCCAGAGAGATTTGGGCATTTGCTAATGAAAACCAGGGAGAGCTGCTAAGTGCAGGGCAACCACATTTTCCCCCTCCAAAAATGACATCCACCTCCTCATGCCCTGCAGCAAGGCTTGCCCGGGCTGGTGATGAAGGGAAGGAAAAATCATCCTGGTGTCTACCACAGCCAAAACCAGGCTGGAAGTGTTGGCAGCACAAAGCACAGGGCAGAGCTGCATTTTGCACCCAAGTACTGTACTCTCAGTGTGTGTGTCTCAGTGTGTACATGGTCTTTGGGTGGGCAGCACTATTTTTGCAGCAAAATCTGAGCCTCAACTGTGCCTCAGTGCTGTCAGCTCCCCTGGCACCATGCATGGCTAGCTGCTCTCAAAGCACTGCTGCCCTGTACTGCTCCCAGAGAAGGGACCAATGTGTATGGAGGAGACTGGCATTTAGAAAATTTCCATATAAGAAATTACTGTGGGTAACTGGGCAGGGAAACAGGGATATTTTTCTATCCCAGAGATAAACACGCACGACTGATAAATTCTCAGTCCTTTGTCTGCTCTGAAATACACTGAGCTTAGGGGTGGCAGAAGTCATGAAAACTCCAATAAGGTGGGAGGTGAGGCATTTTCAACCACCTCTGTGAGAGGAGAGCTTATCACTGCTCGTTTGTGGCCTTAGAAATAGTAATCATGATTATTCCAGAATGAGTCAACGTTCAGATGTTCAACCTGAGGAAATCAGCACTGCAGGTACATTACCCTTTCCCCAAGCATTACTAACCCAGGATACATGATGAGGCATGGGGGAGCTTCCGTGTTGCATCACAAGTGACTCAATTAATTCAAGCCAATAGCTACCAGAGCTTGGCCAGAGGTGGAGGGAAGTGCCAGGGTCCAGGTGCTTTAATTCCTGGATGTCCAAATGGCCGGCACGGGGGACGTGCTGGTCCATGAGTCAACAGAGCCCGGTGGGGGCAAAGGGAATGTCCCCCACCAGCTCCCTGGGAGGTGACCAGAGGCAACCGCAGATGGGTTGCAAAGAAACCCTGCCCATGAGCGGAGCCAGCAGGAAGGGAAACCCAGGAGATGAGTGCACCCAAGGTGTTTTGTCATGCCTTATATCATCCCCTTCTCCAGCAGTAACCTGGAGCCTGCTGCCCTGGCCCTGGCTATAGGGCTGGGGGTGGCGGGGGTCTGCCAGCCCTGGCAGCCGGTGGGAGGGCCGGGAGAGGAAGCGCTTTGAAGTGGCTGGTGATCACTGGCACAGCCGGCTCCGGAGGCAGCGTGCAGAGACTCCCTAATGCGCCAGCCCTTTCAGGGGCAGCCTTGGCACTCGGAGAGATGGTGTGTGAATAGCCAGGACAGCAACAGGAAAAGCAAAGCAAAGAAACCAAACAACAGAACTGGGGGAAACGTCTGGAAGGAAAGGGCTCCCCAAACCTCCAAGCCCAGCTGCACTGGCCCCGCCAAACCCAGGGGTACAGGGAGACAGAGGCTGAGATGCAGGGACCCCGCTGCTGCAGGATACCCCGGACAGCAGCCTGTGCCGGCCAGACGCCCTGTACTGAGCCTTTCAGAAGAGCTTGGCTGCCTGACCGTCCACACGTTCATCTTTGGGATGCACAGAGCAGCCAGCTCTCCCTGCCTGCAAGGGGGCTGTGTGGAGGGATGGGTGTGGAGGGAGGCATTGTGTCTGACATGGGGCCGAGCCAGCTCTCATTTGTACATCTCTACTCCCTTGTCTATGTCACTGGTTGGGAATACAGGATCATTTAGGGGCAATGGGGGAAGGTCACTGGAGGCAAGGCAAAGCAGAGATGTGTCTGAACTGGGGGTGCTCGGCTGCCCATGGGGCAGCTAGGGCTCAGGGACGCTGCTGTGCCATGGGCTGGAAACCAAATCCTTACTGGCGGGACTGGCACTGGCATGGGGGTGTGAGCAGTGGGGAGCAGCCTTGGCAGGCGCAAGGGTCAGGGCAGAATCTGCAGTATTTACACAGCCAGGAGAGGCTTTATGCTTTTAACCAAGGAGCTCTGGATGCAAAATGATCAGGGATGCAATGGGGGAAAAGCTCAGCCCGGGATGGACTGCAGTCCCCCATCACCCAGGTCCTTCCGTGAGCAGGTCTGTACACCCCCAATGGGGTAACCCAACCTAAGGGATGGAGGCATTTAAGTGCTACCTGCCATCAGAGGCTACCCCTCATGCCCAGGGACTGGGAGGCTGTCGGTGCCAGCGGGATGAAGGTGGGAGTGCAGGCTCAGCCCAGGAGAAGCTGTTCTGAAAGGCCTGGAGCAACATGAGCATCCTCATGACCTGACCCCAGACCTGTGCTCCCAGCTGGCCGGAGCATCCGTGGGCCTCCTCCCAGTGGGAAGCGGGGGGTGGCAGGGTGGGCTGCTTGGAGGGTCCACAGTCCGGGTGGCAGCACAGAGAGGTGCCGGAGGAGTGCTGCAGGCCAGGGGCCAGCCAGGCACCCTCTCACTCTCTCACTCTCTCTCTCTTTCCTCTCTGTGCCTCTCTGCCGGTCGGCTTGCTACATACCTCCTTTCCTACATATTTTCTTGTTGGGCTTTCGGGTGCATTCCTTGGAAATCCGTTTTACTGTAAAATGAATAAAAGACTACAAAATAACAGGAGGCTCCACTGATGGGAGTGGGCATGCAATCACAACCACGCTGCTACCCTCCCACCGCCCCCGGGACCGCGGGAGGTGGGGAGGGAGCGTCGCCATGGGAGGAAAACTCTGGGCCAGCCGTGCTGGGCGGGAAGGAAGGCATGATGCATTCCGTGGGCCCCAGAGACAGAGGTGTGGAGCCAGCCAGCCTGGGAGAAGCCACTGGCCCGCCAGGCTGCTCTGCTGTGCGCAGCAGACCCACTGCGGGTCCCTTCCGGCCCGCTGAAAATCCCTGGGGGCTCCCGTTGCGGTGAGGCTGGGGCGGGCGTGCGGGCAGGCGCTGCCTCCTCTGCCCTCTACTTACAGTTCAGGTGGGATCCCCTACAAAGGAAAAGGTTAGACAAGGAGGCACCCAGCGCCGCTCAGCCTCACCCCAACAGGACCAGGCCCCATGGGTCCCCAGCACCCCAGGCTCATCGCTCTGCCGCTGTCCCACCGGCGGACGGAGGAGCAGCCAAGCGATGTGTCTGCCAGTGCACCCCAACCTCCCATCCGTACCAGGGCCCGGAAAAGGGCTCTATGGTCCCTTTCTTGCCGGAGCATCTTCCCAGGGAGAGGCAGAGAGTGTTCCTCCCAGCCGCAGCCCACGCCCACAACTAGCGCATGGACCTGGGGAGGGTGGGAAGCAGGGAGGAAGGACGAACTCGAACCAACTCAAGACAGAACCTGGCACTCGGCGCCTGTGGGGAGCACAAATCAGCTTGTCACTCTGTGGATCTGCGGTCAGAGAGTCGGATTCAGATTTAGCAATACAAGAGAGGAACCCGTGACGATGCCATGGAGGTGAAGGGGTGGGACCGGGAGGCGTGGAGGAGCAGGAGCACGCGAGACAGAGATGGCAGCTGAGGGCAAGAGGGCAAGCTGCGTGGCCAGAGAAAGCTTTCCACAAACAGACAGCATGCTGCAGGGTCCACAACCACATGCTTCAAACACGACACCCAGGTGAGACCAACCACTGCTGGGGAGGGGTGGAGTGACCCCCCCTCGCTCTCCTGCGGTCACCCCAGTGGGGACTCACCATCCTCCGTGGGGATGTAGATGTTGAGGTACAGACAGTCCTCGTTGGGGTCCTGGATGTACGTGGCCACGATATCCAAATTGGAGGTAAACCAGATGGGCAGCATGATCTCGGGAACGGCGTTGTGGATGTTCTGGGGGCAGACTGGTGAGAAGTGGGTAGCGTTCCTGATGCCCGACCAGGATGGTGGTGGCTCGGGGGGCATGAATCTCTTCTCCCCGACGGGGGGAGCGGCATAAGGAACCCCCAGGTACTGGTCCACGGGCCCCAGGATCTCACTGGGCAATGGCACGCGCACCCCTCGTAACTTCCCATAGTGCGTGTTGACAGTGGGCGAGTAGACCTGGCCCTCCATCTGCACAACCATCGAGGCAAAGCTCAGGACCCAGAGGGTGAGACGCAGGTCCCAGCTGGCCACCAGCTCAGGCACTTGGAGAACAGGGGGGAAGAGAGGGCTTCTCCAGAGTATCAGCCACATTGTCCGGGAGAAACAGCACCAACATCCAGGCCTGAAGCTCCTGGGGCGAGGTCTCAGAGCAACCCCATCACACCAAGCCTCCGATTTGCCCACCAGGAACAGACGGAGCAGAAGAGACAGGAGTCAGGAGCGCGCAGCCCAGCCACACCTTCTGCTGGGTGAGTCAGGAGCACGGATGCAGAGAGATGTGGCACCAGCTCCTCACAGCCTCCCAGCTGCCTGCTGCTGCCTGCCTGCCAGCGGCCCAGCCCGGAGGTGACTGCTGATACTGTGGAGAGATGGAGGGAATTAACAGCAGACTTGCTCTGGAAGAGTCGAAGACCTGCAGCACAGAAGGAGCCAGGATCTCTGGCTGAGCCTCCCACCCATGGGTGCTCATTGGCTCTGTCACCACCCAGGCAGGTGGCTCTGGGAGCAGGCAAAAGCGGGCAGAACAAGCAGAGCATGTGCAGACACACAGACTGTCTGCCCATGCCTGCAGAGCCTGTCCCCAGTGCTCAGGGGCTGCCCAGAGTACGGGTGCCAAGATAAGCAGACAGTGCTATGTCCCTCCCCATAAGGAGCGTGTTGGACACCACTGGTGCCAAGCACAGCCCCTGCACAAGACCCCACTGGCATCTCTCCTCTCCTGGCTGAGCCGGAGTCGCCCGTGTTCCCACAGCACGCAGCCTGTGCTCCTTGCCCGGGCTTCATCACAGCACTGCTCCCTTGTTCGGTGCCACCACCCCACTCGTACACCAGCAAACTAGACCCACACGTCCTAGCCAGGCACCCATCTCGCCCACCAACACAGTCCCCATCAGCCTTCCCCCTCCACTGGCCAAAGCAGTGAGACCCCAGGCAGGACCCCGGTGATGGGAGGGCAGGAGGGGAACAGCCACAGTGCTGGTGGGCATCTGCCCTCCCTCCCACCCCGCTCCCTGCCCCGGAAAGCCCGAGGAGGCAGAGCTGCTCTCCCACGTCCCCGCCCGGGCTGGCAGCATCAGGAGGAGCAGCTGTGGCAGCCCCCGTGGGGCCCGCGGGGAAGGGAGGGCACTGCAGATGGGGACCCGCGGATGTGTGTCAGCGAGCAGAGCTCCTGTGCCAGGGAGCCCTCGCTGGAGGCTGTGTAGATTCTCAGCGCTCTGCCCTTCACCTTCCCGCACCGCCTGTCGCATTTAGGGCTTATGTAAGTGCCCCCCGCCTCGGCTCCCCCCGCCAGCACCGATGCTCCCGGGGGACCCGGGCACGGGGAGCCGCGGGGGCCGCAGCCGCCCGGTGCTCCCCTCACCCCGGCCGGGCGAGCGCAGCATCAGCCGCCGGCCGGCTCCGCTCCTCGGCGGGCGGACCTTCCGCCGGCTCCCCGCGAAAAGGCGGTGGTGGCTCAGAGGATGCTCACTCGTCCTGTCTCAGCCACATGTCCTCACCCTGGGAGAGACGGCAGCGGTGGTGAGGCACCTCCGTTTTGCCCCAGGGCATCCTTACGTGCCCAGCCGGTATATCTCTCCCAAGCTCAGAGGGGAGCAGAGTTGCCTTGAAATTATTGGAGCACAAAATAAGGGCTGTATGCAGATGGGAGTTTGCAGCTCTGGTGGAGGTTCAGTTGGGAAGGGATTCCACAAATAGAGAACACCTCATCCAATGAGGAAAATCTGCAGTGAAAAAAACCCACCACCACCAAAAAAACCCCGCAAACCCTCCCAGACAGACAAACAGAAACCCACAAAAAAACCCACCCAAACAAAACACAACCAAAAACGCCCACAGAAGGTGTCTCAAAATCTGTACTGCACATGTGCAGGCAACTCACTGCTGGTCATCCAGGAAATGGGCCCATGCTGTGCCTGCCCTCCTGATATGCCCAAAGAACTTGGCAGGCTCAGAAATCAGGGTAACACAGTAAATAGAAACACTCATCTCAGAAAATCATGGTACTGCATTCAGCCCACCCAAACAGCGAGGCCTCGCAGGGCTGGGCATGCAGGCACCTCTCCAGAGCCTGCCAAGGGAATGCAGGTAATGCCAGACAAGGAGGGCAGCACATCTCTGTACATCACTCTCCTTCACCTCCTCCTGCCCCATCAGGCAGTGACAGAAACACACCAGCAGGAGCATGACACTGCTGCCTTATCCCTCAAACAGATGCCAAAGCCTAAGAAATAAAAGCTGAGTCAAGGGCCAGAAAAACAGCTGAGGCACCCAGAGACCCCAAGCTCAGCTCTGCCCACCACTGCTGGAGCTGCCTCTGCAGCACAGAGCCTTGGCTGCCCTGTTCTGCCTGCAGCTCTGGAAGAAAACCATCATTCATCTCATATTCCTTGCTGCAATGCTCCTCCTTCAGCAGAGAACTGACCTTTGCCTAACAGCAACACCCCAGGGGTGCAGTGCTGGCACGGGACCCCCCAAAGCTGTATTCCCAAGCAGGATCTCAAAGATGCTTCAGACCCACTGCTCTGCCTCACATTGCTGGAAGGCAAACTGCCCAGTGCAAATCTTCTGCTCAGGTTCCTTCAGGTACTGCAGGTTAGGATAAAGCTAATTATTAATGACTGTCACATCTAATTTGTATGACTGGAAGCTACAGGCAGCTTCCAGTCTTTATGATAGTGCATACAGTGCTCCCTGCAGAGCCATTTCAACCGATCCGTCATCATTTTCTGTCTGCAGGAACACCACAGCCCTGCCAGCGGTGGTTCACCAGCTGATTTCCCAACTCCAGAGCTTCCTCATGGCTGCAGCCACATGCTGCCACGGGCACTGCTGCTCCACCAACTCCTCCAGGCAAGCAATTTCATGGCACCAGGCAGTGCCACTACACAGCTGCCCAGCTGGGCTGCGCACACCAGTCACAGGGCTGAATTCACAACCCACTTTGCATCCGTGGAGCTTCCGCACGCCCACTGTAACCATCCTGTCCTGACACAATGAGGAATCTCTTTTCACAAAACACAGCCAAAAACCAGCTTCTTGCTACAGCTCCTCAGAATTATGCTATGATGATATTCCTCTGGGTTTTTCTTTAATCCTCATCCAGCTCTGAAAAAACATGGAAATCTGAAGACAAAAAACCATAAGCTAAGATAGAATTAAGTACACATTTTTAACTTAAACAAAACGATGCTACAGGACTTAAAACTGTCTCCAATTATGAGTTTTACAAAGCACAAGGCACAGAGGTGAGTTGTGTTAGTGACAGCCAAATTATGTCCAGATATGGAGATGCACAGTCAAGGCCCAGCAGCCCTAATGTTACCCTGGAGAGCCACAATGCCTTGACACTCAAATACAGCTCACGGTATTTTAACATTTGTAATTCCACATTTGGTTCCATCATTTTTTAAAGATTCTTTGCCTCCATCTGCCCATGTCCCCACAGCACAGAATAAAGGCACCCAAACAATCTCAGTGACATGCTTCTAAGCCTTCCTATGTTCGGATTTTTTTCAATTACAAACCCAAAAAACGATGCAAACCCTATATCTGAAATTCCCTGGGTTTCAAATGCCTGATTTGGGATAATTACAATACCCCTGTAACACATCTTATACCCTCGTATTGCTGTTCTGTGCTCTGTGCTTTCTGATGTAACTTCATGTTAACACAACATTTAGGATGGGAATTTAGCCTTAATTTAATGCTGACAGACTGCCATAAAAACCCAAGCTTAATCCCTTTCACTGTGGGTTGTTGCATGTGCCTTGCGTTGCTGCCTGCTGCCTCAACAGCTCTTAAGCTTCTTGGTCTTTCAAAGCATGAGAAAGAACTGAGAGACCCAAGAAAGGACATTTCGTTCAGGGAAGCAATTCCCTTCACATCCCATGGGAGGTGGGAGCAAAACTTTCCCAGTTTTGCTGCCTACAGCGCTCTCACTCTTCCCTCCAGCAGCAAAGCCAAACGTGTCCCCCAGCGAAGACGGGCTGCTGCCTGCCTGCAGCCCCGCGCCAGGAGCCGTGCCTGCCAGCTCGGAATGAAACCAGGCTGGGCTGGGCAGACACAGCCAAACTGGGAATGCTCACACAAGCACGCAGTGAGAAACTGGGAGGATAAAGACACCGCAGGCATCCCAGGTCCCTCTGCCAGGCCGCTGGTGGGTGAGCAGAGGAAGTGAGGCTGCTAGCTGTTGGGGATGTTATTCATGTGCTTCGCAAAACAAATGCTCTATAGGTATTTCCACGGCCACACTGTCTGCCAGACAGCTTCCTCCTCAACAAAGAGACGCTCTCCATGGAAACCTGGGCGGGTGGGATCCTCTGGAAGCCTCTCTCGCAGATGCATATTCAGGCATCTCAACACCAGCCAGACAAGCCGGATCCACACCTCCTCTGGCAGATGGCCGAGGAGATGCAAGCAGACAGCCTGCTCTCGTATTGGACCCTTCATCGGGGCCCAGCCTCCTGCCCTGGAGCACCAACCCCAAGCTCATCACACTGATGTTGTGGCTCTATGTCCCATGAGGTTCAGAGCCAGGACAGACGGAGACCTCAAAGCACCCAGCTGGCACGGATGGAAGATCTCCTTCCAACAGCAAGCAGACAGGATGTCCCACTGCACCCTCCAGCCACTGTGCCTTGTGCAGCTCTGCTCACCAATTGACCCCGTTGTACTTTGCTGAGGGCCAGCCCATGCATCCCAGAACAAACATGCATCCAGCAAGCAGCACGAGAAACCTCTGCCTTCTCTTCTCCAGGCGAGCTCCAAACCTTTCCACCAGCCTGTGCTCCAGGAGCTCAGGCTGGTGCTCAGCTCTCAGGCAGCAGCACCTGCCAGACTCACTCCCCATCTGGCATCTTCTCTCCTCCACTGGGCAGTAATCCCAGCTCTCACCCAGCCCCATCCCACCAGGCCTACAACACTGTAGAAACCCCACAGGAAACCCTGGGGAGCACAGAAGCTGCAGCACAATTGGACCGATGTGCTTGTGTCCCTGTGTCCCAGCAGCCCCCCAAGAGCATCCCTATGCCTGCAGGCCTCAGCCCAGGTTACCCATCCATGCCACAGGCAGATGTTTCCTGGTCCCACAGCACTGTGGGGCCATTTCCCAGGTCCATCACAGAGCTGGTGAACAGTGATAGATGGTTCACAGTTACACTGAAAAGGACATGTAGGGTTTCAGAAAGGTCTGCCCTGCTGCTGCTGCTCTGTTTTTCCATGAATGACCTAAATGACAGAACAGAGTATGTTTCAAAATCTGCATGTGACACCCCAGCACTTTGGAGGCCAGGATGGCAATTTGACATGCTCCTGACAGACTGGAAAAAGGGCTGAGAGATGATAGGCAGGACTGTAAGTCATTGGGAGGTAAAAAAATCACATAAACAGGCCACGGAAGAAAAGACAGCAGCAGTTCTGCCACAGGGGTCATGAGGGCTACAGGTGAGTACAAACTGAATGTGAGCCAGCATATCATTGCCACAAAAAAAGGCAACTACAGGAGGATGTGTGAAAGGTCAGCTTACACATGAAGTAATTACTCTGCTCTCCTTTCAGCTCATAAAGACACACCAAGTTATTCTACTGCTGTCCAGAGAACCAGTTCATGCCCCAAAAGATTCGGACTAACTGAGAGAGGCCACGGGAGACCAGCAAGATCACCAAAAAGCCTTGGAGGAAAGTCTGGAAGATTTGGATTAGCTAGACAAGACAAGTCACAGGGCACAGTTTTATAACATGCAAAGGCCACTGCAAAAAAGTTCAGAACACTCTGCCCTTTTGTGCTAGGTAGGAGACACATTCATATTACAAAAGAAAAGTGTACACCAGGAAAAGTTAAAGCACTCCATGACTATCTGCAAAGGGTGCTACATGGCAGATTAATGGACCAAGTGACCCCCAGCATCCCCTCCAGCCCAGTCTCCTACACTTCTCATTACCCTGGCTGGCAGCTCTGCCCCTGCCCTCATTCATCCAGCATTTGTCACTGTCTGGGTATACACAGGCACCTTGGCCACAAACCCTTCAGCATTCAGGGTGCACAGCAGAGCACTTAGGAGGCTTCCCAGCACCATGGAGCCCAAAACACCCGTTCTCCACTCTGCAAAGGCCTCTCCCAGAGTCCAGTGTTCCCCTGTTCCCCACCTCACTCTCCTCCTGAGGCACATCTGCAGCCCCCCCAGTATCGGGGCACCGCAGTCACTCTAACGGGACAGAAGGAAAACCTCACAAACCTCACCCTCGTTTGCGTCAAGTGCAAGATACATCCCTACGCCTTGCCTTTCCCAGCTCCTGTCCACAGTGCCACCAATATTTAAAGCAAGCTGAACGTCAGAAGCCTATGAGACACTCCACTGCACATCCTTTGCCCTGGGGAGAGGATGAGGGACCACGTGAGAAGTGTCAGTTAAGTTCCTCAATGCTGCAAGAACATATGTGGGACAGAAGCTCTTTGACAACTCCCAGACACATGCCAAGATCCTCGAGAGCTTCCATTCATAACAGAAGAATGTTACTCAAAATCCCTAGAAACAGACAATTTCAAGAGCCACTTCTGCTGTGGTGCCAAAGGCCTCCCGCTGCAATATGGCCTGTCACCATTTGCTCCATGGCCTTTAATGAGTTCTTCATGAAGGAGCCAAGCCTGCCTTGGGAAGGACACCAGAGGCAAAGCAGACCTTTCCCTTGCCCACATTTCAGCCCTTCCAGACATTTTTGGTGTTGAATGCCAGCACACTGTTCGAGTCCCGGCTCCAGAAGACACGCTACCCAGCAGGTGAGATAACCTGGATCATTTCCAACTCTTGTTTAGCATCAAGAGCTCCAAAAATGCAGGAGGTTTCTCAGTGTCACTGAGCTGTGACTGGTGGTGCTGCTGAAGGACAGGCAGTGAGCACTGCAGCAGGGACAGCCTTGGGGTCAGCACCCAATACTGCTGATGCAAGAAGAAGGTGACCACTATAGAGGATCCAAGGACAACTGTGCTTGAAAGCCTGGAGTCTTTTGGAGTGGGCTACATGCTCACCTTGAGTTAGTCTAGATTTTGACTGACCTTCCCACTCACTGCTTCCCAGGAGCCTGGTGGAAAGCTGAGACAGGGCCACGTGGCACAGCCAGCAGCTGCTGTGTGAGCAGCAGGCTCTGCCAGGACAGGAAGAGGGCAGTGGCAGCAGCCTCTCGGTGGACTGGCGGGTTCCCACAGAGCTCAGGGACAGCTGCTGGAAGTAGGCTATTTATTGCCACGTTCTGGATAGAAAGAATCTGGATTATCTCACGTTATGGCTTTCCTGACCCCAGCATGAAGACAAAG
Organism: Eulacestoma nigropectus; assembly: GCA_013397775.1. Classification (NCBI taxonomy): domain Eukaryota; kingdom Metazoa; phylum Chordata; class Aves; order Passeriformes; genus Eulacestoma; species Eulacestoma nigropectus. The sequence continues at coordinate 552,316 of VZTE01000201.1, forward strand.
TGGCAGCTTTTCTCTCCCTCACCTTGCTATTCGCAGTTTCAACGTACAAACAACTCGCCTGCAGGGGCAGAGGTTAACGAGAAGCACTGTCCGAGCACAGCTGAACCCACACTCGCTCCCCGGCAGCGAAGGAAGCGCCTGACTCAGCCCGGAGGATCTCAGAGCCCCGGGACTCCCCGCGACCGGCAACATCTGGATGTGGCATCGCTCTGTCCCGCTGAGGAGGGACGGCGTGGCGGAACCGGGCTGGTTCCCGGAGCCCCGTGTGAGGTTGAGGCTTCCCCGCACCCCGCGGGAGCTGTCCCGTCAGCACCGCCCGGGACCGGCCCCGCCGAGCACCCCGGCAGAGCGCAAACCGCAGCTCCGGGACCAGCGGAGCGGCGACCTCGAGGCTCTTGACAGCTTCTTGAGCAGAAAAGTGGACAGGGAGGTGCTGAGCTCCTCTCCCTGGTATCCAGCGATAGCACACGAGGGAACGGTTCAAAGCTGTGCCAGGGGAGGTTTACACCGGGCGTTAAGAAGCATTTGTTTAGCCAGAGGGTGGCCAAACACTGCAACAGGCTTCCTAGAGAGGTGGTCGCTGCTTCAACCCTGTCAGTGTTTAAGAGGCATCTGGACAACGCCCTTAAACACATGCCTTAATTTTAGGTCAGCTCTGAAGGGCCAGGCCGTTGGACTGGATGATCATTGTAGGTCCCTTCTAACTGAAATTATTCTATTCTATTCTATTCTATTCTATTCTATTCTATTCCATTCCATTCCATTCCATTCCATTCTAAACAGTGCTTCACAAATATATGTTAGGATTACTCCACCTCTGGCTTTGTGCAGGCAGGTGACTGACAATGTAAAAGTGCATCCACGGAACCCTGGAATTTCCAGACGAGTACTCAGGAGTGAGCTGACAGACAATCTGCTTTCAGCAAGCCCTTGGCACCAGCACAAAGTTCATGCCAAGACAACTTGCTCACTCTCCCACATATCACAAACAAGCACCAGGCACCTACTCCAAGGCAATATAATCTCCCTCAAATCTGTGATCAACACTCCACAGCTAGCAGCCCAAGTGCAAATCTCACCCAGCGAAGAGAGAGCTGGTTCCACCAGCAGCATTCCCCTCACTTCCTTCTCCAGCTTCAGGAAGCCGCACATTGACATCATCCCACCTGCTCACCACCACCCCCTCACATCTGCCAGAGTAATGCCTCCTATGTCCTCTCCCAAATAACTGCCCTGGAAACTACCATGGATAACAGGGGCCATTTTTAAGGTTAAGTTTGATCATTATGACTGAACCATGTTAGGGAACAATTACACAAGCACAAGGCTCTTGTCAATAAGCTTCTGAAAGTCCAAGTCCAAACACATTCATATTTCTTACGTTAGCAAAAGCAGGTTTGACATCTAATAAAGAAAGGAGACTTTGGTGACCCAAAGAGGCTGGCTCAATGACACCCCCATTTCTGAAATGCCTCAAACTTAGAGGCAAGTATGAAACCAAGTTGCTGACGCAATATCCTTCCCCAAAACTCTCTCATACCTCAGCCTTTCAAGCTCCTTTCTGGGCACCCAGCCATGCAAAGGACATGAAGCTCCCACAACCAATGGGCCATGGGCAATTTGCACAAAGCTCTGTCCTACCCATCCACCACCTGTGCTAAGAACACCTCAAGACGTCTCACACAAGCTCCAAGGGAAGCTGAGAAAGCATCAGTGGCTGCAGGCAGGGCGAGTGTGTGCACAGCCAATGCTTTCCATGGACTAGCATGGCCTGGGGGAGGCTCTATAAATGTAAGGGGGTGGGCTGGGCAGAGAGGAACCGACTGCAGCTTAAAATACATGGACTTCCTGCAAATGTGACTAGGGAGGGTGGGCAACAAAACCCAAGAGTGTTCTGAATGGGAACAGCTACACCCGAAATAAGTTGTCAGTGTTTCATTTTTACTGACTCAAAGCAGGAAGCCAAAACCACTTAATCAAGGGTTGAAATCCAGACGGTGGCTTTGGAGCCTCTGGTTTCAGCAGCAGAGCCAGTAAAGGACCGCTTCTTTTACCAACATCTGTCTCAACCACCTATTTCTGCCTAACATCACTCCACTCTTTATCAGCTCCAAAAGGTTTTCTGAACCTTTTGGTTCAGAACTGAACTGTAAAACAGGTCATGGAAGTTATCTGGGCTAAAGGTAATAAAACCCAGGACAAAGAACAAAGATGAAGAAAATAGCTGGAGACAGGCAGGAACTAACTTTTGCACAGAAGCTGAAACATGACACAATAAGTTTTCTTGTGCAGAGATAAGGATACAAGTTATCTGGCAGTGTACAAGCACCATCTTTTTGCACCATGTGTTACCACCTTGTCTTGTACCACGAGACACCAAGCCCGTGGAGCCAGGTGGCTCTATGGGGAGAGCACATCTCTGTGCAAGGGGGGGTGTGGGCCATCCCTTGAGGGTGACGGTGCAGGCAGCAGAGCCATGTGTGCTCCCTCAGGATGCAAGAAAGCCCAAGCATTAGAGTCCAGCACCAAATTGTTTCCTCACTGCAGGGTCTTTGCTCAGGAAAGCTGTCCCAGGAGACGTTTGAGCTCACTGCCCACACCACCTCTACCTTGTTACAATAGTCCCTACTGCCAGGTGAAACACCAGACAGGCTCTGCACAGACCCAGGGATGCAGGGCTGTGCCACCCCGTGCTCCCAAGTTTCCCACAGCTGGGAGAGCTGCAGGTCCTGCCCTGTGCCAGAGAGATGCCCCAGCTGAACTCCAGCCCATCGCCCTACTGTGTGCCCCAGCATATCCCACCAGACCCAAGATGCTGAGTTTTATGTCAGTGGGAGTGGCCCTGACCAAAGACCAGATGTGATTTTCTGACGATATTGCAAGTGCCCCTTTGAGCCTGACGGCATCAGCAGTGACCCGCTGCTCCATGACACAGCAGCTTGCCTGGGGGCACAAGTAGTCCCAGCTCTGCCGTGGCTGGCCTGGGAGACCACGCTCCCCTCCTCACAGCACTGGACTCTTCATCTCCATCTACAGAGAGGGCTGCTCTCTGCACAGCAGGGAGTGGGGTACCCAGACACGGACTGGGGCAGGAGATGGGGAGCAGTGACCACTGGCAGCAACGCACAGGTAGGACAGAGCACGGGTCAGCGCAAGCTGCATTTGCTAATGCTGCAACGCACGTTCCCCCTGCTCCCAACAGCGAGCGGGTTTCGCTGGAAACATCAGAAAGATCCGAACGTGGGGGTGGGAAAATGCCGTTGTTGCTGGAAGCACCACGGACTCCTCCATCCACAGCACCACCCTGCAAGCTGCTGGTGGCACAGAGAGCCGGGTCCCTTTCCCTCCCAGCTGCACCGCGCTCCTCGCCCCCGCCGGGCAGGGGGACGCCATCCCCGGGCAGCACCTCCCGGCAGGGCTCCTGCGGGAGCCGGGACCGCACGCCCAGAGCCAACATGACACAGCGGCAAGCAGCCACATCCTGCAGCAGCCACCGCTCCTCCGGGGTGACGTCAGCCTCCGCAAGAGCTGGCAGGCAGGACATGCTGTGCATGCCGGCCGCGCCGCTCCCAGACACCGCCTGGCTCCGGCACACACCGCGGCCTGCGCTCCTCACCAGCCGCGACTTATCTACAAATTGAATTTCACACTTGCGCGCTCCAGAATAAGGCGCAGGTGCTAGAGAAGCCACCCTCCCTCCACATCTGCCTGCCCGCTCGCCCCACCCCGCTGCTGAGCGCCGGGATAATGGCTGGCGGCTGTGGAGCGGCTCCTGGGCAGAGCCCCGACAGGCACGGGCGGCATCGGCTCACGGCGGAGCTGCCGCGCTCGGGGCGACATCAGGGCGAGGGGAGCCCTGGGGCCCCTGGCACAAGGGCCACCCACGTGTGCTGCTGGCAAGACACAGCGTCCAAAACCGCCCATCTGCAGCTGGATGAGATAAAAGCCCGTCCCAGAGTTAGTGGTTTCCCCAGAAACCCTGCAGGCTTTCCCAGGAATTCTGGAAACGAACAGATCTGGTATGTGCTCTCGTAAGCAACCTAAAGAGTTCGTACAGTTGTCACAGCCAGAGACCACCATTAGCACAGGTTGTGTGCACAGCTGGCAGCCCGGACAGATGTGGTGTCTGTCACCTCAGAAGGACCTCAGACAGCCCAAGTGTATGGTGCAGCCCATGGTGCAGCCCAAGGTGCAGCCCATGGTGCAGCCCAAGGTGCAGCCCAAGCCCACGACAGCCTCTACGCAGCGAAGAGGAGCAGCTTCCTCAAGCAGAGGAGCCTGCCCTCAACAAGGCCACCAGCTGCTCACATTCCCAAACCAAAACCAAAGCTGGCGTGACTAAGCAGAAGACTATGGAAGCACCCTGGACTGGAGAGTCAGCCTGCAGCCACAGCAGCTCCACAAAGTCTTGCTCGTGCAGCCAGGGCTCACTAGGGACTGTAGGTCAGGCAAGCCAGCAGCTAGAAAGGAAACCCATTCAAATTTAATCCAAAATGTATTTTCTATTTTCCCTTGTAAATTTATCCCCCCATATTTTCTATCTTCAGGCACAAAAAAGCAGAAAGCCTAAAACCTCTGGCAAAAAAAATCCTTTAATGTGTTTTACTGCAAATACCACCTCGTGTTAAGAAATAAGCTGGACCGGAGCAAATCAGGCAGCCTGGGGATGCCCTGTCTCTCCAGAGAGAGCAGACCAGAATGAAGCAGGACATACAGGCATGCTGCAAGGACCAACAATGCCAAGGAAAGTCAAATTCAAGTGCCAAGACAGCTCTCAGGCTCCCTGCTGCTTGTCAGAGGTCCCTGAGCACAGCTCTGCCTCAGCAGATGCCCACTTGGAAGCGTCATTCCCGGCGGACACATGAGGAGGTTTTTGTTGCAGAGTAGGCAACCAATTGGCTCCTCTTAATGTCGTGAGCATCAAAGTACAGCAGCTCCCTGCCCAAATCTGCAATCTCAGATTCTCATCCAGAGACCCCAGCGGCAACAGAGACCAAAAAGACAAGACAGAAACAGAGATTGTTTCTCTCTTGAGGCACAGGACAGCTGCCATCCAAGGGAGATCTTGGTTTGTGGTTGCAAGGACACCCTTGTGCTGCTGGCTGGACACTTCCCTCAGTCCTCCTGGAATTCATAAGGATGAGAAACAGCATCCTCTTCATCAGCAACAACCTCACTTGACCTCATCCTGCTGTCTGCCAGCCAAAATCCACTGGGGACCGCTGGATCCCCAGCTCATCCTTGCATCCTCCTCTCCAAGTCCACTTCTCCCACAAGAAGCCAACAGCTCCCAAGCCAAGGCTCACGTCTCCCTGTTGTCCTTGCCTGTCTCTGGACTGCTCAGGAGCTGGGGAACAGCATTTTGGCATCCCACATTTGCCAAGGTAAGGCTGAACTGGACCCTCACTGGTAGCAGGACATGAGTCTTTTCTCATTTGAGGATAAAACCAGGAACAAAACTGACACTGATGTTTCCTGGTGTGTGTGAGAACAGGCAGAGACAGGGGATTGGAGGAGGGGGAGATGAAGATCAGATCCCTGGTGATCCCACAGTGCCTACCATGTGCAGCAAGTACCAGGGAATTGGGACAGCTCTAAGATGAGACTCCAGCTCTGCTGCCAGCGTGTCCCTGAGCCCAGGGAACCAGAGCAGTCAGGGAACACAGCAGGAAGGGATATTGCCATTCACTTTCAAACCAACTGAATTAGAACCTGATCAGTAGAGAAAAGCCCATCAGAGGTCTCCAGCAAAGGGTCCTGTGAAGCCCAGGCTTGGTGCTCAGCACAGGTCCTGTATCTCCCAGCAGGTTCACCTCCATCATGTGGGGAAAGCATCCCATGCTCTCAGCGAGGAAGCAGGACTGAGCATGCACCTGTCACCCTGTGCCAAGCTACGTAACAGAACTGGATGGGGATAAACCCGTCCTTCTTTACCAAAGCCCAGTGCTCCCTCCTGGCTCCACACTCTCTGGTGGGCAGAATGTTATGAAAATAACAGAGCAGACCAAAAGTCCGCCTTGCTCTGTGTACTTGCAAGCAGTCAGAAGCACAAGCAATTCACAGCTCAGCAGCTGCCCAAGTCAGAGGTGGATCTCAGTGTATTTATTGGTTCTGGGGGAACCTCTTGTCCTTCTTGAAATCACCCCATTTCTCCTGAAACTAATGCAAGGTTTTGCTGTTCATGACACCTTGTCCTGAGGACTTCTGTGATTTGATAGCACATCTGCAAGAGGCAGTGCCCCTCCTCCTGTTTGGCACCTCCTGATAGCTTAATTTGATGTGACCTTGTACTTGTATGAAAATAAACAATGAACAGTTAACCTCTATCACTTCTCTCCTGGCCTCCTGTAGACACATCTTATCCATCTTCTGTTGTTTCTTTTTCCAGTCTGAAGAACCCTGCCTTATTTAGCCATTTTTTTGTAGAGAGGCCACCAGACCTCTGACCAACTCTGCTGCAACTTCCAGGCATTTGACTTCACAATGATCTCAACACCCACACATCTCTCCTGAGCCCCCCGTGGGCAGCTCTAGACACAGAGACACAGAGCAACCCCTGTCCCCTTCTCCTCCATCACTGTCCCGTGAATCCTCAAATTGCTCAGCGGTGCCTGGAGTTACGTGAGGGCAGAGGAAAGACACAGAGACAGCTGGGCTCACACATTCACCTTCACAACTCCTTTAGAAGTGGGTGCCAGCACCAGGACATGGACAGGGCCACCTCCATGGCAAGTGCCACACAGATATTTTGGTCACACTACAGACTTGGGCTTCTTCTCCCACTCCTTTAGAGCAGCACCAAACAGCTGCTTGATAAAGGCCAAGCCCCTGCAGCCCCTGATCACCACAAAAGGGCATTCTCAGCAGTCCCCTCCCCAAGCCCATCTCAGAAGCCTCTTGACCAAACTTTTCCCAGCCGTCCTTGCCCTCAGCAGCCCAGGCCCAGACCCAAACAAGGCTCGTGCACTGTGCAAGCCCTGTGACATGTTCTCTCTGCAACCTTTCCCAAACTTTGCCACCTGCTCTGCTGGCACGGCCAGAGCATCTGGCCACCAGGCAAAGATTCAGCTCTGCTTGCCAGGCACCTTACAGGATATGCTCGCACTGAGATGCAGTTTGAAAATAACAGATGTTACTCCCCTGTTCTGCATTTTGCAGTGTCAGGAACATGGCTTCTTTACCAACAATCCTCTGAGCTCCTTGCCAAGGCGGTCTCATCCCAAACAGTGCTCCCCAGCACAAAATCTTGCTTGCAGACAGCCCCTGCCATGTGCTGTCCCTGCTGCCAGGCAGACAACATGGCAAAGGGAATGTATTGCAAGAGCAGAGTTTCCACACACAACTTCAAGACCTAGCAGGAACACAGGTTTCATCATGGACTGCAATACCACATGGCTACTGAGCCCAGACAAGCCTCCAAACTGCACATAACCTCCCATCCAGGGAAAACTTCCAGGAGCTACACAAACCAGACAGGACCCGGCAGCTGCAGCCAGAAGCACCCATGTCTTTCCACTGCTCCCTCTTCATCCCCATTTCCTCTCAGTCAGACTCGCTCCAGGGTCTGAATGATGTGGGTTCAAACTGGCAGCTCTGGCAATTGCAGGACCATTTATTCATTCCCCTCACACCCACAGCAGAATCCTGCTGAGGCCAGCAGCACACAGTGCTGGTCACAGCCTGCTCCCTGCCCCCAGCTCCGGGGAGTATCACAGTAGCAGACCACCAGAGCATTCAGTCCCCCATCCAGCACCACCCAGCTCAGCTCAGTCCTCAGACCCAGCTCTCCTCGAGTGCCCTGGTACCAGGATCCAACCTGCCTCCTCCTGCTGATGTGCCCCGTGCTGGCTGCGACCACCTCCCCTCTGTGCCGACCCAGGAGCCACAACGCCCTTGGCTGCCTTTCAAAGCACTGTCAGTGGCAGCCAATAACCACAGACCACCAGCAGAGGAATCTGTCTGGGATCCCACAGGGAGCCAGTAACTCCCATCCCAGTGGCACTGGGAGTTCTAAGGACAGAGCCAAGCTGTCCCTGCCCCATCCCTCTGCACTTGGTGCACAGGATGACAGATACACAGCCTCTCTGTGCTCTGCTCTGAGATTCCACAGGCTCCTCTGCAGCTCCACAACTTGTTGCACACATGCTTCATGTCCCCAACACTTCCCACCATCCTTCCACCCTTCTACTATCACTGGATCCCTCCAGCTGCCCCCAGTGCAGCATGGACACTTCCACACTGCTCTGTCTGAGGCCACAGTAGCTCCTGGACATCCAAGAGAGCTTCCTTTCTCCCCTGCCTGCTGCAAAGAAACAGCTTCTAGAAGGAAGGATACAGGAAGATGGCAGCAAATTGCTTGGGAGGCAGCAGACTCGCTGTGGCTGGGGGGGTTTAGGAGCTGGTTGAGCTGATGCTGTTTGGGAATTGTTTAAATGGAGCTTAGAGACTTGATTACCTCGACGTCCCTTTCTTATCAGCTGTCCTAAAATACCTCTTCCTTTAACACAAAAGCCAACAGGGACCTGCCAGAGGATTTTGGCAGTCACTGTCTCCTTGCCCTTGCTCATGGACTATATGTGATCCCGATCAAAAGACACCTGGAACAAATCCCTGTCTGTGTTGGACGTGAGCACCCAGAGCAGACCCCATAGAGAGCCAGGACAGACACAGCCACCACATCTGGAGCCTCAGCACAGTGCTCTGCCAGTTCTCCCGCTGCCTTCTGAAGCTTTGGCAGGCCCCTGTCCCTGGGCAGCCTGCTCAGCAGCTCTGCTCACGACTCCCAGGTTCTGGCTGCCCTCACCACCCTGCTCTCGAGCACCTTCTCTCCAGCCCTTTGGGACAAAAGCCTCTACACAGGGTCTGGAAAAGAGACAGCCCCAGATGAAAAGTGCAGGGCAACCCCCTTGGCATGGGCTCCACCTTCCTCTCCAACAAGGCTGCCCTAGATGCTCATTGCTGTGGAGTGTGGGCAATTGGAGGCTGTGAGAGGCAGCACCACGCAGGCCCTGCCGAGATGGGCACTGCAGCTCCCATTTCCTCAGCACAGCGCTGTGCAGGGCCCTCACACCCATGTCCGAGGGCTGCCCTGCACCTTGGCAGCTTCTGCTCGTGCTCTGGAGGTTGAGAGCTGCATGTTTGCAGGTGTCCAACCAAACTCCACATCCCGACTGCACACGTAACCATGGCAACTGCACATGCGAGTGGCAAAGCCTCGAGCCCGGCTAACTGCAAATGCAAATGAAGCAAACACATGCACAGTGCTAAAAGTGTGACCTCTAAATGTCAGCCTTTAACCATTTTGCAGACACCAGCTCTGGTGGCGGCCGCCTGCAGCCTGCAGAGCAGGAAGAGGTCTGGTTACAGTGGGCACCTGTGGGTGCCCAGCCCAGCACCAGATGTTGGCATGGGTGCTTGGGTGCACCCCTGGCACAGGCATTTCCCAGAGCTAAGAGTGACTCCTGCCTTGGCAACCAGCAGCTCCCTCTCTGAGGACACATCCACTCCTTACCCGGCTGGCAGATGCTCCCAATTCCACAGAGTGCCCCGGTTTGCAGAGGAAGGAAGGTCCCACAAGGCTGACACAAAGCATGGCCAGCACAGGGCTCATGGGGAGCTGGCCCTGCCATCACCTGGGGCCGAGCCAGCAGCAGCATCAGATGAGGCACTCTCAAAGGATGGAAGGAAAATCCCAGCCTTTCAGGGATGTCATGTCAGAGCCACCTCCCTAAGGGAGGTCTGTGGCCTTGGGAAAGGCTGCCAGTAGAGGCAGAAGGAGGTGTCACCATTTGGGAGAGTGTGGTCCAGGAATTAACTGGCTGGACAAAGGCCTCAGGTCCCTCATCATTTCTACCCCTTGCTGCTGACAGCACTGGATGCAGACAGACCCCAGCACTGACCATCACCCACCACGCCTGTCCTGTTCCATGGCTTCAAGCATGACGGAGTGAGTCTCAGGTGAATGCTGCCAGCTCCAGCCACAGCGTGCATCGCTGGGGCCACCAGCAACCCCTGCACCCACCACCCCACTCAGGGACGGATGGATAGATGGATGAATGGATATCTGGACTGCCACTGAGCTCAGGGATGAGCACAGCCAGCTGTTTGACAGCAAGCCTGCCTCCAACTCGGTCCCTGGCCCGAGAGAGAAACAGGGAATGTCCTTTCACTCCAGGAGCCCAATGGCTAATGTCATTCCTAATGCTGTGCCAAATAAACTGAGCCAAGGGGATCTCCTGCCTGCCCTTGACCCAGGGATGCTCACACCAGCAGCCTCATGCCTGTCAGCACCAGGAACATCCTTGCACCCCAAATAACCCACCTCCCAGGACCTACACCAGTAGCCCCAGTACCTACACCACACCACAGACACCCCACAGCCCCGAGGGGGATCCCAATCCCTGGAGGGAGAGCGCTCCAGCCCGGAGAGCCCTTGCTCCCCGCTCTGTGCTGGCTCTGACGGGCCGGGCCGAGCGGGACCGGGCGGTCCGGCGGATGCGGGGCGGGGGCCGGGATGCGGGGCGGGGGCCGGGATGCGGGCCGCGCAGCTGAGGCGGGCGCACAATCCCCCTTTCAGCACGTCGCCATGGCAACCCGCCGGCTCGCCGCGGCCGCTCATCC
>VZTE01000201.1:563325-641852 GCA_013397775.1 Eulacestoma nigropectus
CGCTCAGTCCGGCCCGACCCCGCACCGGGAGCGCGCGGCGCGTGCACGGCGGAGGCGGGCTGGGGAGGGGCCGTTCCGCAGCACCCCTTCGCTGCCGCCGCGCTGCCCGGCACCGGGACCGCCCTGATCGGACATCCCACGGCCCCGCCGCTGCTCCGGCCGGGCCCGGTACCGCACGCCCCGGCAGCTGCACCGCCCTGATCGCTGCGCCGAGGGGATGCCGCACCCGCCGAGCGCCGCGCGCTCCGGTACCGCGCCCTCCGGGTACCGGCACCAGCCGCACCTGCACCCCGGTATCCCCCAGGTCCCCCAAACCTGCCCTGCTCACGGCGCCGGCACTGCCCTGCTATCGGCCCTGGGCGGAGGGGGTCACCTCCACCTTCCCGACCGGGACACCTGCACAGCCTGGGGCACCCCGCACCACCCCAGTAAACGTCCTCATCTGTGGGGGCATCCCGGCACGGCCCCGGGCATCCTGCGCTGTCCTGTGCATACAGAATCCTGCCCCACTGCAGCCCGTGCCTGCCCCGGTCACTCTGCATGGGTTCCTTTCCACCCTCGCACAGCCCTGGGCCGTGCTGCCCCGGCACACCCCACAGCAGCTGGAGCACTCCAGCCCCGGCGTATTTCCCCACGGCCGGGGGAGCAGCCCCGCCTCTCGTACTGCTCCGCAGTGCCCAGCAGGTCTAGGGAGGATTCAGCAGGTACTCTGTATGGGGTGCCCCATCCCAGCCTCAGCCTTGGCGCCCGGCCCAGCCCTGCACGCACCGGGCTGCAGGCTCGGAGGCCACAGCCCCGTAGGCTCCCAGCAGCACCGTGCAGCAAGACCCAGCACCTCTGTCATTCCCCTTCCCAGCATGGGGGTATTTTCCCCTCCCACTCATGGCCTCCTGGCAGCAGCCGCCTCTCCTACAGCCTGCCGCTGCCCATAGCAATGTTTCAGTCTTGCCTGATGGGATTACAGAAATCATTTGAAACAGGGCATGGATTTGGGTCTTGATGGATGTATCTGATTGCTGCCTCCCTCTACCATTGCCAAGGTAGCATCAGCTGTGATGCCTCCACAGAGCAGGCACACTTTTCTGTTTAAGATGTTTGCATGGCAGCATCTGAAGGGCAGCAATTTATTTCGAGTCTCCCACACACCCCTGGCACCTGCACTGAATCTGTGAACGTTCAGTGGCAGGAGATCCCTGCACCCCAGTGCAGGTTGGGCTTCACGTGCTCCAGTGCCTTCCAGCTGCTTCTGCTGCTGCAGAGCAGGTCAGAGCTTTCCTGCTTCTCCTGCCCTACTACCTCTCCCAGGGACTGCTTATGGGTGGTCAGCAGCTTGACTGATTTTGTTGCTAGCCTGTTATACACAGGATGTATATAGGGTATACCGATATAGCTCACCCTATTTATAGATATATATAAAATATATATAGGGTGAGCTGCAAGATGCCACCCACTATGCAGTTGAGCAGGCAACATGGTCCAGCAGTGCCTGGGATGGATGCACAACTCTGCCCTGTGCCCACCAGGGTTCACTAGCTCCGAGAAGCATCTGGAAGGCGGCCCTGGACTGATGCCGAGCTGCCCTGCAGCAGGCAGGGCTTCAGGCGCAGCTCCCTGGGTCCCGCTGCCCAGCAAAACCAGTCCAGGATGGGGTCACGATGCACGGCTACAGTGGTGCCTTGTGGCCCACTCCCCACCACGAGCACTGCAGGAGAGTTGGGTACTCACACAGCTGCTCCACGCCCAGCTTCAGCTGCTTGACTGAGCAGTGATCGATTTCCTTGCACAACACCAGTTCTGACAGGGCCTGACAAGCCACCTTTGCCCGGGGTATGGTCCATGGGGACCCTCTATGCCAGGCTGCTGGGTGGGGTGGGTGCGTAGGGCAGAGCCTGCTTCAGCCCATTCATCCACCCCAATGCATCAAGATCTGTTGCAGCCTCGGGCTTCTCCTCAGATGCTGGGCACAGCCCGTGTGGCATCGCCTGCAGGGAGCCCAGCACCAAACAGGCACGCCTCCACACCACCCCCTCCCTGGACTGGTGGCCGCAGCAGGGCAGCTGTGTGCATTACTCAATGGGCAGTGTGTATTAAAATGCCCCCGGTTGCCTCTGGCTCTGTCACAAGCAGCGTTTAGCCACGACTCGGAGAAGGAGCAGAAGGGCTGGAAGCTGTCAGACCTGCTTAGAACGGCCGCGGCTCAGCGCTAATGTGCAGCACAGCAGCTGCAAGGCACGCAGCCAGGCCAGGCAGAGCACAGCTCCTGAGACAGCCCTGTGCTGTGACCAGGTCTTGCACTGATCCCCACGTCCCCCAGAAACCTCCTGCAACCAGTGGAAACCTCTGGGCAGCCACCGAGGGTTGTGTGGGATCTTGGACACAGTGGCAGCCCTGCGTCTGTCACCACAACAGAGCTCTGGAGTGCTGCTCATCCCACACAGACCTGGCCTGCCAAGCAGCTGACACAGCTGGGGGAAGCCTTTTGCCAGAGGAAGAGCAGGGCCAGCCCTGTTGCTGGGCCATGCAATAAAGGGTCCCGTGGCAGCAGGCACCTGGCCACAGGAAGGGACAAGTCACCCCCCTTCTCCCAGGAAGGCAGGGTGGTTCCTGGGGTGCTTTCACCAGATCCCCCATCAGCGCACACGGCAGGAGGCCAGCACCCGACTCGGCGTTCTCGCCCTGCAGCGCTCCCGTCTCGCCACAGCTGCTGTGCCAGGGACACCCCACCGCACCCCTGTCCGGCCACCACGGCTGTGCTGCCTCCGGCCACCCCGCTCGGGCTGCTGCAGAGCCGCCCCCCTCCCACCTCCGGCGCGGCAGCGATGCAGAAGGAGCAGCCAAGATGCCGCTTGGCGCAGGCTCAGCTCTCTCCCAGGGCCGGCAGAGGAGGGGGCTGTCGGCCATGACCGTACACACCGGGAAGAGGGGCATGTTGTGGGCAGAGACACTGCCCAGTGTGCCCGGGCAGCGGCCCCTCCCTGTCCGCGCCCCCGGCGGGCTGAGGGGAACAGAGTCCTCCTGGCACAGCCACGCGTCCCTCTGAGGGGCCGCCGGACACAGCCATGGCCAGGAGCAGGCTTCCACCTCCGGGGTCACCGAGCACGGGCTGCCGGCAAGCACAGCCCCTGGCACACAGCACCCTGGGGGCAGGAGGAGATGGGGAGTGCAAGAGCGAGCTCAGGGCTGTGCCCCAGCCTGATCCTCATGGAAGGGGACAAGCGGGGATGCACAGAGGAAGCAGCCACGTGCATAGATCTGTCCTCACGAACAACTGAGTTCCCTCTCTCATGCCTGGCCAGCAACACGTGGCATAGCTGCAGGTGTTTGGGGACAAGCAGGGCAGAGGAGGGTGTAGTGCCAGCAAGCCCCACAGATGCCTCTCAGAGAGCAGCTCCAAATGTGCTCCTAAGGAGAGGGCTCAGCTCCACTTCTTGGGACAGCAGACACAGGCACATGAACCAGGACAAGAGCACTGCCCTGGGACACTGCCATCCCTCACAGCTCCCTGAGCTTGCCTTCATGCCCTGGCCCACGCTCCAGAACTGTTTATTTGCCCTCAGATGAAGATCAGGTGCAGCTCGTTGCTGAGTCATTTGAGTACTTGTGGCTTCACCATATCCCACACAGCTGGGACAGAAGGAAGACACTGGTCAAGAAAAGCTACCACAGGGACCACAGGTTGAACTCCTGAGGAAGAACCCAAGAAGAAAAAAGGTGCTGGTGGCTTCCAGGTTCAACAGACAGCAGGAGCAGCAAGCACCAAGACCAGACCTCACGCCAGCAGGCTGCACTAACCAGGGCAGAAGTTCAGAATGCACATTACCCATACAGAGAAAGCACTGTGGCTGTCGAAGGAGCTAACAGAGGAGCCTTGGTGCTTATCAGCCAAACCTTGCTGTGATGAGAAGCAAGAAGCAGCACTGTGAGTACACTCAGGCTGCAGCTCCTCCTAGACTGCAGAGGGAATGAGCCTGAGCAGCTCTCTAACTGCTGTGGTGGGGGAAGCTGGGCTTGTTAGAGCTCAGAATTACCCTGCAATAGAAGTCCCTCTTTGCTTTGTACCAGTGTCCTGGTGGAACATGCAACACGACTACAATAAAGCTGTTAATCAACATCTAAGTTGATTAACATCTAAAGCTTGCACAAACCTACAAGTATGTGAACACCAGCTTATGAAATAAACAGGGAAGAAGAGCTTTCCTTCCCAAAAGAAATTGTTTAGCCTTCACAAAAGCTGAAAATGCAGACATTAGTTCTATTGAGAAAGAGATGCTTCATCTCTTCACCATGTGTGGAGGGTGCTGCTGGGCTGTACTGGGAGGAGTGCTGAGGAGGAAAGGCAGGCTCTGAATACACACTCAGTTTGCAAAGTAAGCTCTCTGTATTCATCCGAGAATGTCTGCAGTATGGAGTTCATCTGGTATAAATAAAGTACAAAATTTTACAATGTCTTAATCATTATTTTAACAAAAATACTAAAAACTGAGTAAAAACTGAAACCAAAGTGGGAAGGGAGACTATCAGCCACAAGGGATCTCCATAAACATTTGTAGAAACTGGATAGTAAAAACACTTTCTCTGTACAATAAAATGCTCCTCCTGGCATCTCCCTGTGAGACAGACAGCAGCAGCACTGGGGGCACAAGGACAGAGGCTGGGGGCTGCCCCAGAGTGTGGGTCAGGCTGAAGAGGCTGTATCCATCCACAGTGTTGTCTCCCTCCTGAATCAGGCTGAAGTGCCACAGGTCAGTAGCGTCCAAATGGGTTGTTGTTCTGCTGTGTCTGTGTATCTGTTGAGGTCAAGACAGAGTTAAACAGTCACAGGGTCTAGTTCAGAAAAGAGATTCCCCTCCCCACATCACCAGTGCAGTATGAGGAGTGTCACAGGCCATGAGAAGGAAATTAAAACCATTATGCTACTCCCTGTGCTGCAGATCTCCCTGAGCCTTTGGGCAGCAGCACAGCCAGGATCCCACATTCTTTTAGGAAGAGAGAGGTACGTGCCAGTCCTGATTCCAAAGCTTCCAGGGAAAATCTCTCCATCCCTCATGGTGGAATTGGAGAATCATAACAAAGCCCTGACAGGTGGCAAATAGTTGGGAGGATGAGTTTATAGATTAATTATTTCTGATTTTGAAAGAAAATCAGCCCTATAAAACGACACAACCTCTGCAGCCATACAAGCTGCTGAGCTAGCTAGTGTCACTCATCCTAAGGCACTTCCAGAAACCGAAGGTTCCAGAGAAAATTTCCCTGGCTTCCTGACAATATCTCCATAGAGGCCCAAAGGACTTTCAGATGGCACAAAGGCAGGAAACATGGTAAAGTTACATTCAAGAACTTCGTGAACTTCCAAACTGCTGGGACTGATGTTTTGTGATTCACAATGCTCACAGTGTATTTGAGTACTGTCTGATACATAAAATTCTGTAGGTTTTTTTCCTGAAAAAACATCAGCATGTGTGACCCTAAGCCACTAAGTAAACAGAGATGAGTGTAACCTGGCTGGCCTGCTGCCTTCTCAACTCTTCTGGACATTCAGGGATACTCTGGAGCCTCCTAAGGCAACCTATCCTGGGCCCAAAACACCCTTGTCCCCCTCCTGCAGGCTGGTCTTGGTTTACTTCCTGCTTTCCACTCCATCCCTGACACTACAAATAAGAACTCCAGATGCTTCCAGGGGAAGCTGATGCAAACCCAAGGAGGCAGCATGGAAGCTGAATGCTGACACAAGGCTGCATTGGACCCACACATCTGTCCCAGATACAACAGCTCCATTTGCTGTACAGAAAGGCTGCAAAAATGTGGCTGTTCTGCTATATTCAGATTCTTATACAAGGTCTTCCTATACTTGAACGTCCCAGCTGAGATTCTTTGGCACAGACTTATCATTTGTGAATCAGGCTAGTGGGAAGCTTAGCACATTAAAACCTGGTTTGGGGAGGTTTTTGGTCGCAAGGACTAAGAATTTTCCATCAGGGAACAAGTAAAAGCACAGTTTCCAAGTCCCCCACTCCACACATTACCACATCTGGCACAGTCTCACACTCAGTGCAAAATAAAAAAAAACCTATCAACTGTGCTGTCCATTTCTGAGCATTTCCATAGCATTTCTACCATTTTTACAGCAGAAAAGCCAGTAAGGTGACAGAAGACAATGACAGCAGGCAATTCAGAAGGGAACAGCATAGACCCTGGATTCTGTATTGCGACCCTCCAGATAGCAATTCAATACAGATTATAGGAATACAGCCAGACTGAACAAAATCTGTGCCATTACCCCGTGTGTGACAGAAGCCCACAGACCACCACAAACACAGCAAGTGTGCAGCTACACTTCTCAAGAGTACCCCTCCTGCCTCCAAGAAGTCTTGTCTGGCTCACAACACAACCACAGTGTCTCTGGGTCATCCACCAAGTGACTGCTCCAGGATTACAGCTCCCTGTGCCCCTCAGAGGTCACCTGCAGCAGAGGAAATACCCCCAGATGATTTTAAAGCTGCACACTGGATCCTTTCAGGAAAGCTGTGTGGCAGTCCCTACAAAGGCTCAGCTCCCTCGTCCCTCTGCAGGCAGCAGGAAGAAGGTCTGGAAGGTTGCTCACAAGCTGGCAAGCACTGCCCTCCCTGCTGCTGTGCCCCCTTGGGCTGGTAGCTCTAAGTCCTGATGCCACCTCCCTGCCAGCATAATTTATGTCCTCAGACAGACAATCTGGCTTGGCCTTGCTTCTCTACACCAGAGTACCTGCAATAGAAAACAGCAGGGAGGAGACTAGCAACAGGATCAAGAACACTCAGGCTTACTGGAAAGCTGCTGTTGAAGCTGTCGAACCAGAGCAGCTGTTTGCTGCTGCTGCTGTGTCTGCTGAAGGCCCTGGCGCTGGAACTGTAAAGAGAGAAACACAGTTATAGCCACACCTCCTAGCTGGCAGCCTCAGCATTCACACAGGCCCTGGGAAGCTCAGGCAGGGAGAAAGGGGGGATGCAGGTGGAGCACTGCTGGATTTGTGCCCGACTATCACGTCCCCGTGCCTCCGAGGGAACACTCACAATGGGCTGCTGGGGGGGAAGAGCCTGCATCCCCAGCCCTGGGGGCTGGCCCTGCGCCTGTGGCTGAGGCACTGTGGACACCTGGGGCTGCTGCTGGGGCTGGGGCTGCGGTGGCTGGGGCTGCTGCTGCTGCTGTTGCTGCTGCTGCTGTTGTTGCTGCTGCTGCTGTTGTTGCTGCTGCTGTGAAGACAAGAGAGAAGCGACCATCAGGGAACTGTCAGGACAACGCGCACAGCACCGGGGAACAGCAAGGGCTTGAGGAGGAATGATGTTCCATGCAGCAAAACACCCTCGCACACCACTTTCCTTACAGATACCCAAATCACTCAAATTTCACCAGGACTCCACCCCAGGCTGAGAAATGGCAAGAAATAAAGGGACAGCAACAAAGTTTTCTGCAACATGAGGTATTGACAGATGACAGGAAGAGAACTCTGAGTCTACTGGAAAAAAGGCTGGTTGGTTCATCTCCTGCCTCCTAGTTAAGATCAGCAATAATGAATAATGAGTATTTGCCTGACTCATTCTCAGATTCTTTTCAGAGGTAGCAACAGAGCTCCTATAATCTCCTTACACAATCCACTCCAGGTCAGCTACTCCTACTACTGGAGTTTTCCCTAATCTCTACCCTGAATCTCACATGTTGTGTTTTAAGGCCATTTCTGGTCCTACAGCCTAGGGGTAAGAAGAGATAAGGGTTTTTTTTGCTTTCTTTTCAAGATAAAAAATTTGGAGACTTATCTCTCCTGTTGTCTTTGTGTCTCTAATGCAACACACCCAGCTATTTCAGACTTTTTCTCAGACATGTCCCCCAACTCTTCAATCTATCTTGCTGTCCTTCCCTGCTACTCATGACAGCTGGTGTTATACTTCAATAAAAGGATGTGGATAAAACTGGATTCAGAGCTCAAAACCAAATGTTTACAGAATTAGTTACACTGAGAAGAATATTCAGTGTGTTGGAGTCAGAACATACCCAGAAATCTCAAGGTTTTTTCATTTCTCCTAATTTTCAGACAATTCTCCCATCTGTCAATGCAGTTTTTAACTCTCTAGATCAAAAAAAGAATTCTTAGCAGAAATAGAAAAATACTAATGCTATCATAACAGACCCAACATGGTGATGGTAGGTACAGTTCCAACCACTGGCTCAAAAGGACAAGGCTCAAACCTTGAACAGACTCAGAAAACAAACAAAAATACAATCAGGAGAAGGAACAGTATCTTATTAAAGAAGGTTAGAAAAACCTGACCTTTGGAAGCTGCAAGTGTTCCCTGGAATGTACATTGGGCAAATAACAGTGAGAAAGAACAGCCAGTAAACAGGACACAGTGGACAATAATAATTCATACAAGAACCAGTCATGAACACACTGAAGCTTGGAACAAGGACTCAAGCCAAAGGGAGTGAGTTTCTAGAACTGCCTTTCAACTTAAACCAGTCTGGTCACAGGTTCCTACCATGGATGCTATGACCTGGGTACACAAGAAAGCAGATGACTGATTAAATGAGCCAGGATACCAATTTCATGTCCTACCTTCTTGCAGCAGCTGTCTACCAACCCACATAAGACAAACCAGGCGGCCATCCATCCTTTCCACAAGCCACTGCATCATGAAAGCCAGCTCTAGCACCAGGCACCTGGCACACCTCTGGTAACACAGCAGGAGTCACACTAATGGGCTATCTTGGGCACTCCACCTTTGTGGGTTTTTTAAGCAACCAAGCAAAGTCAGCTAAAAGCTGAAGGTGTACATGAAGTTACTGAGCTAGAAGAAGTGTTAGCAATTTGTCTGAGGCATGTTCTTCTAAATATGAGTGATGGAGAATGCTAAAAGAAACTAAAGTGAATAGTCAGGGGGTGCTACTTATCAAAAGGACTAAAAGCTGCTGACCATGCCAGAGGCAGTTCTCTTGTCCACTGCAAGGCAGCAATTCTCAGATACTGCTGACTGCAGCTCTCTGCAGGAACCACTGTCTCGCTCAGGCCACCCTCTGAACACAAAGACTCAGCACTCTGTGCCATGTAAAGTCTCCCCATATTCCACAGGTTTGCTAGGCCTTGTCATAAGGTATTGGATTCACCAATTAAACTATTTGTGTTTCTCTGTCAATTCAATACATTTCTCTAATTCCTAGAAATGTATCTGTATTTAGTGTAAGTATTTAATATTCATAAGACCATAATGCAAATCCATGGAATACTCGTGTCTGTTGACTTATGTGCTGTGATCGTCTTTCAACCTAGAGAGCTGGGTCTAACAGTTGGCTTTGGATCAGTTTTTCACCATCTGCTGTAAGAAATGGAGTAGGTGGATTGATTCATGCCAGATTTTTTGCCATTGGAAACTGTAACCAATACTGATTTTGATCTTGAGAAATTCAGATATGCCCCTAAAGATGATGCTGAATAACATTCCTGCTCTTTTGTGGACAGGTGGCTTTTCACTTTGTTTCCAGCTCCTGCCACACTTGTACAACAGCTAACTTTCTGTACAATCTACTGGCTCAGCTGGAGCAGGAAGAGGTGGGACACAGGCCAGAGGACTGAATAGACTTTTAGCTCATGCTGGGTGACTGGCACAAGGCAGTGCAGCAGGAATCTCCATCATAGGAGTGGTCAGCTCTAAGGAAGGGAAAACTGCCTAGCAAATTATCACAGACAGCCCCCAACAGAGTGACATCCTTCCTGACACAGAGGGGCAGAGGTAAGCAGCACTGGGCAAGCCTCCTCCAGCTGCAGCAGCCTTCCTCCTGTCAGCAACCACTCACCCTCAGCATCTGTTGTTGCTGCTGCTGCCTCAGGTACTGCTGCTGCTGTTGGTCAGGAAGTATCTGGCTGGGTCGAATTCCTGAGGGGACTCCCTGTGGACCCAAATGGTTCATCCCACTCATCATGGGGGTCTGCTGTATTGACTGATGAGGAAACCTGCAAGACAAAAGGACAAGCTCACGGAGTAAAGGATTCACAGGCAAACAGCTTCTTTAATCCAAACACAACTTCTGCCATCAATGAGGCAGCCCAAACAGCCCCCTGCAATCCATGCTGTCTTCTGCAGAAAGCAGAGGGACACGAGGGCCTCTCAAGGGTTTAATATAACCTGTTTTTCTAGAAGTCCTAAGTAACAGTCATCATCTCACTCTTCTGCATGGCTTTCCTGCTGGATTTATGCCTGCTTAGGAACAATGGAAATCTCACATATAGCCCTTTGATGGTGATTGCTGGTTAGATTTAAAACCAAAACTGTGACTTTCCCAGGTAATTTTTCCTCATACTTTTCTATGCCATCTTTCTCTGGCTGGTAACGCAGTTTCCTGCCTCCAACGAGCATTTCCAAATTTCATCCTATCTCTCTTGTTTCTTCCCTGCACTCAAAGCTGGATAAAGATGTTCCTTTGAGGTAGCAAAGTACAGCATGGAGAACGGGGTTTTCACAGTTTGCTGTTAAGAGTTGTGTGAGCAGAGCAGAGAAACCCTTAATAAAATACAGCTTATTAACATCCCATAGGGCAGGAGGTACCTCTGTGTGTTGCCCAAGGTGTGCCCATAGCCAGGGGCCTGCTGGTGCACGTAGCCACTTGGTCTCTGCTGCATCTGTCTAACAGGATCCACTAGAGCAGGATTGGAGCTGGGGTGGGAATTCTGATAGGGCTGACCAGAATAGGTAGGAGGTACCATCGTGCCTGACTGGGAGGGGTGCTGCTGAAGGCCTATGTGGGAGACGTAAGGAGTGTAACCCTGAAATGAAACAAAAAAGGCCTTTTTTAGTCATGAGGTGAAAAGGAATACAGAACACAAGAGATCAGCCTCCTGTAAATACTGTCACAGGGAAGCTCATCAGGAAGAAGAGCCAAGAGCTTTCAGGGTTTAGCAGCAAGAACAAAGCTGCAGCCCTGTGCTGGAGCCAGATTCCAGCCCTACCTGCAGTCACTGCCACTTACCTGGGAGGGCTGCAGTGCTCCGTAAGACGGGGTTGGAGCCATTTGGCGCACGGGCTGCTGGCCCATTATGCCCTGGCCCTGCTGGAAGGCAAGGGAGAAATGCTTTTTCCAACATCTCCAAAGGGCAGGAACACTCCTGCTCTCTTCTCAGCAGCTCCCACTACATCAAACAAGTGGCTTCACTGCTTAACCTATGACGTTGCTGCACAGCAGGCACATGCTCGTGACTTCTGCCTCACCCTGACCTGAGACAAAGAGGCCACTAAAAAACCTGCCACCCCCAGCCAGGACATGCCCCTCTCACTCCCCAGCCACCACGCCATGACAGCCTCCTCCAACTGTTAGTGACATGGGCCCACAAAGCAGGTGGTACCACAGGAAAAGACAAAAGAAACAACATCTTTCCAGAGCAGATACAGAGTTGTTCTGGCTAAAAGGGACAGCACTGAACAGCCTGGCCATGCTACACTGTGGAGTCAGCAACAGCAAGAGCACAGCTCTGACTTACCAGTTTTGCTTGCAGCTGCTGCCTCAGTATCTGTCCTTGGGACACTGGAGGCTGCTGCCTGTACACTGCTGGCTTGTAGGAGGGGTCAATGCCCATCATGCTCCCCATCCCTGGAGGCAGCACACCACTATAGGGAGGGCGACTCTGAACCAGTTTTCCCAGTGGCATGCGTACCGGTCTGTAGGATGTATCCAGGCGAGGGCCACCTGCAAGAGGAAGAGAAACAGGCAGATCAGTCACAGCTACTGCTGCACCTCATAGCTCCCGAATGATTGTTCATCACTGTACCTAGACATGACAGGCAAAAGGAGAAAGTGTAGGGACCTGCATAGGGCCATCTCACAGAAAAGGTTCCCACAGAGGTGCAACATCTTTGGTTCTCCTCCTTAGGTGCACCTACCTGCTGGAAGAGGCTGATTCTGGGCATAGAGACCCACTGGTGATTGCCCATATGCCAGCCTTGACATGGTGCTTCCTGACTGGTGGTGCAAGAGATCTGTAGGCATACCAACGCCATATGAAACCCCTCGGCTAGGGCCCAACACAAAGTCCTGCAAAGACAAAGCAGTAAGAAAGATCAATGTGCACTGGGAATTCATGAATGGAGGAAGAGTATTAAAGGGTTGAAAAGTCCACAGGAGGAAGCCAAGGATGTTATCTGAGCTGGGCAGACTCCTTTCCTCCCATCAGGGATTAAGAAAATGTTTGCCTTTCCCCAAGCTAGAGAGAGCAGGATAAAGCTCCAGTACTCCCAGCTGAGAGGAAACACATCACATCTTCACCATAACACCACTCTCAGGCTCCTCAGGAAGACTCTAGGGAGTGTTCCATGACTAGGAGTGGTGGACATGGGACATCCCCAGCTGCTGGACACTCCATTACCTCAGTTTTGCTGGCAGACTGGTTGCGTTTCTTGGTTTTGCTCTGTTTCTTCTTGCGTTCTTCAGTGGAGGCAGCAGGATTGGAGCTTGTTTTATCAGCCTTGGCTGGTTCTGCAGTTTTCTTCTCTGGCTCTAAAGCCACAGGTGTAGGAGGCTCTTCCTCTTCAGGGGGCAGTGGCAAGGGCTCCAGGTAGTAACTGCGGGGCTTGGGTTTCAGGTGTGTGTGATACAGAAGGAGCCTCTGCTGCTCCTCAAACCTGGACACCTTGCGATCCACCCGGACTGTCCCAAACCATCCCCAGGAGAGAGGGGCTGAGTGCTTTAAACCCTCAAAAAGATCCCAAGGGGAAATCTTCTGCTTTGTAGAGACTTGCAAGCCCTTTAAAGCAAAAGAGATAAGAACCTTCAAGTCCCTGTTGTTGCTCCTATGAGGAACAGGAAACTCTGTGCTTTCTTCAGGCTCTACTCCAAATGTCTCAGTAAACAATCTGAGCCCTTGCTAATGGTCCTTGCTCCTCCAGGTGGCAAAGCAGTCATTTCTAAAGGCCTTCATCAACAACTGTCTAGTCTCCTTCATCCCACCTCTGCCAGTCTCCTCACACTGGCTCTGCCCAGTAACTTACGTGACAGGGATTATGTGTTTCTCTTTACACTTCATACAACCATAAATACAACCCCCAAATTTAGTTAACATCTCAGGTCACAGCAGCATGCTATCACCAAGCATTAACACCCCAGCTTTGCCCTTTCTGGACATGGTTATGTGCCAGCTTGTCTGCGTGCAGCCAGCCACTTAAAGCTCGTCAGGGAATGAGGTACTGCATACAGATGCCTCCCAAGCTGTGCAGACTTAAGGCATCAGAGGACAAGGTGACACCTGCACTCAGGAGCTGTGATACAGACAAAAATGCTTCACTTACCTCCTTCTTGAAGATGGAATCAAAGCCAGCTATTTTATTGCCTTTAGTGTCAATGAGGGATCCCTGAGGTTCACAGGTGATGACATCTCGGGTCTGCTTGGGAAGTGGCAGTAGCTGTCGCACCTTCTCCAGGCTGTCAGACTGACGGTCCCCCAGCTCTTTCTGCACAAGTGGAACAGAGAGGACTTGAAGAATTTTTCAGGAAAAATCATCCAAAGCCCACCTACGCCTCTTCTGGTATTGGCCTCCATCCCTGCATTACCTCTCACCCTTGCACCCGTCAGTCCTACAGAGTCACAGGGGCCACCCTCACTACTTCATCTAAACAGCAGCAACAGGACAGGTACTGTTCATGAGACACAGGTAAATCTGCATAGCTGGACAACCACAACACAGCACACTCTGGTCCCCAGACAGGGCCTGGTGTCCCTTACCCTGAGTTTCTTGACAAGATTCATGTACGCCCGTTTATTCTCCTCCATGCTGCCCTGAGAGATGCTGGACATATCAGCAGCCAGGGTGCCGTTGATGAGAACACTCAGCATGTCCAGCACAGTGGTGAAGAGCTCGCTGTTGGTCAGAGCAGAAAGGTCAGTCACCTGAAAAGCTGATAAAAAGCCTCTGCCATCATTGCAACACCAAACAGTATTAGATTGTCAAGACTTCCGCCCACATTTAGAAGTGTCAGTCTTCAGAATAACCTCCCACACTAATCTTCCTTTTCCTTATACACAACACTTGAGTTTTACTCCCACTTGAGTTAGGTGCAGTATTACAGATTAAGACTGGACTCCTCTGTATCCATTCAGCACCTCTAAAAAGCAGATTCAGCTCTCCCCTGCCTATCTCTCTGCATTTGCAAAGCCAAGTTTTTTCTGAATATGGCAGAGTGCACTTGGCTATCAGGACCTGAGTTGTAGCCTGCTATTACTCTGAAGTCTCTTTCAGCTGTCACTTCTGACAGATCATCTAGAGAAACAGCCAGCTCATATGAGAAACGGGGCCATGCTAACAACTGCCTCCTCGGGAAGTGTATAAACCAGAAATCAACCAGAAAGTTACTTGTTTGACTGCATGTCCACAGTGCCACTGCTGATGATGTCCAGGAGAAGCACGGCCCATTCAGTTGTCTGTTGTGTGCTGCGTTGGACTGTGTCGAACATTCCCCCCACCTGGCAGAGAAAGGGACTTTAGTCACAAGGACACCAAGAAACACAGAGATTTTGAAGTGAGAAAGGAGCTTAAACCAGAGCTTAAAGGAGCTTAACTCCTACTGAGAGCTGAAAGAGACTGCTGTCAGCAGCCAAACCTGAGATGCAAGCAGTAGTGCTGTGGGCTGCAAGAGCATTCAAAGGGGAAAGCACATCTACAGAAGAGACCAAGTCTTTGGATTTCATCCTGATGAAACAGAGCAAGGGAGTTTATTTATGCACCCTGTCCCACTCAAAGCTCAAGACCTAGAAGCAGCACAAGTGTCTCTCTTACTTCCTTGCCTCAGGACATATATAGACCCTCCAGTGTGTGCTTGTTCCAAAGGAAAAAAAAAGGCAGACAACTCTTCAGCCCAGATGGTTAAGCTCTTTTTCTGCAACTGCTCACCAAATTCAGCCGCAGTTTCAAGGCCTCGTGCATCAGCTGCTTGGCTTTGCAGTCATCTTGGTACTGATCTTCTCGCCAATTTGTAACAATCTAAGAAATACAGAAGAGAGGACAGACCTCACCAGCTGTATGCTGAAGCTTAGAGAGAGCACCTTGTCACTGGTGACTCAGAAATGGTCAGCTCAAGCTCCCTATACCGAACAGGGTAAGACAGGCAACATCCTGAGGCCAAGCTCCAGAGCCTGTCTGCTGGAGAGGCGAGCTCCTGAGGAAAGCGAGGGGAGAAGCCAGACATTTACAGAGGAGAAACAAGACCCCTACCTGCTGGACCTGACTGTACAGAGAAGTGAGGAGGCCTTCCCGCTGCTCATCCTGTCCTTTCAAGCATGTCAGCACCAGTGACAGAAATGGCTGCTGGCTCAGGAGGGACATACTGTGAGAGAACAGAGAAGGAGCTATACTGCCAGGCTGCGGGATCAGCACAGCAAACACTGCCTGCCCTTTCCCCTGGACTCACCTCTTCTGCTTCTGGCGGTCCCGCTCTTTGCGGGATGATGACCCTAAATGTTGTCCTTTCTCCAGTTCTTCTCCAGCAGCTTTCAGCACGTGGCCCTGCACTGATGTTGGAAGTTTGGCAATCAGAGGGGCCACCAGCCACACTCCTGATCTCTCCAGGGAGCTGTGACAACACAGGAGAGGAAAGCTGTTTGCAATGCAATTTAAGATTCAGACTTGTCTACAAGGGAGCTGCACACTGGCTCTACACCTACCTGAGGATGGGTTTGGATTTGTTGCTGGCAGGTGTAGCACTTGTTGAGCTACTGATATTGTTGACTCCATTACCAGTACAGCTAGCAGAGCTGGTCTCTGCTGACTGCTGAAATACCTCAATGGTGGCCTTGGCTATATTTTCTAACAAAGAGTTCATCTCCTGCAGGTAGGGAAGAAAAAGACAGTCAAGTCCTTCTCTGAGAGCACTTACTGCTTGCACATTTCAACTCAACACAAATCCAGTTTACCAACTTCCCCATGGCTGCTGTTCTTGGGGTCTCAGACTCATTGCTTCCTTCTCGTGCTTGGCTTTCACAGGCCTGACTCCCTCATTGTTTACTTTCTCTCTATCCCCATGTCTGCCAGGCCACCTCCCCACCAACTCACAAGCAGCCACTTCACCCTCCCCTGTATGATCCCCTCTGAGCAGAAACTCACATTGCTTGCTGTCTGTTTAATCATGAGCTGCAGCTCCAGCGAGGACTGCCTCATGGTCCACTGGTCCAAATTCTGTAATGCACACACACACATACTTCAAGTAATTCCTTATCTCAGTTCAGACTACACCAACCCACACCCTCAGGTCCCACCGTAACGAGTGTCACACTCCTCAGAGGGGTGCATTTACATGAGGCAATTACTAGGACACTCAGATTCAGCCAGGAGCCTGCACCTGCAAGATGCGTTTAATCCTCTGCCGCTGAGGATTTTCTCCCTCCTCATTGTCCAGGAGCCGGTGTGGATAACAAATCAGCTGCATCAGCCTCTGGGCCTGTGTGCTGCTCAGGACAGGATCCTGCAAGTCATTACTGTCTTCACAGAGGGACTTCAGACATCGTTCTCCTACCCACTCCTGCAAGATGAAGGCAGAGTCAGCACAGTCAAACTGATGTCTGATTCCAAACCAACGCCCCTGCTTTCAGTCTCAGAGAGATGCATGGAACACATCAAAATCATAAAAGCCTTATTAGTATGCAGTTATGCCTGATAATCATTTCTCTTCATGAACTGTACTATCCTGATTCAGCAGGCGTCAGGCACAGCACAGCAAACGGAACAGAGGAAACAAACTTTGACAAGTCAGCAGTAACAAAACACAGTAGTTGCTCTTTCTTTTGAGAAAATATTGGTGTGATTTAACAGTACACATTCACTACCATGTCCAGGCTCCATCAACACTGCCACTTGGGCTCAGAAGATCAGAAGGGATCACTTAAAATGGTTTGGTCTATTTCCAGCACAACAAAGCTCTGGAGCCGTCCTAAATTAGGTAACTCAGGGTTGCAGCTAGCACTAAACCAGAACATGTCTTGGGGAAAAGCACACCCCTTAATTCTCAAATAGTGATGGAAAACACACTGCCATACTTAGTAAAAACCAATTACTTTACTTCTCAAACTCTGGAAAGGAAAATGACTGACTGGATGCAAGCCACATGTCATGAGAAGGCAGACAGAAAACTACTATTGTCAGCCTCTCAATTTCAGTTGATGCTCCCTAAATGTATGATAGTAATAAGGGCAGCAGCTTCCAAACATGAAGTAGGTACTTCACTCAATTTACAGTTAACCTGCAGCATTTGTTAGTGCAGAAATTTTTCATATTTAAAATTAGGCAAATTCATTAAATTAAAATCAACAGAGGACTGCTATATAAGCACTTCTGCATCTGCAGAGCAAGCCTGATCAGAGAATTGTTCCACTGAGAAGTGACAACAAAAGAAGAGATGAGGATCCAGTTCATTATGCACAGGTGCTGATGCTAAGCCTAAAAAGCTGGAAATACCCTTGAGCAGTGGGCAGCATTCTAAGCACTGAAGCCCAAAGACTGCAAAGGGCAAAACTCTGGTTTGAAATCCTCATGAAATCACAGCCTAGATCATTATCTTCATTTCAGATGAAGTTTGCACTTTGCCAATACATGAGATCTGGTGACCTCTCCAATGCCTATTGCATTTCCCCTCTTCAGTGTTGCTACACCATAATCTCTTGATTATAATCTTCTTTTTCTTGCCTAGGTAATACACATATCCTTGGAAGACTCTTTTTATCACTTGCTCAGCTTCTTACAAGAACTCAGACTTCATTTCCAATCCACTTTATTGGTATAAACAAGAAAGAAAGACATGCTGGAGGGAAGGGATGCCATCCAGAGGGACCTGAGGCTTGAGAGGTGGGCACTGGAACAGGTTGCCCAGAGAACCTGTGGATGCCTCATCCCTGGGAGTGTTTAAGACCAAGTTGGATGGGGCCCTGAGCAACCTGGTATAGCAAAGGTGTCCCTGCCCATGACCTTTAAGGTCCATTCCAACCCAAACCATTCTATGAGTCTATGAAGAAACCTTTAAATTACTTATAATCTGCTCCTTTTCCCTATCCCCTCACAATGAAGTCTATTACAAAACACATACCTGAACCTGAGACTGAGAAATCACAACCTACAATTTAAGGCATTGCTAGTGCAAGTTCACTGCTCACAGTGGAGGTACTAATATTAAACATAGCATTTTACCAGCCCTTTATAGGTGCAGGAAGCCTGCAGCTGTGGCACAATTTGGTGTTAACTCATGGGTGTCTACTGGAATGCTCACTCCTGCATAACCAGTGCTGCCAACAACTGGTATGAGCAGTGATACCTGACACTGCTACTCCCTGCTGTGCACAAACACTTTTACTTACTTAGAGTTCTTCCTATATAGACTTTGATCAACAAGGGAAAATCTACTTCTGTAAATGCTACAGTCAGGTTTCAGTGACATCAAGAATGTTGAATTTATACTTAAAAATAGGTGGTTCCAATTCTTTTTTGGTAAGCTGGTAACACTGCCATGCAGTGCACCAATTAATGAACAACAGCATGAGGACAACACACAGCACTAATGGCGGGTTTACACATTAGTAATATAAAATACAGGTTTCAGATTGTAACACCACATCTTTCCTGCTGAGAGAATAAACTTATAACCAAGGCTAAGGATACCCTTAAACATCCATTTTCATACAGCATGGTAACATCCACTCCACTCTGCAACCTTGTTAGCCAGGTCTCAGCTCCTCAAGTATCAATTTTCCACAAAGGAAAAGAAATATTGGTGCTGTCAGATTAGGCTAAGCAAAAGGCTTTTGTTGTTGTTGTTTTAATTAACTAAGCAGGGCAATGCAAAGCCCAAGAATACATTAACAGCCTAGCTGCAAGCAACACTTAAGCTGCATTCTGAAAGACACCATTTATCATTTCAATAAACTGTCTTTCTTGTGCTGATCTTCTTTGCCTTCAGTACACATCTCAGCATACCACTCCCAGCACCCCCCTCCTTGGACATGAGCCCTGCACTACTGCCAAAGCAAAGGGGATGCAGTCCTTGCATACTGCAACACCTAATTCTTGAGTACTGCTTGTCTCTGTGTTGCTAACAGTGAGCAATCCTCAGTATTGTCACATGACAGAAACACTGCAGGTTCTTCACTGATCTTTCAAAGAAATACCTGCCAAACCCAACCTGAAGAAAGGCATATGGGATATATGTGTCTGCAGAAGGGATAAGGACAAAGCTAGAGATGGACAGACTCACCTGTTGACATATACTCCTCAGTACATACTTGGCATAAATATCCAAGCTAGCTGTTTCTACAGTTACTACCCGACCACCAGCCTTCCTGGTGCCCAGCTCATCATCCATGAGATCATCAACACCTCCAGGGTGGGAAAAGCCAGAACCTTTCAGTTCTGCATCTCCTAAAAGGAAAGCACAAGTGTCACATAATCAACAACTCTAACCACAAAGCCTGACTCAAAAAACGTCTTGAGATTTTGTAAACTCTCCCTGGGATCAGTAACCTATCTGCAGACAAGAGACTCAAAGAATGTTTACAGCTACAGACAAGCCACATATTCACCAGAACAGATCTCCTCTGGCCTTCTGTCCAGCCAACACATACAATACAGTGCCTTTCTCCCACTCCCACGAAAAACATGCTTATGGGTTCAGGCTAACACAGGTACACACCCAGAACAAAGACAGCCTTCAGCACAGCAAAGACTGCTCCATCCACAATGCGATTCTGGGAAGCTGCCAGTAAGTGACGGTCACAGGAAGACCGGATTCCCACAGTGGGTTTGTCTGCAAAGAGGACAAAGGGGAAAGGCAATACTCAGCAAGAGAGAAAGGCATGGGCTTCAGAGCTGCCTGAATTATGTGCCAGCAAGTACCATAAAATTCAGCTCAGAGAATCCTGAGGCCAGTTTCTTTCCTAACTCTAACATGGGGTCCATTTAATTAAGTTTCAAGAAGCATAGTGCCAATCACATTGTGACAAGTGAACCATGAAATCCAAATGGGGTGCAGAGCTTATGTCATGAACTCCAAGCTCCAACAGTACCCTAGACCTAGAATACAGACTGGATTTAGAAATCTGAGCTATCAGGATACTGGTGAGAAGCCAAGAACAGAGCTTCCTGGAATGCTTCCATCATCACACAAAAAAGGAGTGCTGTAAAACAGCAGCTTCTGGCACCACGTTAAGAGGCTATACAAAGCTCAAGACATAAAAGAAGAAGTGATCATTACTCTAATGGCTTAGTGACAGCAAGGCCACCTCTACTGGCTGGTTTCCTGCCTCCAAGAACCTTCTCCCCAGTGCCTGGCTACCATGGAGTGACATAAATGGAAGGATACTGTTCTCTGTCCTATGAAGAAAGCAGTGCATCAGGCTTTGCCTGCTTTATTCAAAGCAAGCAGGTTATGATCTCTACCCATAAGGTCTCGTATCTCTCTTCTTGGGGTGCAGGAGCCTCAGTACTTTCACAATAAAGAAAGGCTCTAGGTTCATTCACTTACTGCCATCTTGCTGGCACGGGTTCAGCTGTGGAGTCTTAAACAGATGGAGTAAAATCCGGCAGGTCAGACGCGCTCCTGGTTCTGAGTCCTGTTCACTGCAGGCTATGTAAAGAAAACAGACAACTAAGATTTCTTAAGCACCAGGACAGCTGATTCTCAATCCAAGAACTATTCACAGTGCACTGCCCTGGAGCAGCCAGCCGAGAAGCTGCAGCAGCCTTATTGTATTTACAAATATGGAGCATGTGCAGCAATTAACATGCAAGTGAGCAAATCCATCAGTATTATCCCCAGCGACATGCACTGCATTCTGCTTGCTCCATCTTTCCAACTTCACCCTGTCAAGAGTCTGGATGTTGCAATCCCCAGAGCAGAGACAGGAAGGCTGGTGGCAGAGTAAGGCAGTGGCACAGGTGCTGTAAGCCCAGCTGGCTGCTCTAGCCAAAATGCTAAGCTGAACAGTATTATCAGTGGGAGGCATACAGCTGGAGTTCAGAGCTGAGTACAATGGTCACATAGTGAGGCTGATAACACCTCTCCAT
Organism: Eulacestoma nigropectus; assembly: GCA_013397775.1. Classification (NCBI taxonomy): domain Eukaryota; kingdom Metazoa; phylum Chordata; class Aves; order Passeriformes; genus Eulacestoma; species Eulacestoma nigropectus. Next base: position 584,373 of record VZTE01000201.1, read on the forward strand.
GCTTATTTCAGCTTGCACACAAACTCGAGAGAGCAGGGCAGCGAAAAACCTTAGCACAACTAGTTTTTGGCAGAAATCAAAAGGCCAGAATTTCTCTAAAGCATCACATTCAGTTATTGAGTATAAAAGAAGTACTGGAGGCATGTTTCACAACTATGGGGCTCATATGGGGTTCACGAAGTATCCATTAAGCACAGGCCTCTGGGCCAGAGCTGAGAGTCAGACAGGTTTGTGCAGGCATGCACTTACCAGCATTGAGGAGTGAGGGGATAGCAGCACAGCGAATCAGGTCCTCCAGCAGCAAGCACTGCCGGGCAATGAGAATGGCAACAAAGGTGGCCAAGGAATCATGGAAAGATAAGTCACTGACCTGAAAGAGAGGAGATCAGCCAGTGATCCAAACAGCCTCTACCTCATTCCCTCTGTCAGCAATTCCTAGGAGCTGAGGGGCAGAAGGGCCCATAACCCCTGGTCAATGTCCATGGTCCGCCCAGGCTGCAAACAAACACCAACGGCAGCCCCCGGTATTCAAAGCCTTTTCCCTGCCCTCAGAAGACAAAGCCTCCATCCCTTGTTCACTTTTGCCTTCTCCCAAGGGATCCCTCCACTCCTGCTTCAATTCCTTTTCCCCTTTTGAATGTTTGCACTTGCATCAACATTGCAGAGGAGATCATTGAAGCCACAGGTCCCATTATTGGAGGAACAGCACAAAGCTTTGAGCACACCCAGCCACTCGGCACTTAGAGACTTGCAGTAGCCAGTTAGCTCAGCACACAGGATAGCAATGTCGTTCACCCTGTTAAATAAATAATGAAAAGAGCAGAGGGTCAGCTTTGCTACTCATGCATGCCATCAGGTCAGCGATTTTCTAAGGGACCCCAGCCTTGGCTCCTCCTTCTTCATACCCCAAGACAGCCAAGATATGGCTACTAGCTTCCTTACCCTCACCTAAATAATTTACTTTCTCAGTAGAACCATGAAAGCTCTGCCTCTCACCTGTCTGGATCGTGGTGTCCCACACACACGTGCATTAGTGCATTACAGACAAAACTGTAGCGGTTGGCTGGGTTTTCATTGAGGCTCTTGCCCAGGTTGGTGTATGTAAAGTTATGTGCAGACGGATTTTCAATAGTGTCAATCATGAACTCTGGTTCCCATAGCATGTTGGAGTCAGATGGCTCAACATTGCAATAGATTGTGTTCTTCACCTTGGAGCAGAAGTCACTAAACAGGACAGAAAAGAGATTAGGAACACAAAAAACAAAGTGGTCACTGAACTCTGGTAGCAAAGACAAAACCTCTCTGGACAAGAACACGATGAAACTCAAGATCACTGTGTACCAATGAAGACATTTGTTATTTTCTATTTATTCCTTTCTGTGCTTGCATTCTAAGACACGTTGAACATTCATTTTGTTTTCCACATCAACCAGATCTTCACAAAATTTCTATCAGTACTCCTCTTCTGTGGGGAGGAGATTCAGCTCCTCATAACCTCCGGTAATTTATCCACTCACCCTCCTTTGGGCCTAAATCCGCTATATGCTTCTTGGAGTTTGCTGCCCCAAACCACAAGGCACAGTTCTACCATGACATAAACAGGGGTCTAATGATGCTGCTTGTTCTGTTCACCATTCGTTTCCAAACAATACTTAACATTTAATTTGCTTTCTGACTGCTACTGTACCCTATAATGACATTTTCAATTATGTATCTGTTACAGCTCAAAGATCCTTTATTCAACCAGTAGAATATATCTACCACCACACAGAATTTAGAAAGGAACAAAGACAATCCTATGTGCATTATTCTGTGTTTAACAACACTGAACTTCATCTGCCAGTTTATCACCTGGTCACCATCAATGCACCCTACTACAACAACCTGCAGCCAACTTCTACTATATGCTAAGTAACAGTTATATGAAAGTTTTGATATCACCACTCACACTTTTAAGACATAAAACAGCACAAGCATTAGCAGAGTCCTTTGGAACTCCTCAGTCACTCCTTGTTTCCATCTGTAAATTACTGTTTGCCTGCTAGGGGATATTCCCTTTTATCTGTGGCCATTTACTTTAAAGTTCTGCTGAGCAGCTTTTGGGAATTCAGTTAGACTAGTATCAGGTTGCTCACTTCTGTATGTATGACAGCTCCTTCAAAGAACTCCTATATGACAAACTATGGCAACAGTAATCCCTCCTGCTCTCAATTCAGTCCAGAGAGAGACTTCCAATGCTCTCTGTAGCCAGGGGTTTGGCCAGCTGGTATCAAGGCAAAAGCCATTCTCACAGCCCCTCACTGGGGGGGTGACACCAAGGGTCTCCCCCCACAACACCTGCACTGGAAACACTAATAGGGAGCAGGGGCTGAGACAGAAAACAAAGTGAAGCATTGTACTGTGAAACAGGGCTGTCAGGAGAATTATCCCTTCACAGGACCAGGTAAGCACAAAGCCTGGGAGATCTTTGGACTCCATCTCTGAGTGGCTGCGGGAGCCAGTGGAGGGACAGTTCCCAAGATAAGAACTGCAAAGGACAGAAGGTTGCAGCATAAAGCCCGCCCATGGGACAGAATCTGGGGGCAACATCAGCAGAGCAGAACCCAAACAGCCAACAGGAGCAGAAAAGGGAGTGCAAAACAGCACAGGAACAAACCCAGAACCAAGCAGAGCAGGTTCAGAAACAGCTCAAGGAGTATTAGGGAGCAGAGAACCACCTTTAAGATGAACTGCTCAGTCATCAGTTTAGCAGGAACAAAACTGTCTACATCTTATCCTCCAGGAGTGGGGTAGGTACAGACCTGTGGAGGTGCAGAGGACTACTGCGGTAATGTACCAAGAGATGATGATTTAAGAGTCAAGATTAGCCAGTGAATCATTGAGAGGATCTCGGGCAATCCCATCAAACAAGAGCAAAAGCAAAGTTTAAGTCAAGGTGCTACAGCGGGCAGTACCCACTGCATCTCAGCTGCATCAGACTCACCTAAAGAGCTCCCCAAATTTACTTTTGAGGTGACTGCAGGAGGTATACAGGTCATAGAGATAGGCCAGGATACAGCGCTCTGCTGAGGAGCCATCCGAGCGGTTCATGCCATGTTTCACCACCCCACACAGACTGCAGAGAGACAAAAAAAGTGAGCTGAACCCTCAGACACCAAGTAGCTGCCTTTTAGGTAGGACATAGATGTCCCTGCCCCTTACGAACTCCCAGAATATACACTGCTTCCTTACACACAGTGAGGGGGAGATGCCCTTACCCTTCAAAGACCTGAGCCATCTGGTCCTGGTTCAGGATAAGGCAGGAGTGGTAGTGCCGCAGCACAGCCACGATGCACAGGCACAAGCTGGTGGTATAGCTGCCAACAAGGTCGGAGGATTTCAACAGCAGTTCTGCCTCCACCACGCTCAGTTCATTCAGCAACTGCACCCAATGACAGAAAAACCCTTCAACAGCCACAGGGGTAAGGTATGGTCAGAAAGGGAGGAGGCACAACAAACCCACAGCCTATAGGACCTGCCAGGAAAGGCACTGCCAGGCACTTTCTGCTTAGGAATGTACCCCAGAACAGTTGGCACAATGTCTCAGGCAGTACAAGGGGCTGTCAGGGCTTGGGTATCAGAGGGTGACTGCGACAGGCAGTATCAAGCAGCTTGTTTGGTAGTTCTATCCTGCATAAATCTCACTCTGATATCCTTTCCAGGCTAACAGCCACAATTCCATCAGCTAGGCTTCAAGAGACACCTGGTACAGGCTGCAGAAACAGCAACAGGATTTTAGCAGGATCCAGAAGGCAGCTTGAGCTGCCATGTGCCAAGGATCTTTCCAGGGGAGCAAGGTAGGCAAGGTGCCAGGGACAATCTCCTTCTCATTTAGAACAAGGCCCTGCTGCAACCAGGGACAGAGATGCAATGCAAGTTCTTTGGAGACAAGCCCAATCTTTTGGAAGAATAATCCTCAGAACAGAACATGCAAGACTATCTGCCACAGACAACCTATTCCTAACAGCTGCAGCCCAGAAGCATCACAATGACCATATAATCTGACCACCTCCATGACACAGTTCAGAGGGTCACCAGTGATGACCAGAGCAGGCCAACTATCACAGCACAGATCTGCTGCCTCTCAGGTGGACAAATCCCTCCCCAGGAAGCACCTGAGCACACTGCCCTTACCTGGATGGCAAAGTCAATAAGACCACTGATATTGAGTGAATACTCCATCAAGTCAAATATGAACTGCACGTGCTGTACCAGAGGCAGGTGGTATGACATTCCCAAAGCAAAGCTGGTGATCTGTTCCAAGACATTACGAGATACCTGCAAGTGCAAGACAACACACGGTCTATCTCCCCTTCCAGAAGTCTCTCAGCAGGCTCATCTCCTTTTTTCTGTCCAGGAAGCTGCTCTCAGTAACACATAGGGACACAGTCAGGGTCCAAGAAGGACAGCAGTTTTGAAATTTTCATACCTGAGATGTGACTTGGTGCTGATCAAAGTGAGAAAGGTGCTGGAACTTGGCAAAGATATCTTCAGCTGTTGGGAAGGCTTCTGGCTTGCTCTTTTTCCTCTTCTGGCCTTCCTCCCCACCTACCAAAGACCAGAAAACAGTATTAGGCTGCTTTCCTCACCTCATTCCTTGTGAGGATTAAACATCAGCCATCAGCTTCTGATAGTTCCCCACCACGATCAGCCCCTGTCATGAAGCATAGGCAAAAGGCCTGAGTCCTAGACCCTAAGTTGATCAGGACTATCTTGAATTGAAAAAAACCCAAACCATTAAGGAATCCCTAACCTAAGAAAGACAGTAGGGCTAACATCTAGTTTATCCCAAATGAAAGTACTCCTTGGAGTATCCTTCTGTCTTGATTTAGAGATATACCTATTCCCTGATGAGAACAGGCATTCTGGACTGGAGATGCTCAGCCACAGAAGTTTCTTTGTCAGAGCACTCCATCTCTTAAAGCACCATCTTTCTACCACATTTTAAGTTGCCTTTCAGGCATCAGACTAAGAAAGAAAAATTGTAGCCAGATTCCCAGCTGCTGGACATCAGAGGCTTTCTGTTGATTTTGACCCAGCTATCCAAATTTCCTATCCTATGCATTTAGCATGTGCCTGAAGTGTAACAGCACGATACATTTAGCAAAGTCTTTGTCAAATATGCATTGACAAAGTATTTTCTGCTTCTTGTTCAAGGATCTAAATGCAAGAATACATAAAATCTGAAAAGCCCAAGTTCCGGCCAGGGTCTCACTCTCAACCTTGTATGACTCAATTCTCTTCTGAAGACAAGTTAATTAAACAGACATTGCCAGCAGGAAAACAACTGTCTTACTTGCTGGTTTGTTTGAAAACAGAGCACTATTCCAGACTCATTCACTAGTACCTCTTACCAGACACTGTAGATTGTGTAAAATCCATTCACTGTGAGACTCCAGGCAAGGGAGTCAGCCAGCTGGAAAGATGCTCTAACTTCAGAAAGGAGTGTCTCAAGCTCTACTAACCTGTCTCTGCGGTGCTCTTTCTGTTCAAGACTTTTAGAATGTCTTTAGTTATTTTCTTGATCGTATGCCGAGCATCATCCCGTTGTTTTCCAACCCCAAAAAGAACTACCAGCCTTTGGTTACACTCATGACTGCATGACTCCTCCTGGGGAACCAAAAGAGACAACTGCATTAGCAACTACAAGGCTGAATGCTTTAATCTTGCTTCACATCTGGATCTCTGAAAGAAAAAGAAAAACTTCATCTCAGAAGTTTCTCTGGGAGCAAGCAAGGAGCCATTCAGAAAAGCAGGACTGTTCCTTACTCAGCCACAGCAGGGAGAGAGAGCAGCCTCATGACCAGTGCACAAGGCAGCAACAGGGGAGCAGTTAGGAGCAGGTCTCGTACCTGAGGAATAGGGAAGTGCGTTGCATACTGGATGTGCCGAGGCTGGTCATACAGGGATGCTAGCATTCCTTCCACAGACTTATCCTTCAGCAGAGTCTTTGCTTCCTTTTCAGGGTCCGGCTTTTCAGGGGAAGGGCTGGCTTTAGATTCACAATGCATTGGTGGAGAAAACATCTGGGGAGACATAAGAACAAGAAATGTAGTTAGGGAACATGGTCATGCAACAGTAAAGATTGCTGAAGGAACGTACCTCTGCTCAGGCCTAAAAACGAGCAGGGAAAGGAAGGGTTGGAAAAACAGCCAGTTCTTAAGGCAATAACCAAAGTAATGTGCTAAAAGACTATTCCTATTTTTGCTTCTGGTCCATGTTGTATATTAAGTTAAATACAACAGGAAATAACACAATAGGAGTAATAAATTCATGGCTTAGATTTTTGGAAACAATCCCCTCCACAGACGAAGTGAGGATCCTGGGAAAGCATATAGCTTTATATCACACTTGCCTGACATGTACCTTGAAAGGTCAGAAATGGCTGGATAGATGTAGGTACTCAGGCATTTTTCAAGCACCACAAATTAATTTTACTACTAAGTGCTTCAGAGTGTTCTGCTGCCATGAACTATGGCCACAGATATGAAGAACTGTAAACCTGAAGAAGTACTGAAGGCCACACAGCAGGATGAAAGCAGACTAGTGTCTTCTCCCAGGATCAAGAAAACCTCTGCAACTGGTCACTCCCAATCTGGTGCCATCATGGTCATGCACTTCCCATCCACTTCCAAGCAGCCCACTTCCCACCCTGCCCAAACACTGGGCTGGCAGCAGCCAGAGCACAAGAGGTCCCAGGAATGACTGGGACTCACTCTACTCTGATGAACACCAACCTACATAAAAAGGTTATATGGGCCTTTTACAGTGTCAACTGCCTTACAACCCAGCCACTTCCAGAAGATACACAAAAGCAAGGCACATGCTGTTCCTGGGCTCCCTACAACACACTGACCCTACTTACTGAGTAACAGGTAGGAAATGCTGGAACGTACCGAAAAGTCTGTCTTTTCCATGTCATCAAAAAGCATGCTGGGGTTGTGGTCAATGTCCATGGGCTCTGAAAGACCTGTGTCCTGGGAACAGACAGAGCAGCTTTACATCTCAGTGATGCATCAGGGAACGAGAAAATGCTTGTTGACTACAGCACTGATGTCCCTGTTGATCAGTGACAGCAATATGCCACCACACTCATGGTACCTGGCAAGTTGGAGCCTGATACACTTCAAATATCATGGACAGGCCTCACACAGCACCTCATGATATGCTGCTCTGTTTCAAGCCATGCAAGATTTTCCTATCTACCCTTTTGCAATCTGCTGGTCCTTTCCAATCACTTAGAACACAACCCTTAAATTGAAATGCTAAGGAAATAGGTTGGGGGAAGGAAGAGCAGGAGTCAGTGGTACATCCTCCAGCAGGTAATAGCAAGGAGGCTGCAAAGCTAGTAAAAACAGGCAAGCACAACACAGAGACATACAGGAGGGCCATGGCGTTCGTGCTCTCACCTCCAGCTTGATGCCACTGCTTCCCTCTGTCTCCTTCCTGTCATGTTCCTCAGCAGGGTCATCAAAGGGTGAGGGAGGGCGAGGCCCATGAGAATCCATGGCAAGATCACCCCGGGAGATGAGCGTGCACATGTAGATGTTGTGGGAGAAGACATCATGTCGGATTAGCTCACAGAACAGCAGCACCAGATTAAAGAACTCCACCTTCTCATTTTCCTTTCCAGGATCAGCTGAAAGGACAACACAGACAGTCAGGGCTATCAGAGTAGTTCTGCACCACTGTAAGCAACACCAGCCACCTAACCTAGTGCAAGAGAAAGCATTTCCTGAGATGTCAACACAGTGACTGATATGCAGTTCTGAGATTACAGCAGGGACTAAAAGCAGAAAGTCCAGTTTCAAAAATTAGCAATTAAGTAAGTCAAAAGCTCTCCAGTGTCACAGCCCAGAGGCACTGGACTTTAGCCTGGAAGTGCTATTCCTGGGTGTACAAACAGCTGCCTGCATCATTCAGACCTGTTATCCTATCTCCCTTAACCTGTTTGCAGAACTTCCACTGAGAGCCAGGGCTCTGTCACCAGTTAAAAACCTCCCTCTAGTTCTCAGCCTGAAGTAATTCCTGATTAAGATAAACTCATTTATCCTTGGTCAATGCTCCGTTAACAGAAGTGCCTCTGCATCATCTTTCTGTCATCTGGCCTTGCAAGCTGCTTTTCCTTCCTCTCCAAGGTAAGCTTGGAATTGCAAGGAAGCCAGATAGAGAATTCAGATGTGCCCAATACCTACACACAAGAGAACTGCACACAAATTCAAAGTTTGCAAGAGAGGGAAAGCTAAAAACTGGGAGACCACAAATTCTTATTTACATACTTAGCATAGGAGCTTGAGTGTCAAGGAATTGCATAAGGACATCCTGAAAGACAGGAGCGCTGGCTGCTGAGAGAGAGCCTGAGGAGATGGAGCCCTTCTCATCCACGACTTCAGAATCCCCACATCTCTGCAGAAACAGAAAAAGTACTGACTGCTGACACAGAGGAGAAACTTCCTATCCATAAATCTCAGAAAAATCCTCTTGAAGACTTCTTTTTTTATCTTGCTCTTATAAACAAGCCACCACACAAGTTTCTGTAAGCTACTTCACAGTCTCCAAGTATGTCAGCGCTTCTGCACTGCAATCAGCTGTCCCCAAATGTATCCAAGAAATGGGATATGCATCATCCCACAGGCTCATTTATGACCTACATTGGGTCAGATGGAGCAAATGCCATAATTAGCAGCACCACTGACAAGAGGCACTGTGCTGATCTTTGCCTGTCAGTGTAATCCAAGTTAGGTAACCTCTGCTCTCTTTAGTGCTTCCAGTCTTCCAGGAATAAGGACCTACCTCAGCCTCGATCTCTGCTTGACGTTTTTCCAGGAGTTTGGCCACGACCATGGCCCTGTGGCGCCCAGAGCGTTTGTAGCTGACAGCCCACTCACACAGCAAGGCCACCACTGCATCGTCATCTGGGGAGATCTGGGGGGATATAAGCACTGCAGTGAGAACCTGAGCCAAGCAGAAGAGGGGAGCAGATATAACAGCGGGTCTACTCCCCACAGAACAGAGCTTGAAGACTGCTACATTCCCGTCCTCCTAACAGGGAGGACAGATGTCAAGCTAGAGCCCTCCCGCTTTGACTCCATTTTGCAACATGAGTTCCACTGCCCCTAACAAATCTCCAGACTGACTCTGCTTCAGAAAATCATCCCTCTTCCAGCAGCACATCTAGAGAGTGCTAATCACAGCACTGAGTAAAACAGAACTTCTCAACTTCCTCGTACGAAGCATACAAACAGCCAGTCCTGCAGCTCACTTCAGGAACCGATGCAGTAGTGGACACACTGTGGTCCTACACATCATAAAACATCACATCCCGGGCTGAGAGGAACCTGAACTGTGAGCTCCCAGGAATCAGCAGCCAGCCCAAAACGTGACCAGGCTAGTACTGACATAACAAGTCCTTAGCACCAATCTGGTATGCAGACTGACATCTTTCATCAGTGAATTCTCTCAAGCTTACATGTATTTCTTGAACCTTCCAGAGCACAGAATCCCCCCTTCTCATTTTAGTACCTCCCTAACAAGGCTGCATGAAATCCTTTTCAATGGAGATCATGTCTGTTGGCCAAAGGCCACTTCCTAGTCAGCTCTCTGCAGACACAGGACAGTAACAGTGGGATATAAACAAGAACACAGCCACATCCAAGACCAGGGCCCAGCAGTCCCAGAGCACCTCATGACTGTCTTTGGTCGGACCCAGCCCAAATATCCTGTTATACAAGGAATCCAAAGAGTTGCTGAAGTCAGATCTTTCAAAGCTGTGACTGTCCAGAACTTCTAAGGTATGCAAGACACGGCCAATAGTGAAACCTAGAAGAGAACAGAGAAGAGAAATGTGTATTTGGCACCTGGTACAACAGACTCTAGAGCAACACCAGATGTGTTGCCAAGGTCAGCCAAGGTCAGAAAGGCCTACATCTCATATCAAGATCAGTTCCACAAGAAAAAAAAGATGAGTTGTAGCTGTAGGTGATTCTCTTCTTAATGGAACAGAGGGTTTGGGCCCTTTATCCAAAGGGCAGATGGACCCTTCTCTAAGGGTAAAGTCTGATGCATTCCTGTGGCCCACATTAAGGACATGAAATCATGAAACTTCCTAGTCTGGTACAGCCCTCAGACTGTACCAGTTACTGGTCTCCCACACAGAAGGAGTTGAAGTTGTAAGAGTAGTCCAAAGACAATCAAAAGGGACTTCAGGACCTTGGGACCGACCATTAGCAAGGGATTCTGGAACACAGGTTACTTTCTCTTCTATCCTTCCAGTTACAGGGAATGACATTGGAAGAAACAGACAGGCCCAGTCTATTAATACATGGATCCATGGCTGGTGTCACTGCCAAAATACTGAGGTTTTCTGAAAATGGGAGGGCCTACACAGCACCAGGCACACTGGACTGTTCAGTGTATGAGAAACTGGTTGGACAGTCACATCCAGAGGGTAGCGGTCAAAGGCTCAAGAGTCCCAATGGACATCACTGATGAGTGGTGACATAGACAAAGATCAAGTGCAGCCTCAGCAAGTCTGTAGATGACACCAAGCTGAGTGGTTTGGCTGATACTCCTGAAGGATGGATGACATCCAGAGGGACCTGGACAAGCTCGAGCAGTGGCCCATGGGAATCCCATGAGGTTCAACAAGGCCAAGTACAAGGCACTGCATCTGGGGCAGGGTAACCCCAGTATCAATCCAGGATGGGGGATGAACAGATGGAGAGCAGCCCTGCTGAGAAGGATTTGGGGGTGCTGGTGGAGGAGAGGCTGGACACGACCCAGTCGCGTGCACTCACAGCCCAGAAAGCCAAGGGTGTCCTGGGCTGAAGCAAAAACCCTGTGGGCAGCAGGGGAGGAAGGGGATTCTGCCCCTCTGCTCCACTCTCGTGAGACCCCACCTGCACTGCTGCCTCCAGCTCTGGGGTCCCCAGCACAGGAAGGACAAGGACCTGTTGGAGCGAATCCAGAGGAGGCCATCAAGTTGATTAGAGAGATGGAACACCTCTCCTAGGAGGAAAGGCTGGAAGAGTTGGGATTGTTCAGCCTGAAGAAAATGCTCTAGGGTGAACTAACTGTCACCTTTCACACTAAGGGGGGCTTAGAAGAAAGCTTGAGAGAAACTTTTTACAAGGGCAGGACAAAGGGGAATGGCTTTAAACTGAAAGAGGATAGACTCAGACTAGATGTAAGGAAGAAATTCTTCCCTCTGAGGGTGGTGAAGCAGTGGGACAGGTTGCCCAGAGAATTGTGGATGCTCCATTCCTGGAAGTGTTCAAGGCCAGGCTGGATGGGCCCTGAGCAACCATATCTAGGGGAAGGTGTCCCTGCCCATAGCAGCGAAATTGAGACTACTTAATTTTTAAGGTCCCTTCCAACCCAAACCATTCTATGAGTCTATAAGAAGTTTCTGTGAGCTCATTGCTTGGGCTTGTTGCCCAAGGAAAGCTGTACCAGTCAGGCAAGGGTGCACCTTTCTTAATATCCTGACTCTCACTGTGGCCAACAGCAGATTTTAGGGGAAAGCATCAGAGCATAGCACATAGACAAGAGTATAGTTCCCTGGTACATATTTCCAGCTTCCAGTAACTCCCCCTATACCTGGAGAAATAGATCCTTTTAAGGTTTCGCACTGGAAAGAAAAAGAGCCATGTTTTAATGCTGACAGTAAATACGAACAGTAGTAAATAGGAAAAAATCAAAAAGAATAGCCAGACAGGAACTTTGTCAGAGTAGCACATGGATCAGGGGGAGAGAAACTTTAACCTACAGCAAATTACCTGCTGTGGTTTCTTGGCACTTGTCAAATGACCAGCGAACCTCCACAGCCTGGCCACGTTCCTTTATCTGCTGCTCAATTTCACGCAGCTTTGCCCGAACCTAGAAACAATGGACTTGTGTAAACATACGAAAGGATGCCTTAGAAGTCCTGTGAACAAAATTATTAGAAAACAAAGAGATTGACAGCAGTTCTACTTAAGGTTAGATTATGCCCATCTTCCAAGGACATCACTGTCTGGCTTACAGCAGAATGAGAGCACTTAATTCCTTGGGAGTGAGACAGCACCTCCAGATCTGCTTATCACACAACATGAAAAGAAAATTCTGAAAGAGCTAAGATACAGCTGTTATCCCAAACCACAAGAGCTCCCTTTTCTGAAGGCTGCTCACCTGCTGTGTAAAGGCTGAATTCCCCCCTGGCATGGGCAAGTTGGATGGGGCTATAGGCAGGTGGTCCAATGGAGAGCCAGTCTTTATCCTGCTATCAGTCAAGGAATAATGCCACACAAGGGCACTTGGGCAACACAAAATTATACTCTGTAACAGACAGAAAAGTCAGTATCACTGAGCAAATTAAGGTCAAAACAATTAAGTTACACGATTTTCTATAGAACTAACCACTACTTTATCCTATTGCCCAGGCATTCATTATCCTGTATACAACGTATTTACTATTTGGGTGGGGGGTTCTTTTTGTTCTAAGCTCTGAAAGACCCTTTGGGTCATACAAACTCACACCTCCAATGCACAACCCAACCCTCATGGTCCAGAAGCAGTGTTTACATTATTGACTTAGAACTCTCATGAAGAGTAAAGTCTGAGAAGAAACAGGACGTAACAGACCCAAACTAATTATACCATACTGTTTGATAATCACAAGTGTGATTATTATAGTAACAATACCATGCTATATGCATTCTCATTCTTTTATGATCTTGTACACTCACATAAACACAGAAAAAACTTCACTGAACAATTCCTATAATATTCCCCTATAGCTTCTGGCTCACAAAGCTATTTTAGACACTCAAACCAAAGAATCTGCTTATCTTGAGAACATTTCAGCAAAGGTTAATTATGTGCACTCTTAGAAATGCACCTGTTTCCACTGAGACATACTAAAGATCAGACCGTCATTAACCAACGTCAACTTTTTAAGCAGGTTGTGTTTGAACTCCAGATCAGCCAAACCTCTGAGTTGTATATACTCATCTATTTTCCCTAAAGTAAGCTCCCCAAACACAAGATTTTTACATTAAAGACACGCTTTATCACATAGAAAATAGAAAAAAAAAACCTCTAAACTTCAACAGAAAGCAAACAAGACTTAGTAAGAATGGAAAGGGGTTATTTATAACCCTGCATTGCTCTTTAACCCTTGCAGAAAGATCCTTAAATCTAGCCAACTGTACTATAGTAATTTTCTTTCTCTCTTTCTCTTTTTCTCTCTCTGAGAGCTGGCTGGCTGCTTCTTGATCCTGTCAGGGTTCCTTCATCTCAAGCTTCTCTCTTGAGCAGCAGGTTCCCAAGCTTTGTGCTCTCTTCCTCTCCAACTCCTGCTCCATCCTGCACTCTCTGGAATCTCCTCTGCTTTAACAAGCCTTTTCTCCCCTGGAAGGAACAATCTCCACTCCTTCTGCATGGACCCACCTGATCTAGTCACACTCCTCTTGAAGGAGGAAAACACAATCATGAATGAATGCACACGCTGAACAGAACTCGCCTCTCTCTCTCTCTGACACAAGAACAGTAAGGACTGAATCCCATAATGTCACAACAGCACCTGTTCTTCAAACATCTATCAATAAGGCTTTGGTAACCTTGCCCTTTTACTGCAATGTAAGGTTTAATTAATCCCACCTATAAAGATTATGAGTTTAGAAGAGCTCCTTTTCAAAGCCTGCTGCCACTCCTAAACCATTAAATTCTCTCATAAGGTGTGAGGGGCTGTTTCTTGTGTGTGCTGTTTGGTTGTGGGTTTTTTTTTTTTTTGTTCTGTGGGAACTTTTTTCTGATGAGGGGATGTTTGTTTTTAAGAGTTGACAAAATCAAAAAGCACTTTCACTTCTGGCATAATTTCCTTTCCTGGAAGACAACCTGCTATGGATATACACAATGGGAAATAACCCTTTCTTTCTTTCTCATCCCTTTGTTTTGTAAAGCTTTGCCAGCCATGCAAGGCACCTGTGAGTAGAGCAAAACGCTCTATTGCAACTCATTTTTCTTATGCAAGTCAGTCAAGGGCACTGCTACAGTACTGATGTCTGACACAAAACTCTGTAACACATCAGCAAAGACAATCATGGTTTGATACTTAGGAAGCTGCTGACTCAGACTGTAATGATTTTTCTGTGATGGCACACAATATAAATGGTCCCTGTTGACCCCAGAATCACCATCACTTAAGCCTACCTGAAGGATGCAGCTGAGCCCATACACCACTGGCCGGTGCTGGGGGCACAGTAATAAGTCGCTGAAAGGGCTGGGAGGAGGATTCCCTGCAGCTGGCTGAGGGGTGGGGGTTGAAGGAAGAGCATTCCCTGTCTGGGCAGACAGGATGTGTGGTGGGTGCCCACCAGCACCATCCAGCTGCATAGCAAGCCTGCGGGTGCAGAAGTAGGCCAGACGTCTGGACAGGTACGCAGACTGCACAAACTCTCCAGAGTACTGCAGGGAAGATGGAAGCAGGGTAAAACATCCTTGTCACAAGAAACACAAGAAAAAACCCCGACCTTCCCAAAGTACTACACTGTGTGACACTGCCTTGAAGAGGCAGTCCCTTTTTACAGAGAGCTCCTTAGCATCATGGATCACACACTGGCTACTGAACATCAGAAAAACCCTTGAAATGCTCTCTGGCAATGACTTCATGTATAAAAATGTACCCACACCCAGCCTTCCCACAGCTTCAAAGGTGTGCCCAGAATCTGTTCTAACAGAAAGAAAGAAAAAAGCAGTTTCCCATGTACTGGTACACAATCAGTAGAACTATCACAGCTGTGACGTGGGCAGGGATTACCAAGTCCAGTGCAGGAAAAAAGGGTAAAGGAGAATAAAAGCTAGAAAAGAGCAGGACTAAAAGGACATCCTTGCAAGAGCTAAGAAGGATGCTCAGAGGAACACTCCCTAGTGTTACTGGTGCAAAATAAATCATTAACCCCTTAGGCAATAGGAAGGGGACGGCCTAAGCAGAAGTCAGCACTCTCCTGAAGCAAGCTGAGCACATATTTCTCACCCGCAGCAGCAAAGGAAGGAGCATTTTCAGAAATTCATCTTCTCCTGACCGTATCTTCTCAAAGCACTCGAGGACCCACGTCAGGAATTCATGCCGGTCCAGCATGCCGTCCTGCACACAGATAAAAGCAGACCAAACAGACAGAAGTTGAAGTAACCTCCACTGAGATAAGGCAGAGCAGCAGCAGCGTGCTTTCCAACAGTGGAAATAACTCTGAAGTTTTCACAGTTCTGTGCTACCCCTGTCCTATTACTGAGCTCAAAACTGTATCTAGTCCTAGTGGTCTATTCACAGAAAGACAGTATTTTGCAGAAATAAATCCTTTGGCATCCACTCCCCTCACTCTCCTCTGCTATGCACCCAGCCAGCAGCCTCTGCCAGTCCCTCACCTGGAACATGAACATAGCCAGTTTCTCATTGTAGTCCCACTGCTTCAAAGCCTGTTCCACCTCTTGGGGCATTGGTCCCGATGGTGAACCACAGCCTTGCCCTGGCAGCTGTCTGTAGAACTCTGCAATTTTCTGCAGCTGCTCTGACAGGTACTTGGTGATGATCTGTGTCCATTCTGGAGAAAACAGGTTAGCAGTGAGCACTGTGGAAACCAGGAGCAGGAAAGAACCAGGATGGTGCATAGGTGGAAACCCAAAGAAACCAGAACACAGCTGGGCAACTCTCTTAAACCACAGCAATCTGGAGCAGGCCAGGATGCAAAGGATGTTGGATCTAGTAATGCTTAATGAAATTGGAAACACAGACAGGGAGCAACATACCAAAATTCTCTGGGAAATGTACATACTCACCTGGGAGGTAGCTAATCAGTCATCACTAAATTGCAAATTGACAGTCTTTGTACGGTAAGAAAAAAACAGGTTAGGCAGCAAAGGAGCTCAGTAGAACTTAATAGGGAGAAAGAAAAGTAAGGGTCTCAGGAAGTATTTATGGCCACTAAGATTTAATTCTCAGTGTACTCTCACAGGTGGGCCTGTTGTTCAGACAGTTACGTCAGAACTCAAAGACTTATCAGCAGGAAACAAGTTTATATGGATTTCCAGGCTACCTCTTACTAATCAAGAGCAGGCTGAGAAGGAAACATCTGTGATGGACAAACCCAGTGCTTCACACAAAGCGCTTACCAATGAAGGGATCAATGACATGACGTTTTTTCACCTTTGTTTCCGTGATGGCAGCATAATAGGCACAAGTCATTTTGATGAGCCACGCTGCTCTCATTACTGGAACAGTGTATTTTGCCAAATAACCAAAGACCTCTTCCTTCTTGCTAAAGATGGGCACCTGTAACAGAATTGAGAGGGAGAACTGAACCAAGCACTTAGAATAGGAACTGAAGCAGCTAAAGCAGCTATACCTGCTGTAGGCATGGAGAACGTAAAAAGGGAACAGAGCAACACAGTACCTCTACCTCAAAAAAACCTGCTGCCAAAATTCATCTGTGGTCAGAAAGCAACAGTACCAGAGCTGCATTTCAGTACAAACAGAAACAAAACAAATTGAAAGAATACAGAAAATGTAATTATGTCACTATAAATCCACACCCTGAATCCTGCAAACATCTTGGAGGTTATCCTCCAGAGAGCACATAAAGAACTGTGAAAGACACAGAGTCAGTAACAGAGTATCTGCCATACAAAGTAAAGACAGGATGCTTCATTTTGCATACAAAACAGAGTGGTTACAGAAGTCTCCTAATATCATCAACACCCAACAGAAGACTGTGAGAAACAGGGAACTGAGTACCCTAGTAGGAAGGAATTCATTAATCCAAGATTCAAAATTCAAGACACAACATAGAAGGATGCCAGTGAAATCATCAGACTGCAGGACTATAAACCAGGAAGCAATAACACATCAAAGAAAAAGTACAGCTATGGGGCTCATTTCCACACAATACTCTGGAGAGCAAAAGTATGTATTTTCACAGAGGAATGAAAAAAATTCACAAAAAACAGGCCCATTTGGCAGGTGTCTTTAAGTCCTTGAACTACTGGCAGTTCATTTACCTGCTATGTTTCCTACATTTTTCCCAATTACTCTCTGATGCCTCAAAGTCAGACTACTTGGCTAATGACAGTCGCTCTTTCACATCTAACTTCATGAACACTGATGCAGCTCATTGCACAAAACCAGGGGAAAACCTTGAAAGGTTCAAGCCTTCACCGTGACCTCAGGAAAGTGACAGCCAAAATGCAAAGAAGGACGAAGTTTATATATAAAGAGTCAGACTCTGGGAAAATCTGATTACTTTATTTTCCCCCCAGGAGTGACTCAGACCGTTTCGCAACGGGAAGTTATGTTTTTCCACAATGCATACCAGATTCCCAAGCATCTTGTTTGTAGGCCTCCCCTGAGAGAGAGTTATCTCCCTTGCTATCAGGCCTGATAAAATGCCAGAGTAATACTCTTCTTTCATACTCTACAGAATTCACAGCTATAAGGGAAATATCTACGCCTAGACTCCAGGGCACAGAAATGCTGCAGGCCTGGCCAAGACCAAGTGTCAGCACACATACTCTCCTCTGCTAAAAAGCAGAAACACCTCACTGCAACACAAGTCTGGGGAGTCATTTAGGTGATTATTTTCAGTAATTCTCACTATGACTTTTGAGAACTTGAAAAAACCCTCCACAACAGAAATGTCCTAATCTAAACAAGGGACCAAAGGCAACAGTGGCAGCTCTTCTGAAAAACAAACGAACTTCAAATAAATCAGTCATGTCCTACAAGCCAAAAGGCAAAGCTGAACACGCCTCCAAATAAGAGACAAGAGACCAGTTCCCTAAGCGTGGATGACTATAGTCAGGGAACTACAAATCCTACATCCACTCTTCAAGCTGAAAGCTTCACAAGATGTATAGACAAGAAACCTCTCCAAACAGTAAAAACCTTCAGAAAACCTCCAGAAACAACCACAGATTAAACTCTCTGCCCTGCCAGGCTGCCTCTCCTGTAACATACCTTCTTAGCAAGATGAGTGAGGGGCTTAGTTCCAGCCAGATCTGTGAACCAGTTGTTTATGGCACTCTGAGAACGTGCTGTCACCAGCCAAAAGTTATCTTTCTGATTGACCTGGGGTTTCCGTCTCCCTGTGTCAGGCAGGGTGTTGCACCGCAGCTTTTCTGCAATAATACTGCTAAAATTTGAGCTGATCTGGAGGAGAAGAAAAAAAAAAGATTAATTAAATTTCAGAGGTCAAAGACCTGTTCAGCGTGCTTAAACTCTCATTTACCTTTCCCACTAGAAGTCTCACCAGTATCAACTTTAGAAACACAAAAAAAGTGCCAATAACTTCTTTGTTATACTTGCAGAGATGAATTCTTCTACACAACTCATACAATAATCAAGCAGGGACTCAAGTAGAGATGGACACAACCCTCTAAAAATACTTGTCAAACCAGACAGAAGGCTTCTCAGACAGAAGTCAGCCAAGGAAAACAAATATCCTGTGCTTATTGATTGCCTTCCAACCCAGGTCATTACTCGCTGTTTTGTCAGGAAGTCAACATCTTGATTTCAGAGACTGGAAAAATGGAGTTGCAGCGTATTATATAACTCCCATTTCTAAACTTCCAGATGTTTCAAGAAATCATACTTTTCTTTTACCACGGCCATCATGTAACCAAACCAGTAAAAAGCTTCCCTCTCCTAGTATAATAGCGTTCTGCTTTAATTGCAGAATATAAGAAGTCCTAGATGCTGGCTTAACGAAGACTGCAGACACAGACCTGCCCCTAGAACGCACTCAGCAAGACAAGAACCTGCTCTCTCAGAGGTGGGACACAGATCTAAACGAACACAGAACTTGGATTCTACAAAAACGGAGGGTCAAGTCTTAAAAACACCCATACAAAAGGGAAAGATCTCCTGGTTCTCGACACAGGGAAGGAACAAGACCCAGGACTGTCCAGGGTCCAGTAGCCTGCCCTGCCAAACCCGCTCCTCGACTGTCGGGACGCCTCTCACCTTCGCCGGGTTGAAATTGACATTTTTGGCACTGCCGTGCTCGTCCCCAGAGACCGCCGGCTGGTTATTGAAGCCTTGCTTGACATTCAGCGCAGTCAGCTCATCCTGCGGGGGAAGGACGGTCAGCAGGGCCCGGCACGGCCCCTCCGCGCCCACCGCCGCAGCCTCTGTCCCCACCGCGGGGGCTGATAGAGGCGAGGCCCGGCTGCTCCCCCAACCTCCCCCAGCCCTCGCTGCCAGGCACCGCCCAGGGCAGTGCTGGGACACCGGGACCGCGGCTCCCCCGGCCCGGCCAGCGCCCCGCAACCCCGGGAGACCCGGCGGGACGGGGCCTCCTCGCCCAGCTCCCGACCCCCGCGCCGCTAACCCGGCGCTTCCTCAGCTCCGACCCCGGTACGACGGTCCCGCACCCCGGGTCCCCTCAACACGCCCTGTCTCCGCACCTCCTTCTGCTTGGGGTCCTGCGGGTACACGTCGGGCGGGCCGAGGCGCGGGCGCTTGAGCGGGCGGTGCTCGTAGCTGAGGACGCCGAAGGCCGCCATGGCGGGGCGGCCGGGCCACAACAAGGGCCGCCGGGGCCGCCCGCGCCTGCGCGCTGCGCGCTGCGCCGGGGCAGGTGGGCGCCGCCGAAGCCGGTCCGAAGAAGAACGGAGAGTCCCGAGCGTCGCCGGAGAAGGCCGAGTGTTGCCGAAGAGTGCCGAAAATTGACGGAGACACCCGAGCACTGCTGAGGCTGGACCGAGGAAAGACGAAGAGCACCGACCGCAGCCGGAGAGGTCCGAGAGTGGACGGAGAGACCCGAGCGTCCCCGAAGCAGGGACGAGGGAGGACAAAAACAGCTGAGCGCCGCAGGATAGTCCCGAGCAGTGCCGAGAGGGCCCGAGCTCGCGCCGAGCGAAGCCGGAAAGTGTCGAAGAGGGACGGGGCAGCCCGAGGGGCGAGCGCGCGACCCCCGGCGGAGGCGCCGCGACAGTGGCGTGTCCTGTCAGGGTCACGTGACACACCCGCCACCGCACTCGCCCCCAGCCCCGGCTGCCCCCCGGCCCCGACACCGGGGCACCTGCGGGACCCCGGCCACCAACACCCCCGGTGCGGCCATCACCGGCACCAGCCCCCGCGGACAGCGGCCGCACTGTCACACACACACAGCCCCGCTGTGACTCTCTCCCTGCAGCCGCCCCCTCCGACTGCCTCAGTGCATCCCAATGATGCTCTCAGGGATCCAGGCGGGCTGGGCGTTGGGATCCCCATCCCAGCCATGCTCCTGGGACAGCCCAGTGGCGGTGATCCTTGCAGCATGGCAGCGTGAGCCATGGGAACACGCCAGGATGAACTGGGGGGGTCCAAGAGGGGTGAGGCGTGGAACCTGAGCAGGAAGGGTGACGCAGTCCCGGTGGGATGAGCCATGGGGTACCAGTGGGATGATCTGTGGGATCCCACTGGGATGAGCCGCAGGGCCCCACTGAAGTGAGCCGTGGTCCCCATCAGGTGGCCCATGAGGCAGCACGTGGGGTGGGCCCCCGCTGCAGGCAGTGCTGTGGGGCAGGAAGCAGTGGTGCGGAAGCTGGCAGCCCTGCGCAAGGCTGTTGGCACGCGTCCCCGGTCAGGCGTCCCCATGGCAGTTCCTGGCACCTTCCTCGTGCCTCTCCTCCTCCTCCTCTGTGGGCCAGGTCCCTACCCTGCTGCTGCCCACAGCCATCCAGGTAAGGGGGCACACGGGAAGGCCACGGGCCCCTTTTGCGGGTGGGGCTGGGGGATGGAGCTCCCCAGTGATGGCGGGCGAGGAGGACAGGATGTGGGGCTGCGTGGGCTGGCGCGCTGTTGTGTCACACACCAGGGACCCTGCGACCCCCAGTGTGCCCCAGGACCTGTGGCACCTATATGGCCCCTTGCAGTGGGGCTGCCAGGAGGGTCAGGCTGTACCAGGGAGCCCTGTTGAGGGGTGTCTTTGCTCCCACTGCAGTGCTGGAGCATTTCTGACCCCACTAGCCCCCTGGCTACTAGTCCTGCAGGGCTCCTGTCCCATCACTCTACTGGCAGATCCTATTGGTCCATGCTACGTGTGGGTGCTGGCCAGGATGGTCAGTGGATCTGCACCAGCTGCCCTTTCCTTCCTGGTCACCTCAGTAGTGCAGTGCACAGGAAGGGGATGGGAGACAGAGGCTTCTCTTTCCACCTGGCACTCTCATCCCAGCCACCGTTTTGTGAGAAGAAATCCACTCCTTGGCTGGCTGGCAGTAAAACAACAGCTTTTTTGGAAGTGCAGCCCCTCTGTATCCCTGGACCTCCTGGGCTGGCGGGAAGATGTCCTCCATCTCCATGTGTGGAAACAGCCCTTTGCTCCATTGCGTTACATTACAACCCAGGGAAGCTCGACTTGGGGCTTTCTCCTGTCCCTGCAGTGCCGGCTGATGACTTTGTTTGGTTCACATGGAGGGAGGCTCATAGGGATATGCAGGGACCTGGCATGTGCCGTGTCTCTCCGGTGCACCCCTGGGCCCTGGCACAGCCACCCACCACTGCAATGCCCAGCAGTGTCTGTGGCTTGCAGGGGTGGAGTGTGTCCTCTTCAACGAGGAGTACATGACCTGCATGTGGGGGAGCAAAGAGACGCTGACGGTCAACTACTCTCTCTACTACTGGTAGGTGCCCCTGCCCCATGGCCAGTCCTACAGGAGGATGTCCAGTGGTGGGTCCTTGCACAGGGGGGCTACTGCCAGCATTGCTGGTCCTGGCATCAGGCTGCTCCTCCACCCTGAGCCCAGGGTGGGGCTGGCTCTGTCTCCAGGGCAAGCAGGATGGGATGTGCTGGGGAGAGGGGTCCCAGCAAGGGCTGGGGCATGGGGAGTCCTGGTAACCCACTGTGGCACAGGCACAAGAACATGTCTGACGAGGTGGAGTGCAAGCACTACCTGCAGGACCAGGGTGTCAGGATCGGCTGCCACTTCAAGCAGAACGAGCTCATCCAGTTCCACCCTTTCCATGTTCTCATCAATGCCAGCGTTGGCGGCAAGACCCTGGAGATCCCCAGCGAGCGCATGTTGCTGCAGGACCTGGGTACAGAGTGGTTGGGGGAACCCCCTCTCCTCTGCCCGGCTGTGAGTCCTCAGAGCTGCCCTATCAGCTCCCAGCTGGCAGCAGGGCCACTGGGGCATGGGACCAGCCCTCACTGGGCGTCACCTGTCCCTGGCAGTGAAACCAGATGCGCCTGTCAACCTGACCATCCGCAACATGAGCAACAATCAGCTGCAGCTGACCTGGGCCACCCCGTACCCCAAAGCCAAGTGCCTGGAGCATGCTGTCAAGTACAAGAGCAACAAGGACACCAGCTGGACGGTGAGAGTCCTGGGCACGGCACTCCTGTGGCTGTGCCTGGGGGTGAGCTGTGCACCAGCCTCCAAGGTGGTCCCAGCCAGCAGCACATGGCTCATGTCTCTGCAGGAGCTCTTGGTGAATGGAGATGTCTTCTCCTTACCCAGCGTGGACTATGAGAAGTACTACACCTTCTACGTGCGCAGCAAGATCAACAAATACTGTGGCAACACCCAGTTCTGGAGTGAGTGGAGCGTTCCTGTCTTCTGGGGCAGCAACTCCACCAGCAAGGGTATGTTCTGAGGGCTGCAGTGGGATAGGGAGGACTGGAGCATGGCAGGGCTCAGCAGGTGAGGGATGGCCAAGCAAGTAGAGAATGGCCTGAGGCAGCAGCTCAGGGGCAAGAGCCATCTGGGCATATGGGGTGCAGGCAGCAGCATCCTTTGTACTTCTGGAAGCAAAACACACCCCACCAGTGGGACCTGCTGACTTTTGCCAGGGGCTTCTTAGCACTGGAGGGCACAGCTGGGCCAGGACAGGGTCACCAGCTAGTTATGGTGATAGGACGGCAGGGCTTGGGGACAGGTCCCTTCTCCATCCTCTGTTCCCAGCTGGGCCCTGCCATGAGCAATGCCATGGCCACCTACAAAGGGCTGCCTGCAGGCCCACCCCACTGCTGTTGGTAGTGTGCTGTCTAGGGGTCAGTGTCACTCTGGCTCTTTCCAGGCACGGTGGAGGAACAGCTGTACTGGTTTGGGATCCACACAGTCTTGGTCCCCCTTGCCTCCTGCCTGCTCCTGCTGGTCCTTGTCGTCCTGCTGGTGCGCATGGAAAGGTGAGTGTGGGGAACTGATTTGGGGCAGCAGCACTGGGACTCCTCCCCTCTAACACACCTCTCCTGCACAGGATATGGGTCATCCTGATGCCCCGAATTCCCAACCCCAGCAAGAATTTTGAAGAGCTGTTCATCACCCACAATGGCAACTTCCAGGTAAGGTGGTGCAAGCAGCCCTGCCCTTGGTTCACCCCTGCTGCGCGGGTTTGGGGCTGGGTGGGGTGGCAGCTCCTGTCACCCTGCTCTGCTCCTTGGAGGAATGGGCTGGAGTCCCCAAAGATGTTGTGGAGAGCTTCAAGCCCAACTACAGTGAGAACATCTGCTATGTGACTGAGCTGCCACCCAAGGACAGCCACGAGCCCCTCTGGGACAGCAGCAACCAAGCACCACCTCCAGTGCCTGGGCCCCCAGCCGCCCCCAGTGAGCACAGCCCCTACCAGAAGAGCTACGGGAGAGTGTGACACACTCCTGCAGCCCTGCACCCCCCCTGCTCCACAGCTTTGCTGCCCAAACCTTACCGCTCCACAGGCCCTGCTCCCCGCTCCTGCCATGCCTCTGCCAAATGCCCTGCATCCCTGGTCTTGCTTCCTGCCAAGTCCCCCTCCCTGCTCCGAGGTGCCCACAAGCACACCCAGGGATGTGTCCTGCTGAGTGGGCAGCTGCAGCTGAGCAGGCAGGGACCACTGGCCATCTGATGGGGACATAGGGGATGAGGAGTCCCAGGGAGGCCAAGTGTGGAAAAATAATGGAAGATAGGCAAGGAAGATTGTAAACATGCTCAAGTGCCCTGCAGCTGATGTAGAAAAACACATATAACATACTCATCGTTGTTTAGTTTTGTGTGTTCAGTAAGTAGAACTTACGTGTTTAGATAACACAGGCCTGTGATAGACTTAGTGGCACCTTATTTAACATGCTTGAGATTCCTGCCCTGCTGTGGGAAAGATGAAATCACAGTGGTAAACCACGACTGCACAATTCCTTGATAAACAAGCAAAAACAGCAGGTTCAGTGAGCCTCTAGGGTGGACCAAGATCCACAGTGCCTGCATCCCTGCTTGTGTGCCTCTGCCTGAGTGCTGCTTGGGGGATCCTCCAGTTGGTGAGGTAATAAAAATAAATTTCCTCTTTGCCTTTCATCCATGGTTTTGTGGTTGTTCCTATGTCCTGCATGTGCTGGGTCAGACAGCAAGCCACTGTGTCATCCTGGCAGTTCCCCCAAGGCCTCACTGCTCCTTTGCCTGTGTCCCTGGTTTCCAGTGGCAGTAAAGCTCTGCCCACCAGGGTTTTGCCCAGGCTAGTCCTGCGGGGTCTGGGGAAAGCACCAGCGGAGCCCCAGCTCCTGAACACCTCTGACCTCTTACGCATGGTGAGGCAAGGGCCAGTCCTACTGTCCCAGCCTCACTGTCCCAGGCTCACAGTGGCAGCATGTTTATCAATCAACATCAAGCACAGTCCTGGCTGTTTCACAGGGCTCCCTGTGCACTGGGGTGATGTGCTATGACCTCACTGGGCAGTGGGTTCTGCTCCAGATTCTCCAACCTCTTCCAGGGCCACCTGCAGCCCCCAGCCACTGCTGCTGTCCCTGCAGATGACCAGACCTTTCTGGCCAACACCGACTGCAACACTCCACAGCTGCTCTTACAGAATCCCAGATTCAATTATGTTGGAGAAGACATTGGAGATCATAGAGTCCAACCTCTGTCCCAACACCACCATGTCGACCAGACCACAGCACTGAGTGCCACCTCCAGCCTTTCCTTAAACACCTCCAGGGACAGTGACTCCACCACCTACCTGGGCAGTCTAATCCAATGTCTAATCACCTTTTCTGGGAAGAAATTCCTCCTGATGTCCAACCTCAACCTTCCCTGGCAGAGAGACATAAGACCACACCCTCCCATCCTATCCCTGCTTGCCTGGGAGAAGAGTGGGACCCTCAGCTGGACCCTGAGACAGCTGGGCCCTGGCACAGCCGGACCCTCGGACAGCTGGGCCCTGGCACAGCCAGACCCTCGGATATCTGGGCCCTGGCACAGCCGGACCCTCGGACAGTTGGACCCTCGGACAGCCGGGCCCTGGCACAAACAGACCCTCGGATAGCTGGACCCTTGGACAGCCGGGCCCTAGCACAGCCGGGCCC
This sequence comes from Eulacestoma nigropectus, assembly GCA_013397775.1. Taxonomy (NCBI): domain Eukaryota; kingdom Metazoa; phylum Chordata; class Aves; order Passeriformes; genus Eulacestoma; species Eulacestoma nigropectus. Next base: position 609,692 of record VZTE01000201.1, read on the forward strand.
TCGGACAGCCGGGCCCTGGCACAGCCGGACCCTCGGACAGCCGGACCCTCGGACAGCCGGGCCCAGGACGGGGGTCCCCGGCCCCGCTCCCCTCAGCGTCCCGCGGTGCGCGGGAGAGGCGGCAGCGCCCCCCAGCGGCGGGGGCACCCCAGGCCCCGCCCCTGCCCGGGGTGGGCGGGGCCTCCTTGCCTGACGCCGGTAACTTTCCAGCCCGGCCCACGTGGGGCGGTGGCGGCCGCCCCCTGGCGGCGGCGATTGGCGCAGGCGGGCCCGCCCCCCGTGCCTGCCGCGGTGCCGGCTCTGCGCTGCCGGCGGCCGCACCGGGCGGGGGCACCGGCGCCGGGCAGCGGGACTGCGCTCGGCACGGCACGGCACGGCACGGCACGGGCTCACCATGATCGTGTGTCCCCAGAGCGTGGAGCACCCCCGAGGAAGCCGCTGCCAACGGCTGCCGGGGCAGGTAGGACTCGCCCCGCCGCCACCACCGGAGCCCGTACCGGAGCACCGGGCTTCGCCCTGCTCGCCGCCGCCGGGCCGGCACGGCTGCGGCACCAGCAGGCCGGGACATTCCCGCTGCCCGCTGGCGGTGCGCGGGGCCGGCGAGGCTGCGCTCTCACGATGCCGCGCCCGGCGGTTTCGTCTTGGTCCTGGTCCTGCTCCCGGTGCTGGTGCCGGTCCCGGTGCGGCGGCGCCGTCCCCGTCCCCTTTGTGCGGGATGCGGGAGGCGCCGTGGCTCCATCACTGCCAATCAAACTTGTTTTTCTCTCTCCGCCTGCACTGCCCGCGCCGCTCACCGGGGGCGCTGCCGCCGCCGCCCGCACAATGGGGCCCCGGGTACCGGCCCCGGGTACCGGCCGCCGGCACTGCCGTAGGGGCCCCTCCCGCGGGCACTCGTACTTCCCCCCCTCCTCTCGAAAACCCGGGCAGAGGGGCCGGGCGAGAGGTGCCGCCGCGGCACCGTCTCCAGCGAACGTTACCGGAGGAGCCACCGGTACCGACGGAGCAGCGGTCTCGCCGGGAGAAGGGATGGAGCCTCGGCCGGGCGGGGAGCGCGGCGAGGTCCGCCGGCCCCTGGCCCGCGCATCCCGGCGCTGTCCGGGCTCCTTCAGCCTCCTGCCTTCTTTATGTGCTCACGGCTGCCGGCCGAGAGCCGCCGGGACACCGTTTCCCCGGCGGCTCCTCCGGGCGCGGAGGGGACGAGGTTGGTGGTGGGTACGCAGTCGAGGTGCCCGTTAAGAGTTCAGGGGGCTCGGACACACGAAAATTCCCCTGGGGAGGGAGGCGATGCTCCCGCAGCCCGGGATTGCGAGTGGATGCAGGGGAGGAGGAGAAGGGCTGTGGCCGAGGAGGGTGAGGAAGGCGGCACGGGGGGCAATGCGAGAGGCTGGGGAGGCAGAATTGAGGGAATTTGGCAGGTGGTGCCGGTAGGAGACACCCTGGGCTGAGCTGGTGCTTTTGGGAGTGGGCAGGATAACCTGGCCAGGGGCTGAGAGCCAAGGAGGTGGCTGTTCTGCACCTTCACCCCCCCTTCCTTAATCGTCTCCTTCCAAGACATATCTGCCTGGTTGCCTGCTCCATCATCACCTGGACAAGCAGAGTGAGGAGAGCTGGCAGCACCAAAGGCTGAGCCATGGGCTGGTTGCACAGCTCCTTACTGGGGACCACCTTTCCCTGTGGGGAGTGGAAGGGCCCCTGGCTCCTCCACCTCAGCCCACCAGGAGGAGAATACCAGTGGCTGTAGCCATTTGGGTGTCCTCATGGCATCTCATTTCCCCCGGCAGAGGGACTTTGTAGGGGGCTTTCACAGGTAACTTCTGGCTTTCATCTTCTCCTGTGGAACAGAGAAGCTGGTACTTTTCATTTCTTTCCATTTTAATTTGAGTTTTGTGTTTTTGTGGACCCCTTTTACCAGAGGAAGTGAAGAGGACACTCCAAATGTCATCGAGTAAATATCTTGACACCTGAGTGATGGTGTTTCCACCAGAAGTGCAGGATGGTGGAAAGTAGCCAGAGCTGCTTCCTGCACCGCCTGTGTGGGTGCAACTGCTCTGTGCTGCCACACAGCTCATCTTTGCTCTGTCTCCCCCTCTCCCCGGGGTGCTCTGCCACACACTGTGGCTTTGGTGGTTTGCAGAAGTGCTCCTGGTTTTCTGCTATGCCACCGTTGTTGCCATGCTCCAGTCACCAGCCTGTGAGTGACTGCAGTGGAGAGACAGGTGGAAGGAACAAGGCAGTGGTGTCAGCAGGGCCAGAATTTCCCAGGAGATATTTCAGTTCAAGCCTGGGAGAAGAGATGCATCCTTTGCATCCAAGGGTGCTGCCTGGGCTCCCACATGTGAGCAGGAGCTGTGACTTTCTGTGTGACAAAGGTTAGCACCTGCTGTACCCATACCTCGGGGTGGGCAGGCTGCAGGTGCAGACCCTGCTGTTGGGTGGGAATTGTGGCAACATGGTCGTTGGAGCACAGCAGCTGCCTGGGCACGTTTCCAACATCCCTGCCCTCTCTTCCCACCACCCTCTTGGGAGGGGCTGGAGCTGTGCTCAACTGGGTCCCTGGTGCAAGGCTGGGATGGGCATTTCTGGGGGTGTCTGGGCCCCCCTTGCCGAGTTGCCCATCTGTGTTTTCTCTGGTGGGCATACCCAGTAACAGCTGTGCCCTGTGCTGCAGGACCGACTCCCATGCTGTCTGCAACATGTGGGGAGCTCTTCTGTGTGCTCCTGATCACATGGAAGGTACCAGGACGTGGTTTGCCTCTTGGCTTGCCAGGGCAGGAGCCTGGGGGCCCCTCTGCTGTCCCCACAGCTCTCTCCTGTCTTGGTACTGGACAGGAGGGCTCTGTGCTGGTGGTAAGGCAGATGGGCTGCTCCATTCTGGAATGTATTTTGTGTCATGTTTCTCCTGATCCGGCCTTGCACCACTACAAGAAACATCATTCCTACTTTGCCCTTTGCTTCCTCTCACCACACAATGCCTTCTCCCAGACAGAGACCAACCTGCGTGTCTTGTTACCTGTCCTCCTGCTACCTGTGGCATTGAGCAGGGCTCTGCCTGATAGCCATGAGTATCCATCCCTCCGGCAGCACCAAGCTGGAAGAGGGGATCTCTGCCCCTTGCAGAGCCCAGGCTTGGCTGGGGTGTGCTGCTGCAGCAGGGCCTGCTCTGGGGAGAGCTAAGCAGAGCATGTTTCCTGCAGGTAGTGAAGATGTCCAGCAGCGACCCTGAGTGCCCCCAGTTCCTCTTTGTGAAGGTGCTGGCGAGCCGGGGGCGGCTGGAGGCGGTGACCCAGCAGATGGGCTACCACCCGCAGTACCTCGACAGCTTCCTCAAGACGCAGCACTACCTGATGCACATGGATGGCCCACTGCCCTTTGACTGCCGGCACTACATCGCCATCATGGTGAGCCCTGCTGGGAGCTGCCAGAGGGGACAGGGGGCTCTGCTCAGCCCTGTGAGACTCTCCTCAACCTCCAGCAGACAGCCTATGCCCCGGGCTTCTCCTCAGGGGCCAAAAGCATGATGTCCTGGAGGCTGAGCGAGAGGTGGGTGTGGGATGCCTGTCCTGCTGGGGCAGTGCGTGGATGCTGATGTGCTGCTCTTGCAGGCAGCCGCCCGGCACCAGTGCCGGTACCTGGTGAACCTGCACGTGCTGCAGTTCCTGCGGGCAGGGGGTGACCCCCAGTGGCTGCGCGGCCTCGAATTCATCCCCCCCAAACTCCGCAACCTCAACGAGATCAACAAGATCCTGGCACACCGGCCATGGCTCATCACCAAGGAGCACATTGAGGTACTGGGAAGGGCTGTCAGCCAGGGACCAGGATGGCAGTGAGGACAGCAGCGTCCCAAGGGGCTGCCAGCACCCTGCCCACCTGCCTGTGTCACATTGCTGGTCTGTCCATGTTCTGCAGAAGCTGCTGAAGATCAGCGAGTGGAGCTGGTCGCTGGCGGAGCTGGTGCATGCCGTCGTTCTCCTGGCACACTGCCACGCGCTCGCCAGCTTTGTCTTCGGCTGTGGCTGTGAGCAGGACGAGGGGCTGGGGGGCCGAGGCTCGCTGAAGCCATTGTCACTCGGGAACCAGTGCTTCTGCGAGGCCACCGCTGGCAACAGCTGCAGCCAGGAGCTGCTGCGCATCAACCGCAAGCGGGTGAGCCCCTGAGGGTGGTCTGCAGGGGATGGGGGGGTGCCGCTGGGACCACTGCCCTCACCCCGAGGTCCGTGTCTTTGCAGTCCCTGGACTCCTGCATGGAGCTGGATTCTCTCCGGGAACGCATGCAGCGGATCCATGTGGAGACTGAGGGCAGGGATGAGATGAGGCTGCTGCAGCAGGACCGAGAGGAAGGTGAGGGGCAGGGAGCAGAGGTGGGTGTGCAAGGTGAGAGTTCATATGGCACACCTGGGTGTTTGTTGCTCCTCCATGCCTTATATTTTCCATGATATGTGGTTCAGAGGGACTCATGGGATTCATGTGGGGCACAGCAAGGGCTGGCTTTCGATGCCTGATGTAGCTGGGAACAGGGCAGCTGAGCACTGCTCTGACCCGTCTGCAGGGCTCTCCCCTTTTGCAGATACTGATGGGGAAGTCACTGGTGCCACCAACCTTGCATGCTACATGCAGGACCCTGACTTTGGATACCAGGACTTTGCCCGGCGTGACGAGGATCAGACGCAGGTATTCAGAGTCCAGGTAAGACTCCTGCTCTCTTGCTGGGCAGCGGCCCGAGCTGCTGCCTCTCCACTCCTCTCCTCTCTGTTCCTCATGGGCAGTAAATAGTTGCAGTTGCCCTTGCAGACTGGCCCCGCCCCACTAGGGTTGGGAAGAGGGAGGTGACTTCTGTCCCCAAGGGTTGATGTTTTTTTTCGCATGGCCCTCATGGAGGCAAGAGTCAAAATCATTCAAAAGCTGCCTGACAAGGGATGTTGTGGTTTGGGCAGAGCCACGCCCAGAGCATATTCACTGAATTCTGCTGCTTCCCAAAGGTCTCCAGCCCTTCTTCCTAGGAACATGCTCCAAGCTCCTTTTTGCTGTTGCAAAATCCTCTTGCTGTGCTCAACAGGATTACTCCTGGGAAGACCATGGCTTCTCACTCGTCAACCGGCTCTACTCTGACATTGGGCATCTCCTGGATGAGAAGTTTAGGATGGTGGATGGTCTGCAAAGCAGTGCCATGGCCAAGCGGCAGGGCTGTGAACCCTCTGTGTTTAAGCGGGGCATCTGGAACTACATCCACTGCATGTTTGGCATTAGGTAGGGAAACCAACCTTATGGTCCAGGGGAGAAAACTGAGCTGACCCAGGTGGGAGGAGGGTAGGGCACTTGGTCTGTCATGCAGATGAGCATGGAGAAAGAACAGAGGTGAATCAGTTGCCTGGATGTTGGGACAGACAGGGGAGAAATACTGAGCTGCTCTGGCCAGAGCAGGGGAGCTTTGGGGACAGGGTTTCAGTGCCTGGTGGCCGTTGTCATGTGTCCTCCTGCCCTGTGGCTGTGCCATGCCCCAGGCAGACCACAGGCAAGGTGCTGGCTGTGACTCGCCCCTGTGCTCCCCACAGGTACGATGATTATGACTATGCAGAAGTGAATCAGCTCCTGGAGCGAATGCTCAAAGTTTACATTAAAACTGTAACCTGCTACCCAGAGAAGACAAACTCAGAAATGTTTGACAGGTTCTGGAAGCAGTTCAAGCACAGTGAAAAGGTGGGAGAGCCGGCCCCTGGCTCTGACTGGCTGTGGCGGGGCTGGGAGCGGGCAGAGGCTGCAATCTGGGGTGCTTTGGGGGAGTATGGGTATGGTGTATGGGAGACCTTTAAGCCACCAAACCAGTCTGAGGCAGGTGGGGGGGAAGGGAAACTGGCTGTTTGTATGGATTTGGGCTTAGTGTGGCATGGGGCTGCCCCACTGTGATGAGCCCAGGGGCACCAGCAGCACAGGCATCTCCAAGGTCATTACCCCAGTGATGAGTGCTTCCTGGCGAGCCCTCTGTGGAGCTGTAACTCACAGGAGCGGCTGCTGTGGGTGTCAGGGACTGTGCCGCTGCCAGCCTGGAATGCTGGTGCCAAGTATGCAGGGGACTCCCTGGCACGCAGCTCTGGGAAGCAGCCACAGCCTACAGGACTGGGAGGAAAGGGAAAGGGGAGCTGCCTGAGCTGGAAAAATTGGTGGCATTTTGATGACGAAACTCACTTGCCCAGGTGGGCAGCTGCTTGCACTGCTGAGCACAGCACACTTCAGCTGCCTGAGCCTCTCTTGCTGTTCCCCCAGGTCCACGTGAACCTGCTCATCCTGGAAGCCCGGATGCAGGCAGAGCTGCTGTACGCGTTGCAGGCCATCACCCAGTACATGATCTCCTAGATGGTGGGAGCTGCGCTGCGGCAGGGCCGGGCAGCCTCCTCTCTCTCTCCCTGAACTCGTGCGGGACCCGTCATGCTGGGACCGACGACGAGGGATTTCTTGATTTAGTTTACTTGACTGTCTTGTTCCTTTTTGTTGGTTCCCCCCACCCGCCTTGTGGGGGTCACTGAGTGGCCCTGTTACGTGCAATTACCAAACTGTGAGGCAAGTCCGTGCTGCTGAGATGCTGGAGACTTGAACATGTCCAAGGAGGACTGCCAAAAACATGGGGGGAGAGGGAAGTGGGAGGGGACTGGGGCCAGAGGAGAGGGATTCTCCTTGCCTGGGTGCTGTGGGAGCCTCAGTGGCACAGGGAGGGCAGAGGGGAGAACTGGCTTCCTTCCCTGTGCTGCAGTGGCTGCTCTGCTGGCAAAGCCACCCTTGGGCACCTGTCCTCAGCAGGGTGGTGTCTCTCACTTGGGAACAGTGTGGGCAGCGTGTGGGTGTGTTGCAATGTTCTGAGTTGCAGGGTTAGGCAGCAAGAAGCACTGGCTCCTAGCAAGGGCCCTTCCCAGCCCAGGACAGCAAGGGGCTACACTTGCTGCCTACATGTCATGTCCTTTAGGTCTACGTGCCAAACCCTTCTGGGATGGACAAGAGATGACCCAGCGAACTCCAAACTGTGAAGCTCTTGCTGGCAGGGCATCCTCATGCTTTGCTTTCTCTGACAGCGGGGTGAGAAGGTCTTCGACAGTGTTCAGGCACTGGAGGTTTCTGCAGGGGACTTTGGCAGTCCTAAGCCCCTCCTCTGCTTCCCATCAGCAGAGGGGCAGGAGGAACAAGGGAGGCTTGTTAATGTGTTTGAGTTAATGTGGTTTATATCTTCTTACCACCATGAGAGGGCTGAGGTCCTGTGCCCAGTCACTTGCTGAACAGCATGGTGGAGGAGCCTGTGCTCAGCACAGGTAAGCTACAGGAAGCTTCTCCTTGAATGTGGGTTGGGGGGCACTCCTAGTACTGCCCCATTTTGACAGAGGCAGCCTGTCCACCAGCCTTGCCCTCTGCCTGGGGGGCAGAAGCCACACCACCATTCCCACCCATCTCCCTGGGCTGCTCCCTGCCTGTGCCTCAACCCCTGGCTGGAGAGGTACAAGGGCACCAGCGCAGGCTCCAGAGAGCAGCCACAAAAGGGGAATGAAGCCACCCGTTGTAAGTGGGAGCCTGAAGCAAGGGCAGCTGTCGAGTCAGCCAGCACACACTGCTTCAGTCGACCTGTTTACTGCGTAAATGTACGGGGAGAAAACCTTGTGTATGGAAGCTACAGAAAAAGCCTATTTTTGCTATAAATATATTATGTTTGACATGGACGTGTGCTTTATTTCTGCCAGTTGTTGGGAGGGGGATCCAAACTTGCGTGGCTGCTCTGAAGGCAGGACAGCAATGCCTGGCTGCCCACAGCCCTGAGATGGCCCAAGTGCCAGGAATCCCAACATTCTCAGCGATGTTGGGGTCATGCACTGATAGTTCTAGTCCATGGCCAGCAGCTGGTCAGTGAGGCTACACCTATCCTGTTCAGCTCAGCTATGTCCTCGTGCCATGCTCAGATGAGCAACTGCTGCAGCATTGCGTGTTTGGTAGAAAAAAAGAGGGAAGTTTTTCAAGGGGCTGTGGCGCTCCAGCAAGGAGGAGTAGAGTGTGCAAAAGGAAGGAGCTGGCTGGTACCTGGTCACTGGTGGCCAAGGTGTGGGTGCTGCTTCTGCAGCTGAGGAAGAAGCATTTTGCTCACACTCCCAAGCAGATGCTCAGTGAGCAAAGTCCGGAACCAGAACCAACTCTTTCCTGATCCCTGCTGCTGGTGCTTTCCCTCTGCTGAGGCTAGGCCAGCTTGTACTGGGCCAAGCTGGTGCCTGGGCAGTAAAATGCCAGGACAACTGGTATTGGGAAGCACCAGCTGAGTCAGTACTGGTGCTGGAACAGTGGCACCAGTGCAAGGACGACTGGTGCTGGGACAGCTGCCACCAGGCTTGGCTAGACAGTGCTGGGACTGACACTGCTATACTATAATTTAGTCCCAGCAAGGGCTGGGCAGGGATCAGGCAGCTGGCTGTACTGCTCGCTGTCAGGGGTAGCACTGGTTAACCATAGCAGCCTAGCTGCCTGCCAGCTTGCCAGTCTCCCTGCTGTCCCTGCAACAGCAGTTCTGTCCCCTGCAGGGCTGGGACGAGCCACAGCAGCCAGTTCCCCACAGGGCTCAATGCTCCCAAAGCCGGCAGCACACGTGCAGCGCTGGGCAGCCCGGGGCTGGCTCCCAGCCTGCTGCCAGCAGCAGCATCCTCACCTCCCACCGCCACCCGGTGCTGGCCAGGAAAGGGACAAGGCAGTGACAGCACAGCTTGGGCTGGGTGTGAGGGGCTGCCTGACCCAGGTGATGTGAGACTGGCTCCCTTTTACCTCATCTCTACATCTGCACTGAGGGCTGGCCTTGCAGGGGCTGGGGCAGCGGTCACACACTCCAGCTCACAGACAAACACCAGTCACACCAGTAAGATGAAGGGCTCCGTGCTCTGTCAACCCTGACCAGAAACATGAAGAGCTGCTGGCAAGGCCAGGAGAGACTGCAGGCAGTCACACACAGCATGCCACAAGTCTGGCAACTTCAACGCTTGGGTCCCTGTCCTGGTGCCCGCCGCATCCTTCATGTGCTTGGGCCAGGATGTTCCTCCCTATTGCTCTGTGGCTGGAAGAATTTACAGAATACAGGATACCTCACCTCTGCAAGAACCTTCCAGGATATCCTGCACATGGAAGCTGGAACACTGTGACTGTACCGGGGATTACCGAGGAGGGGATGCAGGCACATGCCCAAAGCAGTAACTGAGTTTCTTGCAAAGCCTGTAACAGAAAGAAGTGCTGGCAGGCGCAGCGAGGACTGCTTTTTTAACAACTGAGCCACTCCCAAGCTGCATGGTGGGAGGAATGGTGTGTCCTAGCCCACGGACAACACCAAGTCACACTGCAGCAATTGTACGGCCACAGCTCCTACAACCCACCCATTCAAAGTCAGGCCTCTGGCTGCTGCTCTTACCACAGCCATGAAGGGGAAATAATAGCACACAGCAGCTGAGGAGAGCGTGGGAGAAGGCAGTGTGCACCCACCATCTCCCTGTGCCCCAGCCCTCCTTCCTCACACACCAGCTCCACCACAAAGGACACATGCAGCAGGGCAGCAGCCTTCCCCACTGTGCTTCCACACATGGGCCCATCACTGGTGGCACACAGGTGTTCATCAACCAGCAAGGGTTGGAAGCAAAGCAGGACTCTGGCCAGAAACCCAGCTGAGCACAAAAGCTGTTTTTGCACTGGCTTCGTGTACGGCTGCTCTGCAGGCAACTACTCCATAGGTCAAAGTACTTATGGTGACAACCTGGGAGAGCTGAGGTCTCCAAGACTGAAAGTAAGGTGCAAACACAGTGCATTGAACCCACAGAACACAGCAGAACTCTTGGTGACTACTGAAGACAGTGTCACACTCATCAAAAGCAACCCTGAGCCAAGGCATTCAGGTCCCATTTTGTTCTCCTTGGCAATGCTTAAATGGCACAGGCCAATGCTCAAATAGGTGTAAGAAGTGCTAATGGCTACTGGGCAAATGCATGGTCCCCCTGTTCTGTGGCAAGTTTTGAACATATCCACTTTGATCCAATCAACTGCAAAATCATCAGCATTTTGTCTCTCCAACAGCACCCATCATTCTATGCCTGCAAGAAGCCCTAAGTACCCAAGGAACAGATGAGGGGCAGACAGTTCCCCTAAGGATCTCCTCCTAATTCCCTGTTTTTGTAAACTGGATTAAATCTTGAAGCAGGACCCTTAAGACCCCCTGAGACTTATTTAGTTATTTCCATTAACTGTAGTGAAGAATAAAATTCAAAAATAATATATTGAGTATCCAAGGCTTTGAATACATATTTTCTGGCTGTACAGATTGTGTAACTCCACAAATGAGTCTTTACCATCAGCAGTGTAAGGACATCCCCAACTTGCCCTCTGTGTGTCTAACCAGGCCAGGGGAACCCATACTCTACACTCCTTCCCTCTTTTCTCTCTCATCTCCTTACCTGCCACCACTGCTGCTGACACACAAAGATATTTGAATGTAGCTATACAAAACAGTCACCTTCAGCAGTCAGGTCTAAAAAGGCAAGGAATTAAGGGGCTAAAACAACTCTAAGACTAGTCCTGCAGGATTTAAAACTCCCCAGGGTCAGTTTTAGGGCTTGGCACCCCATGGATCCCCATGCACTGCCAGCAAGTTGTAACAAGGGGCTCTACACACTGCAGGGCACACCAGAGACTTTGGGGGTGGTCACACGGCAACCCTTCTGCCTCTGGCCAGCTAGGGGCATTCCACTGGGGGCATGCCCTAACAGGTGAGGATGGCAGAGGAAAGAAGACAAGGGCAAGGAAAAATAGCTGGCCCTTGCCATGAGAACAGAACAAACTGGATGAGACACAGAGCAGAGGATTACAGGTTTTTATTTTTCAAACATTCCCCCCTAGTCTAGCACATTCTACAGTCTTGCTAGCACAGATGGTAACAAAGCCTGTAATGGTTCAGAAGTTACACTGCTACAGAGAGCAAACAAAAGCAGAGGTTTATTTTCTAAAAAAAATTTATTGTGAGAAATGGGTGGAAGAGTGCACAGGGGATGTGGTGGAAACTATGTCACGTAGTGGTGCCTGCCCTGTGTGCAGCAGACATCTGTGCTAGCAATGCAAAAACCCTTCCTGGGATCACACCAGGTGAAGACTCCACTGTGCTGGAAGCACCATTTCACAGAACCACTCCCACTGCTGTATGAAGGCAGCTCCTTTCAGGAGAAGTAACCTATCTTCTACATAGCCAAACCTCTCAAGACACCCTGGGGAACCCCACACCACCAGTCCCACACTACTTGCCCTTCTGAAAAGCAACCAGGGCTCTGTTTTTGTGTCCCAGAACATCTCCTTCTACCACGCACCGTAACACCGCCTCAGTCAAAGAACCATAAGTGCAACACTGGCAGCTCTTACACCTTCAGCTTCTGCTGCCTCTTCTCCCTGCTTTACACCACAGTATTAGGAGTGATTCTGATTCCATCAGATAACTGCTTTCCATCAGCTACAGACATGTCAGGGTGGAGGGAAAGACATAAAGGCTAGTGAAGAGAGGGGATCCCTTTCCTGAAGGTTGAGCAAGTGTGGCCATGGGTTATAGCACATGCTCCGAGCTTTCACACGGACAGATCTTTCAGGCTTCAGAAGTCACCTCTTGCCTGCTTTTCCCCACGTTAATTAGAACATATTTTTTATTAGACATGCAACTGAGGCAAGCCCTAAGCTATTCCCTGTTCATGCTCATGTCCCAAAGTTGATTGATTTGCTTTGGATTTTTTTTTTTTAATAATGGATCCAAACTTTCACAGTTTGGTGACAGTCCAGGACACCACTCCCAAGGCACTCCTACCCATGGCACCAGACACAGGTTACTCAATCCTGGAGCAAGGCTAGCCCCGGAGCATTTGAGTGTGGCTATAAATAAGCAACTAAGTAAGAAAATTAACAAATTATCATCTACATAAAAGCTTTCTAGGCATTTCCTTTGGAAAAGCTGATTAGTGCTACTTGCTTCTATTATGAATCTTGTTTATGAATACACCCAAGCTCTGGAATGCTTCATTCCTCTCATCAGGATGATTTGACTGCTGTTTTTAAAGCTGCACAGAGATGACATGTTTTAGACACACCAGCAAGGAAAATTAAGGGCTCCAAGAAGCTTTCAATTTTCCAAGCTCACACATGAAGCTGGAAGTATATGCTTGGAAGTAAAACATGCTTAAATTATAAAGAAAGTTCAAGCAATTTTCTAAACCCAAGTGTAAATAAAAGCAACAAGTCTGCCTCCTACTAAGCTCCATGGGCCTAGTTACCTGAATCCTTTGTGGCCCTAAGCTGCAAGGTGGCTTCAATTCTGTGTAAGATGGCATTTGATCCTCTGAAGATGGAGAAACTTGTTGCCTAAGCTCAGTGAGGACAAGGAACACAGCATAAAGTAATGCTTCATGCCAAGAGTCCCCTGCCCACTCCCCTCAGGCACTTATCCAGGAGCATCACTCCCCATGTCACTGGCCCCTTCCCTTCTCACCCCACTCACAGCTGCTCTCAAAATCCCAGCCCAATCCTTCATTAGAGCAAGAACTAGCCCAAAGTATGGGGCCTGAGGTGCTAATGCAGCATGAAGAGCCACCAAGACATTATCCAGGCTCCAGCAGCAGCAAGTTGCAAATGCTTTGGGCAAGAATACAAAAAAATGGACAAGTATTGAGCAACCCCCTGCCAGGTACAGCCTTTCCACAAGCAGCAGATTAGGAACTTTAGAGTCTCCTGTGTCCTATGAGGAAATATCCCAGGCTAAAAAAGCTCAAGGTTTATGAAAATAAAGTGTCTGTAGAACTCCCCAATTCTCTGCATCCCTGCCCTCTGTGCCCACAAAACAAGCTATCCTGCTAAACATACAAAAAAAGAAGATAAGTTGCTTGCTTGAGCCCGCAACATTACATTCACGGTTTACTGAGCACTCCACGAGTCTTCTGAACACCATTCTCAGCACTAGTGCACTCTCAAGCTTCTTCAACCACTGACAGCTCTTGCTGTGTTGAGGAGACAGAAAGCACCTGTACAGACTACTGCAAGGCAGAAATGTCACTGCCAGGAACCTGGTACAGCAGGACTCCAGCCAGAGGTGCTCCTATCTCCAGTGCTGTCTCCAGAAGTATGGCCTGGGAATATGGAAAAAAAAATAGGTATACACTCTATTCCTTACTCAAAGGACAGAGTCTTTTCTGAACTCACACTGTAGGGCACTAACCATGATGAGCCCTGGTGCTGCACCTCCTTCAGCAGGAACAGGTCAAGGACATGCACCAGCTGAGATTGTGTCAGATCTCCCTGGGGTGCTACCTGAGTGTTCAGGGCCAGGCTCCCTCCAGACAGAGATCAGGCGAGCTCCCCGGTGCTGCCACAGTTGAGGGACACTGTAACAGCCTGAAGACCGCACTTCTTTCCCACAGACAAACCCAGCCAGAAACAGCTCACCATGGATTTCTGGTCTGAAGCACTGCTAACTAATACTGTCTTTTCTATTGCTTTGGGTTCCGTTTTCACGGCAAATGAGCCAGAGACTCACATTTAACATGACCACACATACTGGTGTCTTGTCCTTTGACACATGGCTGTGATTGGGCAGCAATTCAACTTGCTCTGTACATCACTGGATCAAGTTCCCTTCAGGACCCAAGCTAACAAGGTAGCATATTATGTGCCAAATAACATAAATCCTTCCAGTCTGTTCAGTGCAGCTCAGAATGGCTGATTCTTACATGTGGCACGTGCCATCAGGTGTTTGTGGAAAGGGTATCTATCCGCTTGTGTAATGAACTAACTCCAGTGAGACTGTTCATCCATGCCTCAAGTCTGCAAACCCTGGGATCCCATCATAGGAGCTGCCTTTTTGTTTGTTACAATGAGGTGTGGCCAGACATGTAGATTGTGGGTAAATTTGAAACATCACCGGGAGGTCTGCCATGAAGGCAGCCTTCAAAGCAAAGGTTATCAAACTATTCAAAGGCTTTGATGGCACAGCATGCTGTAGATAAGACTTTAGAAGACTCCTTGTTGGAGGTAACCAGGAAATCACTCCTGTTCCAATCTCCACTCAAATGAAAATGAAAACAGAGCAGACAAGTTGGTAAAACAGTATGGCTCGTTGCATGATACCAACTTCCTGAACTGAAGCCACCTTCAAAAAGGACTGGAGAGTCTTTCTGCCAGACCAAGCTCACCAGAACACCATGAAAGCACCGTGTCTCCCACAGATCCTGCCACTGCAAACACCAAAACAGCGACAGGAACATGCCACTAATGCTTTGAACTTATCTTTTGACCCCTAATTTCTGTCCTGCAAAAATACAGAGACAGAGCAGGATCCCAGGTGGACTTCTGAGGGTGAGCCTACAGGCTTCAAGTTCCCCAGCAGAGCAGAAACGTCAGCAAGAAAACAAAAACCCTCAGAAACCAAAAAAGTGAGCTACCAAATACAACTGATCATGCCCTCCTTAAGGGCTACGCAGAGTGTCAGCAGATCTAGCACGATCCAGACCACACCATCTCCTTAGCAGACTAGGGAATCTGTCCTGTGGATCAGCTGCAGGCCAGCAATTTAGGGGATTAGCTGAGAACGAGTGCTGTTAATGATTAGCATTCCCTCCATTGTGCTCTTGGCTTGGCAGGAGTGCCCAGCCTGAGCAGCTGCGGCTGAATGCTCTGCCAGGCACCTTCCCTCTGCGTCTTCTTGAGAGAGCAGCCATTCCCCAGTTACACTGCGGTGTCCTTCCCACTTTTCCAACAACATTTTCAGCTTCTTGGCCCAAAACGCCTTAGGCCTGCCCCCTCCCATACTGTAGTGTTATCTGGTATGAAGGGGACAGATGCAGCAAATGTGTTTTGTTTCTTTTTATCCAATAATCTCGTTTTTCAATTAAAATATATAATATATATTTAAAAAGGTTTAGAAAAGCTTCTATGTAATTTGCAACTACTTTTACATATAGATTACAATAATGTACAACTCTGCCCCACAGTGGTTTGAGACCACAGGGACCTGCCAATTCCTTCCCCTCAATCATATACATCATCAAACATCAAATGTGTTTGTTCCTAATACAGCTCTGAAAAAGAGTCTGTCACTGTTGCCTTCTCAGACGGAGAGATGCGTAATAGGGACACACATTACATTGGCTTCATATTCACTGTAGAAAGTTCCCAGATTAGTAAAAAAATATTTCATCTATAGAAAATGCCCTTCTGAAAAGCAACCAGGGCTCTGTTAAGGCCACACCCAGGCTTTCCATTTTGCTGCTGTAGCAAGACAGATCAAAAACAAACCCAAAACAATGTTTTTATGTCCCAGAAAGCAGCTACTAGCACCTGTGCTTATTTTACAGCAGCCTGGTGTATCAGGAAAGTGCTGAGAACAGCATAGGGACTTCTCAAAACATGCTTCTGATTCAATGGGGCTCAGTTGGCACAGTGAAAAACTCAGTGTCCTCCTGTTCCACCCAGGGGGACAACAGGAAGCCTTCTATACCACGACAACCACCCTTCCCTGCAGAATGATGATGGATGCTCCAGTGATGGGCACACCGAAACCAACCCCTGAAACAGCACACCCTTCTCCCACGGGGCTTCTACCAACAAGCTCCCTCCAATTCCTCTGCGAGTCTGTGGGATACCAAGTGCACATCTGGTGGCTTAATCAGAAAGTCCAACTACTTTGCCCCATGAGGCAAGCTAAGCGAGAGCAGAGCCAGCCCTCCACCAGTCCGAGGCACTGGGAGACTTTCTGCCATAGCAGAGAGAGGACAGCCAGTGAGAGATTCCTCCAGCAAACCCAACTCATCACACGGGGAAACACTATTGCCTGGCACAGAGTCTTCTGGCCGAGGTTTTTACCAGGGCTCCTCTTTGGACATGGGTTTCTCCAGATGGTCCAAGGCAGGGTCAGGTTTGTAGGAAGAGCCATGGCACATAACAGGATTACTATTTTTAAACTCTTCCTGTTGCAGCCAGATGCAGGTTGCCCCTTCTTCCCAGATGGGCAGCCCCTTCTGCCCAAGGCATGATGTGCAGGGAAACTGAATCCAACATGCTCCATTCTCTTCTCTGCTGGGGTGGGAAGTGAAGTCAGAACCCAATGTTCAAAACCTGAAGGACACTAGGAAGAAGAAAAATAGAGTGACTGGTTAGAGCTCTGCTTCAGTGGGAATCCTGGATGCATAGATAAGGAGTTAATTACTACCAATCTGCCCCTACAGAACAAACAGACCACAAGAGACCTTGATCAGCAGTGAGTTAACTGGAGGATGCAATTGCTCAGCTCCAAGCTTCAGAGTACGACTGAGACAGAAAGACAGAAAGGTCAAAAGTAAGCACTCCTCCTGTAAGCTGACAGCACCAACAAGGCTCTGCAAGATAAGGAAGTTTAAAGAAGGACTTGGCTAACACCGGAGGCATTGCAGGAAAGCAGCAAGGAAGAGGAAAATTACTCTTCACTTTAGCAACCACAAGTATCAATTGGTAGGGAAAAGACTGAAAAAGAGATTTTTAGAGATCACACACAAATGGTTTATGTTCACCCACTTACGGAAATCCTGTCTCTATGTTCCAACTAATTAAACATTTTTAGATATCTCAATCCCCCAAAAGTCTAAAGATCTCTTCTCAGGTCTTCTGTCTCGCCTCAATGAAGCTGTCACAACTCATTCAAACAAGTCTTGGAATAAGTCTAAGCAGACTTAGGACACTGACATAAAACCACAACTGTAGGTCTATGATCCACTTTTAAAGGCAAAATAGTGAGATAAATGTAGGGCATCCCTTCAGCTGCATTCAGTAACAGTGACCATGAAATAAACTTGTGGAAAGGAAAAAAAAAACAAGAGGGAATCAGCCCCGAACAAGACAAGACAGTAAGTTAAAACAGAAGCCAGAGCAACAGGCTGCTTCGGGAAATTGCAAGTTTATGAGGGTTTTATTTATTTATGTTCTGTCATACAAAAATCCAATGTTTGGAGCAAAGGGAATTAGAGCAAGAAAAGCATGAATCCAGACCAAACTGGGCAAGGGATAAAGAGTTGTCCAGACTCTGAAGCTATAGGGAGTCTAACTGAACAACTAACCATAATTAATATCCACCAAAAGAGTGGATGGATTTTACACTCACCGATGACACACAAACTATAGCACTTTACAAAAAAGGCAATTCTATTTCTATGCTGACTGTCTTCTTCTGTGGCTAATAGCTCAGTCTGTGGGTGCTGCATCGCTGCTGGGCAGAGACAAAGTTTCAGTGTTTGATCTCTAATCTCCATGCAAAGAAACACAGGCAGGGTTCAAACAGACTCCTGGTGAAGCTGTGGACAAGCTCTTTGGCATTTAACTTGCAAGAAGAGGATAAAATCATGGGAGCTTTGAGCACCAAGGGTAACACCAACTAGCTCTTATTTTCCTAAGTGCTGCAGATAAGACTAAGTACTCTTACCTAAAGATCTCCTCTTGCCTACAAAGAAAAACATTTCCCCAATTCAATTTCGTTCTGCCTCCTCAGATCAGACTGTGATCACTGTGATTAACTGATAAACAGTTTTTGCTCAGCATTATACCCATAACTGACCCAGAAGGCTATGAGTTAAGCCCTCAGGACAGCTTTATGTTAGTGATCACTTAAGAGTAGCTTTTGCCAATGTGAATTTAACATGGAGAAAAACATAGTAATACAAAGGATATGAAAGGACAAAGGCCTGCCACACCAGAGCAGTATCTAGCTTTCCCTGAACACTGATTTCCAAACAGGGACCCTAGGAGCTCACTGCAGTAAGGGAGAACTGACACAGCCTTGACCTCCTCACAGACAATGATGTCTGCAGCTCACTTGGTTTTGGAACTCGTTAATTTGAGAAAACACTCTGCCTTCTTTTCTCAGGAACACTCCTATTTCTCTTCACATGGGCCCTGCTCCCCCTTTGCTAGAAACCTGATCCACCTGTCTTGGCAGCCTTTTGCACAATACTTGCTCTCCTTTGGGGAAAAAAGCTCCTTCTCATCCCACTCCATGGACTCAGCATACAAGCAAAACAGAAAAGCTTTGCAAAAGTCAGAAAAGGCAAACATAATCTCAGGACAGAATAAAAGGCTTGAAGCAAAGCACACGGACAGGGTGTGGCCTCTTCTCCCAGGGCAGCACTGCTGTGACCAGAGAACCAAGAGGCACGTGGGAGCTACGCTTTCTGCTCAAACACAATAGTGGTTCAGAACCTGTTCCAGATCTCGTTCCTTCATGTCCCGCACATTACCCAGAAAGTATCACCTCAACTTCATATGTGCAACAAAGCAAATCCAGGGGTCTTAACATCAGTAGCTTTATTTAGATTAAGCAATTCCCACAGAATATAATATGGAACAAGACCATAACCGTGCTTTTAAGAGCTCCTGTTCTCTCTCTTAAGCACTTGATTATATCCACATCTTCAACAGTACTAGACCCTACCCTTTGATAAATAATTCCTCAGCTTCTCTGCTTTACATTCTTAAAAAATAATCTATAGCTGGTATGCTGTAAAAAGAGGTCTTGTCTACCTGGCCCAGGAGTTTGCATATGTTTTGAAAACACTTCTGTGAAAAATATTTCATTCCTGAAAAGTCCACAAATATAATAGCCTGCCCTACCATGGCATAAAAATAAAAAACCAAACCCTAACAAACAAACAAACCCCACAACACAAAAACTCATAACAATACCCAGTGTAAACACTGCTCAAAAAGCCACAGCCTCTGTCACTAACTTGCAAACAGTCCTAACACAGAAGGATACCATTGTTTTGTCAACCAAGTTTGTCTTTGAAATTGAAACTGAGTTTCTATATTTCACCTGAAGACAAGACATTCTATTCAAGATACTCAGTAATTCAGCAAATGCACAGTTAACAAACACACAACCCTATAAAAAGCCCCATAAGGAAACAGAAAAGCTTGACTGATCCTCCTCTCCCTACAATAAAGAGATCTGTTAGGTACAGACAGAACACTACCAAGAAACGAAATCCTAAGCACTGGGATGTGACTTGGAATAAGAGGAAGTTAAATTGTGTTTAAAACGTCAATATATAGTGGTGCATCAATATGTTCACAGGGTTTAAGTAACACCAGCTCAGAGGACAGCATTTTACTCTGTCTAGACCCAAGACACTTGTTGAGAATGGCTGCACTGACAGAGGTCACCTAGTCCAAACCACCTCCAAGTGACTCAGATGCCTAGGAAAGAGTATTAAGGTCAAGTA
Organism: Eulacestoma nigropectus; assembly: GCA_013397775.1. NCBI lineage: Eukaryota > Metazoa > Chordata > Aves > Passeriformes > Eulacestoma > Eulacestoma nigropectus. The sequence goes on from VZTE01000201.1 coordinate 628,951, forward strand.
GATGATAACTTCCATCCCCATGATTTTGAAGCTCAAGGGCTTCCCACAACTGAAACAGTATCTGCAATTTGCCCTTCTGCCTGCTCAGCTGGACAGTATTAGCAGTTGAATTTGCAACACTAACAAATACCATACCTGCCTCCTAAAAAGGAAATATTCTTGGCAAGCCTTCTACTTTCCAACCAATATCCAGCCTATGCTCCAATCTGTCCATTTTCCACCAGCTGAGTTCCAAGTGTGAAGCAGGCCTTCAGCTCCAGTTCCCTAACTCTTCTACTGCCTCTGGTTTAAGTGTTTCAAATCAGGGTGTCACACCCTCAAAAAAATAAGGTATTTTTAAGTCTTGTTGTCATATACACTTTTTGCCAAACTGACTCTATTCGTGCAAATATGACAAATTGCTGAAGAGGCAGCTTTGCTGTGCATGGGATAGCACTAACACATCCTTCTTCCTTCCATCTCCATCCACACTGAAGACTCCTGTTTCCCATTCTAATAATGGGAAGCAATTCAGTAGTTAATGCTGGTGAACCAGCTTACCTGACTTTACAAACACTACCCCAGGTAAGGGCAGGGCAGAAGGTATGATAAGAGTGACTGTGACCTGCTACACACAGACCAAAGCAGACAGTCATGGCACAGACATGCTTTGCTACTACACATATTAGAGAATTCTGCAAGGATAATAACAGCCTGGATAGAAACACAGCATGTGCTTGGCTCAGTTCAACCATTCTGTACATATTGGTGGATGTCTTTATTTATGGAATCGGCACATGCTCTCATATCAGCTGTAGAGCTGTAGGCACTGCCTGATGTCCTGTGATGGAGTCATCTTGGGTGACAGAAGACAACCAAAGTTTCATTCAGGTTGCTGTTCTATTTCAGAAAGAAGTTGACTACCTGGTAAGTGAAATCCACCTATCTATACACAGCTTTCTCTCCTCCTAAAAGGGAACATGACTCTTCCAAAAGATTTTTACTAAGCTTTCAAAGAGGTTCCTTTAACTGCTGCAGAGTTGGGCACAGGAACCATCCCAGACAGGGCTGTTTCCTCTATTGAGCTGTAGCATTTTACATAACTACACCTACCTTTTTGTGCTCCTGAAGTTAACTTGGTACCCAGGTATGGTTGGAGGCCTGTGAGGTGCTGGGGTAGCTGGGAGTAGGCAGAATAGGTTCAAAATTAAAGTCCAGTCCTCCATCCATGAGTTCACTGTTGATTATGTAATCCATATCACATTCAAGGTTCTCCATGTACATGTCAATGTCCAGGTCAGTGGGCAGCCTGTCCTGGTTCAATCCCAAGGGAGCAGGACTAGCAGATGAAAGGAGCACTGGACTGCCCAGCTGGACTGACTGGGCAGTTGTTGCAGAAACTGGAGCCTTCAAACTGGTGATGCTGGCAGTGTTTTGAGGAGATGTCACTATGGGAAGTGTTGATGGCAAAACACTGGCACCAACTGGTTCTGCCTGCTGCTCTGCAGGCTTTCCTCGTGGATTGCCTGAGCTCATCTTACTCTGGGCAGCTTGTCCACCCAGAAGCAGAAGAGTTCGGCTGTTCATCCTGTTACCAGTCTGTGGGAGAACTGGATCCACCTGAGTCATCATAACATCCCTTGGAGGCGGAGAGCCTGGTGTCAGAAGAGCTTCCAAGGTCTGAGGGGCAGAGAAATGGCTGACAGAACTTTGCAGTGAAATATCAACAGGGTTAAACAGGGAGTTGCCAAAAGTCTGACCAGCTGCATTTGGGCTCTGCAAGGAAAAGCTGGAATCTCTCTGCATCTGACCACTTGAGGCAGATTGCTGGGTAGATAGCACAGATGAGCTGGGAGACATCAAATTTAACCCATCAATGAGCTCAAGCTCCTCAGTCACAGTTGGTGGAACATTGCTGGATGCACTGGAGTACACGAGAGAAGGAAGCAGCTCTTCATCATGGAGGTCATCCTGCTCTGTCAGGATAGGAGAAAGCCTGGCACTAATGGTGCTTGCATTGGAACTGGTTCGAGGCCGGAAGGTGTTCCACACATCAGAGTCCTCATTGCTTCTTGAGGACGGGCTCCCAGGCCACTTAGGAAATTGGGAGCCAGGACTGTCAGCAGAGGATTCTGGTGCAGACTGGAGAGGAGGCTTCTTCCTGGATGCTTTACCTCTGACTTTTGCAAGTTTGCTGCTGTTGTCCATGGAGGCAGCTCTTCTCCTTGGTGCTTTTCCACTTTTGCCACCCTCAGGATTGAGCATCCACCAAGAGCTCTTCCCTGTGGCTTCATTATGAACTTTAATAAACTTGCTGTGCAGGGACAGGTTATGTCGAATAGAGTTCTGAAAAAAGAAAAAGAAATAAAACCCACAAAATGTGAGGACTTGACAGTTGACACACCTCCCACCTAGAAACCTCACAAGCTTAAACGCATTCAGACAGCATCCAGAGAAGAAAGTTATAACAAAAACCTGCTATTTCTGTCTGAACATGCTTTGCAGCACTAGCAAGCAGTGCCATGTTTCACTGCAATATCAAGGGTGAAACTACCATGACAACTAGCAGCTTTCAGCTAGCAAAATACTAACACAAAAGAACTTTAAAGACCATATAGAATCTGCAAAAAATCAGGCATATCCCAGAGCAAGTAAGCAAGTTCTCAAATACAACCTGCAATTTCAACACGAGCCTACCTGAATTTGAGCTTTTGCTGTTCCCACCCTTTTGACACCCTTTTTACCCAGCATAAGCCTGGCTAAATTTTTTTAATGTTTATATGGACAGTTTTCAGTCAGATTCAAGCAGAGCATAACAGTGAATCCAATAGACTGGGTGAAGAGAAATGGCAGAATGCTTCTATTCAGTGCACCCATTAACATCTCCAACCCAAAACAGCAGAAATGAGAGCGAAACTCTGAGGAACAAGAGTCCTGGAATCCTGGAGACTGCCAGGCTCCCTCTGCAAGGAGGCTGTGTGCTTTCCTTGGTGCATGTTCCTAACAGGGCAAGATGTTCAGTGGATACTGCACTCCCACACAGTACATGCCAGTTTTAGCCTCTCCCATCTTTCTGCTGGGTCAGACACACGTTCCTTGCCTCTCCCAGCTCCCTCCTTTTGGTTTAGCTTTGCTGAAAACTGCAAATGCTAACCTGTCTGTACACCATCATCAAACTCAGTTTTCATCCTGCAACTGATAAACTCCCCAGTATTTTAGAATCAGGAAGCAACCATCCCATTGTTTGAACAGATCCTCCAGAAACTCCCCTTGACGCCTATGCATTTATTTGATATCTGCACTTAATTTGTTCAGATGGCCAAATTACATCATTAAAAGGTGCTGCACTGGAAGCACAACAGTAGTCCAAGAGCAACATCTTTCTCATACAAACTGAAAGTTATATAACAACCTTCAGCTTTCATGCATACTCTCTTAATTCTGAACAAATTAACTGTGCTTTTATCATCTTTTTCCACCAACTCTCAACACAGTTCTTTCCTGTCTGCTGCTTTCCCTCTCCCCACCCTTTTCCTCTCGGAAAAGTCCTCACCATGCTAATTTTGGCCACCTTACCAAAAGTACTATCCTAGAAAAAAGTAGACATAGATAAACAATACAGGCAAAGTGGAAAGTTTTCATGGAGAGAGAAGGAGATCTGAGAATCATCCTGGCTTAGCTTTCATTTTAACCTTTGGCTGCTGAGGATTTGGAGAAGACCAGCTGCTTGCTGCAACTGGTATCAAAGAATACACATGTTCTTAATTGGAGAGTGACTGCAGAGCCAGAGCCTAATGAGCATGTGCCAGTCAATGCTCTTACACAGTTTTATCATTTGAGCTGTTCACAGTAATAGCTGTACAATACTCCTGCCTGGCATCTTCTCTAAACAAAGCTTTCCTTTCCTTCAGGTGTTGAAACAAGTAATTCAGACTGGTGCACTGTCTCCTGCAAGGCTGCTGCTTTCATTTCTGAAGAATCTCACCCCTTTTCCCCGGTAAATGTGCATAACTTTGAATGCACGCTGCTGCAGCAATGAGAACCATAGGTTGTCACTAATTCTTCATTTATTGTCCTGAAAGTAACCTGTGAACTCATGATGGCATCTTGGGTATCGTAAGAGACAATCTGAGTAACTAAGCTTTGGCTGAAAAGCAGCTTGAAATAAGAGATCTTGGAATAAAACTAGGATTCATATGAGCACAGTGAAGCCTGGTACCTTTTTATGAAACAGTCTCAAAGTGATTTTACATGTTACTGCTGAACTGACATAATGGCTAAGCTGTAGAAACAGATAATTGCTGTACCACTCCTTCCTTCCTCATCTTCAAACTCTCATCTTTCCGTAACACAAGCATCTGTGACCCTATAAGCCAGTTCAGAGAGCAAACCAAACTGAAAAGCAGCCTTATACTTCCTTGAAAACTACTTTTCCTGCCTCTTTTATCTCTGCTTTTTGAACTACCTCACTGTGGAGGTCAAGCACCAAAAACTAAAGAAGAAAACAGACCGTGTAGTTGGAGGCAGAGGAAAAAACCTGAATATTTCTTTCAACAGGGTTAACTGTTATCTAAACTGCATTGCCTAAGTTATTGATTTTGCACCTCTCCTGCAGACTGTGGGAGGCAGCTCACCATGGCACCGCAGCGCCCCAAGCCCTAACTCACCTGCAGGACTGAGCTTGCCTGCAAGCTGCAGGCTTGAGCCCAGGGTGTCCCGAACTCCAACTGAATCCACGCACCCACCAGCCTGGATGCCATGGGACAGCACCAGAATGCACCTGCTAGAGTGAGTCAATACTCCTAACACATGGAGGGCACCTTCAAATCTCACTGAGAAAGCCAGGGACAGATGAATTATGCTAAAATAATCACAGAACTGCAAGTCAGACCTGACAGAAGAGGAAATGACAGAGTTCAGTCACCCGGGCAACCCTGACATATTTCCTTTCTCGATGTTAAGCAACCCACACCAGAAACATACGGATGACATTAACTTTTTAGATGCTCAACTTCAGCAGTGTGGGAGGCTCCCAGTTGGTCTAAGCATCTGCAAAACACACAAGGTCTTGACTCTGCAACTCTTTGATCATAAAGAAGCACGACCTGAAGGAAGAGGTGCAGGCAGGAGTCCTTCAAATCCTTAGGAACATCTTCAACCACTAGTTAGGGGAGGTTATTGCTATTTATTTAGGTATCTTATAGTGGTACTTATGGCTGCATGTTAAGCATTGCCATAAAAAAAATGCCAGCCTGTGTCTCCAAATCCATCACAGATCAAAGATGATTCCTGCAAACCACATTCAGACAAAACCAGTCTGAAATTAAGGACAGATAGTATGCAAAAAAATCAAGTTTGGCTAGAGACATTTATTGTACACTGAAGGGTGGACCATTCCCTAGGTCATAACCACTATGTGTTCAAACTAGAATATATGGACTAGCCACAGAAGTGTGGCTAGCAGCTTATGCAAACTGTTCTCTTAGTTACCAGAACATTAAGTCTTCTTCTCTGATAAAATCTCCTAGCCACAGTTAAAGGAGAGCAACACTTCTCACCATCAAACCAGGCCTGCCCCTACACCAACATTAGTGCTGCTGTGGATCCTGCCCAGCACCAAACAGTGCTTTGGTCTCATGCCAGGGAATTAGCCACAGGAGCTGGTAGCACAACCAAGCCATTCTCCTGCCCAGTCAGCCTTCTGGGCAACTGCCACAGATACCATGGAGAATGCTCAGGTGAAGTGAATACAGAAGACTGAAGGCCAGTGACAACCTTTCTGGGGGGCCTATACAGCTTTGTAGGTACAGCTGAGGTTACCTACCATAAAACTGAAGTTTACAGGAGCAGAAGGAGGCTCTTGTGCCCTGCCCAGCAGAGCTCATCCATGCAGCAGTGGTGCATGGCATGTGCTAGCAGAGCACTCAGGGCCAAGCACAAGCTGTGCTCAGAAATACAAGACACAGCAGCTATCCTTCCAGGAGACATAGTGGCTTCTTTCCTTTCCTGGCCATTCTCCCAGGAAACATCAAGTTTAAACTACAAACCACAGAGGCATCAGATTTCTTAACAAAAAGTCTCTCTAAAGGATGAGTGACAGGAAAAAAAAAAAAAAAAGAAAATATATGCAATCACTGCAGCTGCCTGTAATACACTCTCACTGCCTTGGAGGCATACAAAGAACTTGGTCTCATCCCAGTGCAGGGCCATGTTCCACGTGTTCCACTGCCAGGCCTATAATTGTGCCGAATTATCATTTGCCATGGCATTCTTGGGAGGCTGCAAGGGGAGAGAACGCTCCGCCTGCTGTATTTGTCAGTGCCTGTCTCAGCCACTTGGCTCCAAAGGCTTCAGGAAAAAGTCTTCCTTGTAGAGATTTTGCACCAGCAAGTAAACAACTGCTCCAGAGCCAGGGAGCTGGAACATTTCCCCAGCAATCGCCTTCCAGAAGGCACACATGAGCACAGACGTCAAGCTCAGCAGATGAGGATCTCTATCTTAGGAAGAACATTTTCCTTTCTGTAATCTTTCAGTGGGAGGCCAGAAGAAGAAGATCACAGCTCTCTAAAAAGCAAAGACTGAGGCAGTTTACAAGACAGGCAGGCATACACAACAAAAGCTGTTCAGGATTAGATAGAGCAGAAGAAACTTGTTGGAACAAGTAATACCAGTAGCCCAGGAACAGCCTTCTCTGAGGACTGCCTGGAAAATTGAGCTGTGCTAAGGGGAATAATCATTCAGCAAAGCAGCTTTCCAGAAAAAACTGGCACGGAGCAGGGAAGAGTAGCAGCAAAACCTTCAAGTAATTTGACTGGCCTTGCATGAAGTAGATGAATTTTCACCAAAAGATGAGCTTTCCCTGACTTTTGAGGGGAACAACCACACTCAACAACACTTCAAATGAAAAAAAAATTTCTCATACTTCTTCAGGGCGTTATAACAAGAAGGGCCTATTAGTGTCACTTTAAGGAGGGCTAGGTGTATGTTGCTACATTGTGATGGTGGGCCCTCCTCACAGCTGAGTACTCATCAGTTTTCTTCCACCTAAAATACAGGACACCTGGTGACCCCATACTTGCACCACGGTCCTACTTCTACGCACTGCCACCAGCCTCATTTTCCACACCCAGCACTCTGCTGTTCTCCCATCCACAACACCCTGCCATGCCCAGCTGCCTTCCTCCCTCCTCACCTAGGCCAAACTGCATGCTGTGGCTAGATCATTTTAAGGACTAATGGGATTAAAAGGTAAAATACTCTGTTAAGAGAAAGATGATGGACAACATCCGCCTGTGTTTGCCAGGTTTCCATGCTGGACTCCTCAGTATAGCATCTGAACAACCCTTATTCAGCTTCTGTTCATTATTTCCCCCCTGCTTTAAGGAAACCCAGTTAGGCTGTCAGCAGCTGGGACAGAGAACATCTCCCTGCAGCCAGGACTAAGCACATCACTAATACCACATGAATGCATTTGGGCCACACGAGGTAATGGCAAGAGTCCAGCAGTTTCTACCCACCCTCAGCTACACGGGATTCAAACAGCCAGACCCTCCCTCCCCTTTGCAAGGCAGCAACTTCCATGAAACCAAAATAAACCAAAACTAACAGAGAGCAGCACCTGCAACACCATTAAAGGTTAAGTGGACTTAAATGAAGTACCAGTGATGACAGCAAGGACATCACTATTCCAACTCAGTTTAGAATGCATACTTCTTCATTTTTAGCATCAGAAGATTTAATGGGGAATCGTATCCTTTCAGGCATGTGAACTTAGGAATAAACACTATAGGCTTTCTCAACACAGTCACAGAAAGTAGCCTTTCTTCACAGACTGAGGTCAATGGCTCTGTGTAGCAGAGACACCCCCAGCCTCCACACTGTGCCTCACCTATGCACAAACCTGCACCAGGCTGAAGGTTGGGCAGAAATACACTTTGCTCACAGCCAAGATCTTGAGCTGAAGTTTCATGTTTCCTTTTGGTTTATGGCATCCATTCAGTTTTGCCTCAGTGAGGAAAGACAGGGAAATATTCTGAATGTCTTTTCAAACCATTGCAGCCTTTCAGTACCTAAAAGGGGCCTACAAGGAATTAGGAGAGGAACTGTTTACAAGGGCATAGAGTGATAGGACAAGGGGGAATGGCTTCAAACTGAGAGTAGGTTTAGATTGGATATTAAGAAATTCTTCCCTGTGAGGGTGGTGAGGCCCTGGCACAGGCTGCCCAGAGAAGCTGTGGCTGCCCCATCCCTGGAAGTGTTCAAGGCCAGGATGAATGTGGCTTGAAGCAAACCTAGTCTATTACAAGGCATCCCTGCCCACAGCAGGGAGGTAGAATGAGATGATCTTTAAGGTCTCTTCCAACCCAAACCATTCTGTAATCCTCTTTCTTGAAATTATCTTTACCAAAAGTCAAAAGTAAACCCAGCACTGCCACCATATGTTCCCATCCAGGTAAACGGTTTCTTAGTGAAATTAAAGAAAGTTCTCCTGATAGTGATTTGGCCCCTTACCTGTTCAAGTCAAGAAGCTAAGATTTTGACAAATCTGAGCAGAAAAAAAACCCCTTAAAGAATACAGGGACACTCCAGCAGCTATAAAGAAACAGCTAATGTGCCTAGTTTAGGAACTTACCATTGTTTATTTGCAGATCTGACAACAGAAAAACCAAAAAAAGTTGTCTGACTGGTAGTCGGCATACCAATAAACATTACATTTTTCAACTTTACCAAAACTAGTGTTCACATAATTTTATATCCCCTGAACTGGAATTTATTTGCAAGGCATAAAGATAGCCTGGCAGAATCTACCAGCCGCAGCACAGCAGAAATAGTCCAGAGGATGGACAGGCTTGCTTTTGTCTGCTGGTCTATTCTCTTTCACAGAGGAGCTTCGGAGGGCCACAGGATGAGCAGCTGCTCCAACCTGAACGTGCTCTGCCAGGAGATCAGATATCCACAGCTCTGAGAGAGGCTGCGGACCTTCAGAGTCAGCACTAAAGCACTGAAAGCCAGTGAAGTGACTCTATGACTGAGCCCTCAGCCAGGTCTCCTGATCCATCTGGTCAACAGTTAACATCAGCTACATGCAATATGCACATAATGCAAGGCTGGAATGGAAAGCTTTTCAGGAAAATGCTGCCCACTCTAACAAAGATTAAGAGCTAGACAAGCTTCCAGATGGATGACACCTTCTGTTTTAGACAAATAGAACACTTGGTAATTTTTAATTTGCAATACAGCTCCGTCAGCTGTTGCACATATATACAAACATATATATATGTATGAGGGTACATATATTGTGCATGTGTATATCCATGGACACATTTGAGGTGAATGAGGAGTACCAGGATGCAGAGGTGTGACATCAGTTTCCCATAATTAATGCAACAATGCAGAATCTTTTGTTCTTTATGTTGCATACATAGGAGACATCTGATTTTTGTTTCAGTGACATATTTTTGTAGGGTGAAAAGGATGGCTTTAAGGTTTATTCTGTTCCTACAAAGGAAAAGACAAGAGCTTTGGGAGAATACACAGTTTGTTTCACTAAGAAAGACAAGTCCTTCATATTGCTCCTCACTGTGCCAAATTTGCTCATACTCATGCATTTAACAACCAGTGCAAACTGCTTCTGCAGGGTTTATGCACTTCTTTACTCAAAACCCTTAACACCTTCCTCTTGCAAGTAATCTCAAAACCAAAAGGAATTATCCTCTTATCCATAGATATCCACAGACTATCCTGCAGAGCACCAAGGGAAGGATTAAGAAGAAGCCCCACAACACACCCCTGCAAGGACACTTCTGCCTTGCAGGCTGGTTAATTCTTAACTTCAGCTGAATTCCTGCAGGGAAAGGACAGACTGCACACACAGCAAATCTGTCCTTTACAAGGTGCTTGAAGCACTTCAAGAACAGCAAACACCATCTTCCTCGAAAACACAGATTCTTCCGGAATTCATGGAGGTTACACCCTGGCAGTCTGTAACAGCTGCACTTCCCCCAATTGTACAGTGGAGTAGGACAGCTCTAAATTAATTATGAAACAACAATGAGTTTATGGGGTTTATATTAACTAAAGTAGATTAAGAGTTTTTAAAGACATATTGCTTTTAATTACTTATTCAAAATTCCCTACTAAACTGCACTACATACAAATAGAATGTATTATCAGTTTGGCTCTGTCTAAACAAGACACAAATGCCAAAACTCTAGAGCTGTACCACCATCTTAACAGGCATCAAAATGCTACTACTACCTTTAACAGCAGCTTCACATTTATTTCCTTTATCCAAAACCATTCACCTCAAAACTGAGAAATCACTGAAGCTAAGACACCTCAAGAAGTTTTTCTTTTATTTTACAGAATAAAAAAAAAACCCAAAACATGCAAGCAGCTTCACAGCTCTAAAAATAACATGGAAGAATAAAACAAAAAAAACAGACAGGTCCACTCCTCAAGTGAAGACACGTCTTTTGTTTATCCAGTTTGTCTTAAATATGCACCTATTAATTTTAGTCTAAGTCCACAAAAGTCAAATTGAACTGACTTGACTGACTCCACATCTGTAAAACTGTCAATGTCTGACCTCCCTTCACCTAAGGCATCAGAGTGCAAGCAGACTATGGTCAGTAAAACAAACAAAACCTCTTGCAAACCTATGTAACTGTGTGTTAACAGAAAGAAAGACTAGAAGTAAGTTCCACGGTCACACATCCTGCCAAGCTCTGCCAACAGGATTTTGCGAGTGAGCAGGAAAGAAAACATATTTTATTTCCATCGTGGTTTTCTGTTTGCTAGATAAAGTCAAGAGCTTTAAACTGCCTTAATCATAAGACAGGCTGATTCCCACCACAGTTGTTGTTCTGCCCGCCCTCATCTTTCTTGGCAAGAAGTTTCTTTTTCTTCTCCTTCTAAAGCCAGAATTAGTCTGTTCCCAGGCTGAAAAAACAGAAACAAACTTCACACTAAAAAGTCAATCACAGAAAAGCTATGACAACAGCTGAGCAGGAATCTCACTCTCGTGTGTGCACGAATTCTCACAGTGAACTTCTGGAATTTAAATCTACCTGTACACGTCCCAAAAGTGACACATGATTAAAACACAGAGTAAAACGGAAGACTGATGGTCCCATTACACATGAATGGATACAACAAAAGAACAGCCATACTGAATCAAGCCAGAAGTATACTTATTCCAGCATCCAGTCCAGCAGGACACTTCACTATATTCCACCTTTACCATGGTATCTGGGGACCATTTCAGAAGCCACACTGAACTTTAATCTCAGGCACTACTACCAAACAGATACACAGACCTGTTCCTGACAAGAAAATGTACCAGTTCTGTCAAATTAACATGACTGCATGCAGGAGCAGTACGACCAGAAGGGTAATCCTAGCCTGAGGAAACAAGAATTATCTTCCAGTAAGAACACCAAAACCCAACCACTGTCCCAAATCAGAACTTAATAGGCAGGATTCAACCTACACATAGAACTAACAGAAAATAATCCATATTAGTTAAACTAGATGCACCCTCTAGGAACTGTCAGTAAGTGATAAATGGGAAAGGTGAAAAGTTTTGTATTAAAGTGTGCCAGCCTAAGCTGTGACAGCTGCATCCCTCTCACCATGTTTCTACCCTCTCGAGCAAACTTTTGCACTCACACCACCACGTGGTATGCCACTTCAGAGAGCTGAGCCAGCTGAAAGCCAACCTACCAGAAACAGACGTTTATTTATTTATTTATTTATTTTCTGAAATTAACTCTCTTGTCCTCACCTACTGCTCAGTCAGACAAGCAGAGGAACACGTGGCTGGAGTCATGGAAGCCCCAAACCGTGCTGGCTGAACCTCCTGCAGAACTGCAGCGTGGATGAACTGCTAATAAATACTGCAAACAAGAGTGTAATTCCAGTCTGTAGTGAGAGCAACAGATCACGCTCCTTAGAGTCCAGTCTCCATGGCATCCACCCCGATACATCAGGACAGGCTGAGGGGCTATTTTGCAAGCCAGCTCTCACATTTCCCTTTCTCTTTGTTGGAGTTCTTTAGACTAAAGATAAGGGAACACGAGGTCAGCACATGCAGAGGACTGAAACAGTCTTGAGCCTTTAGAGCAGAATATTGATTTCCCTTTTCCAATCTCCAGCAGAGTACCCCCAACACGATCCTAGGACAGAGCACCCTTTTACAAGGGACCCTTTTGAAAGCCAAGCACGCCTGCTATGACACAGTTATTTATACTGAGCCTCAGCACAGTCACGTGACAAAGAACTGCGGCCTCAAGATTAAAAACCCTGCAACCGAGGCTTTACCCTGCACGGAAACTTGGACACAGCCTATTAAACGACTCTCCCTTCTCTCCTGGAAAAGCTTCTAAACCCAAAGAGCAGCCTCGCAGGGCCATGCCATAACCACCCCCAGCAGCTGCTCCAGCTGCACACAGCCGAAGCCGGGGCTGGGTCTGAGAAAACCCAGGAGCTTTCAGCAGAGCTGAAGCCCAGGCTCCGCAGCGTGGGCACCACGCGCCGGCACCGACGCCGTGCCTGCAGACGAGCAGCAGCAACAGGTGAGCACGGAGCGGGCGGCGGGGCCGGCCGGGGCACCGGGGAGGCGCCTCCGCAGCCGCTCCTCGCCCGGCCCGGCCCCGGCACAGGAGGCCTGGCCCTCCAGCCCCGGCCCGTCACGCACCTTCCAGCCAGCGGAGCTGTTGCTGTCACCCTTGTCCTTGAAGTAGGGGACGGAGCGCACCATCCACTCGTAGATCTGCGCCAGCGTGAGCCGCTTCTCGGGGGCGCTCTCGATAGCCTGGCTGATGAGCTCGGCGTAGGACTGGTTGCCCCAGGCATTGCGCCGGGAGCCGCCCTTCCGCGCCGCCGCGCCGCCCGCCCGCGCCCCCTCGGCCCGGCCGGGCCCC
>VZTE01000201.1:654297-672702 GCA_013397775.1 Eulacestoma nigropectus
GCCTCTCTCCTGGCTGCCGAACAGGTCTCTCAAGACTGGCGTTTCCCATCACTTAGGGCTGCCTGTTGCTCCCAGAACTGAGGAGGCTGTAGCTGAGCACAGGGAGGTCGGGGTAGAGTCGCCCTGCAGACCTCGGGCTGAGCTCTGCTCGCAGCCCCTGTAGCAGGGCTGGCCTCACCTCCTTGCCTCGCTCCCAGCTCCAGCGAGGCAAGGCCGGGGCAGGCTCTGTCCTCATGGCACATCTGGACTCGGGAGACCCTCAGCCCCCCTTTCCGTGGCCTTTCCCGAGGGAGCAAGGTGCCTTGGCCTGGGCTCGGAACTGCCGCCCGCAGCAGCCGCGCTCCCGCTGGCCCAGCCGCACCTCGCCCCAGTACCACTTGTTACTTGAATTTGTTTTCTAAAAACTGCGCGGGAAGTGGGGTGCGGGTGGGGCCGGGAGGAGGCGGGCTCCCCAGCATCGCTGTTCGCGCCCATCTGCTCCCGCCTCTTTCCTGGGGGCGGCTCTCGTTGGAAAAAAGGCTGTGCGTTTGTTTCCGGCTCCCATTGGTACTACTCCATCGCGGGCGGAACTCGCCCTTCTCTACGCTCTCGGCGGCGGCGAACAGAATTGAGCTCACCTGAAGGGGATCGCACCGGAGCCAGCCGAGCCGTACCGAGCCGCGCCGCTGGTGAGTGGTGGCGGGCGCTGCCGCCGGACCGGGAGGGGCTTGGCGCAACCGGTGCCGCTGTTGCATCAGCTGCCCGCACGTGGTCGGTCCTGCCGCGGCTCCCCGCTCGAGTTCTGCCATACGCAGGGAATCGCCAGACTCCCCGGGAGGGAGCCTGACTGGCGCTCCTGGGGACCGGAGAGGTCCCCGCGGGGGCTGGGGTGGCGGTCCCGAGCTAACGGTGTCCGGCACCTACCCCGAGTCGCGGCGGGATGCGATGGCTACCGGGATGCAGCGGGCAGCGGGAGGCTCCTGCTGCCTCCCGACACGTTCCTTCTCCTCTACCCATGCGGAGCTCGAGTCGGGTACTGGATATCCTTGGAACAATTGAGCAGCGCTGGGGAAGGCAGCTAAAATTGTCCACATAGTGGTTGAGGACGGTGCCGGTGCTGGGGACTTGTTCCCTTGAAACCTGGCCCAGAGGCTGCCTGGGCTGGGACAGCTCCTTGGGGCCAAGGCTGAATGTGACACGTGCCAGCTCGGGAGGAGGTTTATCAAGAAGCAGGATGGTTTGTTGGTTATGGGGAAGTAGCTGAGTTGGTGGCTGCCACTGTGATCCTGATAATACTTCTCTATGGGAAAGAGTTACTAAGTTATCCTTGTGTATTTATGCTGATCCATGTAGTGTGGCGTGCTGTCCTGGGCACCTGGATGGAGTGTGCTCCCTTTCCCAACGAAGGGAGAAGCCAGCAGGGAGAAGACACTAGTGGGTGGGTGGATCAGTGCTGGGCAGAGGTGCCAGCCGCAGCCACGCGCATTGGGAGCCACTTTCCTTGCAGCTCCTCTGTGCTGGATGCCTGCTTCACAGGTTGCTCATCTTCAGAGCTTTTTAGGGATGGGTGGCTGCTGTGAGCAAGAGGAATAGGGATGTCAAACGTTCAGGGTGACAACAGCCTGCAGAGCTTGCAGACTGCTCTGCAAGCACTGGTAGCAGGCAAGGGGTTTGCACCACACGGGCCTGTGCCATGTGTCTGTCTGGTAAGAAGAAGAGGAGTGGTTGCCTCCAGTGAGTCAGCCCAGCCTGCCACACCCTGTGCTGGAGGAAGTCTGTTTCCGCACCCATGTGCTGCTATGCACACCCATGTGCCAGCAGTCAAGTTTGGGCTGAAGGGTTTCCAGATTGCCAAGCCTGGGAAACAGTGGGCAAGCTCTGGGACATGCCTATGGGCTCCATGGTTGAGACCACAAAGGGCTTGAGCAATGAGCATCTCCCACCATGGACTGATTGGGTTCATCCCTGGCTTACTGTCCTGGTGCAGGGGATGTGCAGGCAGGGTATGTGCAGCCCCGCAGTGCCTTGGAGGGTGCCACCACCACGGTCTGGCCAAACGGCGTGGCAGGGGCATGGTGCTGATGGGTGAGCTGGGAGCATGCTCCTGTGGGCATCATTGCCTGCACTGCCCCTTGCAGTGTCAGTCTTGCTGCCTGAAGGACACTGAGCTTCACATTTCCCTTGCAGGGCTTTTGACCAGCTGAGCTTCACCAAGAAGAGGACAAGATGTTGGGGGAAAAAATGACCAGTTTTGGGAAGAAGCTGATCCGCCGGCGCATGGTGGACCTGAGCTCCAATGAGACACATTTTGCTCGCTGCCTCTCCACACTGGACCTTGTATCTCTTGGTGTGGGCAGCACCCTAGGGGCTGGTGTGTACGTGCTGGCTGGAGAGGTAGCCAAGGAGATGGCTGGTCCCTCCATCGTCCTCTGCTTCCTGGTGGCTGCTTTCTCATCGGTACTGGCTGGACTCTGCTATGCAGAGTTTGGGGCCCGTGTCCCCAAGGCCGGCTCTGCCTACCTCTACAGCTACGTTACCGTTGGAGAGATCTGGGCTTTTATAGCCGGGTGGAACCTCATTCTCTCCTATGTGATAGGTACGAGGCCAGGCAGCATGGGGGGGCTTCTGGGGGCAGCATGTGGTGTTGTGGGGGCAGGATGTGGGGTGGGATCAGCAGGGAGGTGGGTGCTCAGGTGCAGGTGGCTGGTGCCAGTCTGCCCTGGGCTCGGACTAATACACAGATTTGCCATTGACCAGGTACGGCCAGTGTAGCTCGAGCCTGGAGTGCAGCATTTGACAACATCATCGGCAACCACATCTCCACCTTCTTCGCCAACAAGACCGCAATGCACCTGCCGGGAGTGCTGGCCGAGCGTCCAGACTTCTTTGCTGTAATCCTGATTTCGCTGCTTACTTGTGAGTGTGCAGGAGCAGCTCCATGGTACCATGGGTGATGGCATGGGAGCCTGATGGGTCCCCACGATGGGTCCCCACTCACCTCTTCTGTCCCCACAGTACTGCTGGCCTTTGGTGTCAGCGAATCTGCCCTTGTGAACAAAATCTTCACGGCGGTGAACCTGTTGGTGCTGAGCTTTGTCATCATTGCTGGCTTCATCAAGGGAGACATCAAGAACTGGCAGCTTTCAGTGAAGAACTGTGTCAACTGCTCACAATCAGACTCACCAGATGACATGTAAGTAAAGCAACTGTGCCAGGCCAGGGTCTGGCACAGGGCAGGCATAGGCCCTGCTGTCCCTGCACCCCCCAGCAGCTGCTCTCCTCCCTTTTTTCCAGGAAAAAAGCTTTTGGCTCTGGTGGGTTTGCCCCCTTTGGACTGGAAGGGATCCTGACCGGCGCTGCCACCTGTTTCTATGCCTTCGTGGGCTTTGACTGCATTGCCACCACAGGTACTGCCTTGGGTGAGGGTGGCGTGGGCATTTCCAGCAGCTGGCTGAGAGCTGACGGGGAGGATGCTCCGTGGTGTGGGAAAACAGCTGGTCTCACCGCTCCTGGGAGGTTTCCCTGTGGAGTCTGTGTCTTCAGCTGGGCCAGACAAAAGGGCTCAGAGCCTGCCCTGCCCCAGGAAAAGTGGCTCATTACACCACATGGTGGGAGCAGGGCTGTACCCTGCCTCCGCAGGCAGCTCCCAGAGCAGCGGGGAGCCCTTTGACTGCTGAGCCAAGGCTGCGACAGTGCTGAGAATTGCTGGTGCCTCCTAGTTATTTCCCAGCCTCAAGCAGCGTTTTTCTAAATCTGGTTTCATTCAAAACAACTGCTTCCTGGAGCACAGGCAGCTCTCTTAATTTCCTCTCATTACCCCAGAAATCTACTTAGTGGGTGGCTGGTACAGGCTGTTCTGCCTGACCTCCCTACCTGTGCCACCCTGCCTCCAGGGGCTGCCCAGCAGCCTCCTCCTTTCCTGCTGCTGAGCCCCTTGCTGGGAGCGTGGTGCAGCACACCTTTGCAAAGTCGAGGTGCATGGAGGACCTCCAATCAACATCCTCTGTGGGGAGAGGGAGCTGCTGGTGGGGGGGAAGGGCTGGTATGGCCAGGGGGGCTGCAAGCTCAGGCTGCCAGGCAGCTGCATTCCTTCTGCCAGCTCAACACCATGGCCAGGGACCCCTCCTCTCCAACAGCCCCTGCTTGCTGCTCCCCAGTCCTGTGCTGCCATGGAAAGTCCCTGCTCTGGCTCGTCCCCTGGGGGTACTTGCCCCATGCTGTGCAGTGGAGTGGGGCACATGTGGCTTTTTGTGTCTGTACAGGGGAGGAAGCCAGGAACCCACAGCGCTCGATCCCCATTGGCATCATTGTGTCCCTCTTCATCTGCTTCGTGGCTTATTTCGGGGTCTCTGCATCCCTGACTCTCATGGTGCCCTACTTCCTCCTGAACAAGAACAGCCCTCTGCCTGAGGCTTTCAAGGCGGTTGGCTGGGAGCCGGCCCGCTACGCCGTCGCCGTCGGCTCACTCTGTGCCCTCTCCACCAGGTAGGACTGGCTCTATTGCTGGCACTGCTTGGCACAGCACGGGGACTGGCACCATTTATCCTGGCTGGGCTGGGGATTTTCTCTGTCCAGCTGCTGTCCTGCTCCTGGCACAAGGAGGAGTTCCTTTCCCCTGCTCCTTTCCCCTTCTGGGTGGTAGATGTGGATAGTTTGCCTAATCTGTCTCCATGGCAGCTTGCTGGGCTCCATGTTTCCCATGCCCCGAGTGATCCATGCCATGGCAGAGGACGGGCTGCTCTTCAAGTTCCTCTCCCGGATCCACAGTCGCACAAAGACCCCTCTGATAGCCACCATCGCCTCGGGGTTCTTTGCAGGTAAGGTTCCTGGCCACTTCCTCACGCCCAGCCCTGCGGTGGTCTGGAGCTGTGCTTATGCTGCGTGTCCTCATTGCAGCGGTTTTGGCTTTCCTGCTTGACCTGAAGGACCTGGTGGACCTCATGTCGATCGGCACGCTGCTGGCCTACTCCCTGGTGGCGGTGTGCGTGCTCATCCTCCGGTGGGTGACTCCTCGTGTTTGGTGGTGCCCAGGGTGGATGTTCCTTACATCGTCCTGGGGGCTTATAGCCACAGCTTTTTTCCAGGGGCATGCAGCCTGGGGAAGTGTCAAGCCCCCAGGATGGAGGCTGCTGACCAGAGCTTCTGTGTGTCTCTGGGCATATCCTTGGAGTGGCTGTCGCGGGGCCGCTGCCGGAGCAGCAGGGATATGAGGGTGCTGCCCACTGTTCCCTTGGGCTAGGAAGTTCCTTGGGCTCTGCTGCAAGCTTATCTTACCTGCTCAGGTACCAGCCCAGACAGCTGAACTCCCCTCAGGCCATGGAAATGCTGGAGCTGAACGGGAACGAGGAGGAGAGAGTGATCATGAACCCGACCATCGCTGCTGCCAGTGCCCAGCACAAAGAGACGTTGTCCCTGGCGATGCTGTTCAACCCGCCTGGGGACACCCCTACTGAGCTCTCAGGGCGCATTGTTTATTTCTGTGTGGCGGTCATTGGTGAGTGAGAGGGAACTGGTGGCTGGCATCCTCTCCTGCCAGGGGCTGGAGTGTTTTGATGCATCTCTGCAGAGCTGGGAAGGGATGGAGAGCATGCCAGGCAGAGGAGAGGGGCCAGGCAGCACAGGTTGCCAGCTGCTGTTGGCAATGCCAGCAGGCGCTGAACCTTGAGCAGGGTGCCAAGTGAAGGGTACAGCTGTGGTTTGGGGTGCACAGGCATTGTTGGAGGACATGGGTGCTAAGCCAGGGATGTGCAGGTGGTTGTGGGAGTTCGCTGTGATGAGCCTGACCCACGCTGGCCACCAGCAAGGGCAGTCCCCAGCCCCTTGAGAGTGCTTGGGCTCGGCCAGCGAGGTTTGATCTGTCTATCAATGGCTCCATTGTACAGCCAGAATGGGGTGGCTCAGCCAGGTCTGGGTAAGCGTCAGAGCTGGGTCCAAGCCCAGCCAAGTGCAGGCTCCCTGCAGCTTGCTGGTCTGGGAAGTGCCTCCAGCAAAGCACTCTGGAGGCTTTGGGGTGGGTGTTAAGAGACAGCAGGTGCTGGACCTTACCAAGAGGAGTGGGTGCCTCAGCCCAGCTGTTGGTGAGGCTCAGGGCCCCAGGGAGGCCATGTGCTGTGCAGCCCCCTGACTACCCCCTCCCTTGCAGCCGCACTGATCACAGTCATCTGCGTGGTCCTGACCCTCAATGTGGCCGCGCTGAAGGATGCCAGTGTGGGCTGTGTTGTGGCTCTGGTGCTGCTCCTCGTGGCTCTGCTCATTCTCACCGTCATCATTTGGAGGCAGCCGCAGAGCAACGCACGGTTAAACTTCAAAGTGAGTGCAGCTTCCTGCATCTTGGAGTCTGCACCCCCATGGACTCCATCAGGACCTGGGCATTGCAGGGTCTGCCAGAGCTTGCTGCCAGGCAGTCACCAGGAAAGCCCAGGGCCCTGAAACGCGTCTCTCTGAGGTGCAGTCCCCAGTGTGGAAGTGCCTGGGTGCTCTGGGTGCTCTGGGCTGTGGCAGGGAGGGGGTCCCTCCGCTGGCCAGTAGCATCCTCGAGCCCAGCCTGGTCCCTCAAGGCACAGCTGACACAGCACTTCTTGTCCCTTGCAGGTACCTTTCCTCCCGCTCCTGCCAATCTTCAGCATCTTCGTTAACATCCTGCTGATGGTACAGCTGAGTGCCGGCACCTGGGTGCGGTTTGCCGTCTGTATGGTTGGGGGTAGGTGTCCTGCAGTGGGGAGTGCAGTGCCCACAGGTCTCTCCTGGGGGTCTGTTAGTGCTGACAGCCCACCATTGCACATTTCATTATGGAAACTGTCCTGCAGGTTTTATTATTTACTTCACCTACGGGATTTGGAACAGCGTGGAAGGGAAAAATGCAGAAAAAGCCTGTGGCGCAGTAGAAAAGCCTCTGCACCATCCTGGACTGGACCTCAGCCCTGCTGCAGTCTGACGCTCCATGGACCTCTTTGCCACTTTGGGACAAGATCATGATCCACAGAGTACATCATCCCCTCTCCTGCAAAGACTGAGTCACAGAGTGAAGTACTAAGGCCTGAACAAGAGGCCCTGAGCCAAAGCTAACCTAGGCTGAACATTCCAACCAAATGCTGTATGTTTCCACTCATTAACGAAGTATTGTTATATATGTTTGTTTATTGGCAAAACATGTGTTCACCTTTCCATATCTAGAAACAGGATAAGGCCACATCTGGCCTAATTAGGGAGTGTAGGATCAAGGACAACTCCCTTGGATCTTCTTGAGCCTTGGCTAGGCTTTGGGAGAAAGCTAGCAGGAGAATGAAATTAGGAATTATGTCAGCTTGTTTGTTTAGCAGTGTAAAAACTGGGCCACTGTCAGAGCAAAGTGGGAGAGCCTCGTGGCCTGCAAAGGTGGAGGCACTGCAGGAGTTCCCAGTTACTGGCGTGGTTCTCTAGTCCTTGGCTGTGACAGCTTCTCCCCACAGCTGATGCCTGTCGGACTTGAATGATGTATCTTTATTGGGATAAGTGGTGATGTATCTTTCTTAATCACTGTAGGCATTCTTTCCTAGTAATGATTAGCATTGCTCAGCTTATCCCTTTGTAATTCTTTGTTAATGGTTAGGGGCATTACTTAGCTTATCCTTTCGTGATTCTTTGCAGTTTTACATCACAGTAAATGCCACTGTTCCTTAAGTTGGTGTCTGTGTCTGTGTCTCTGACCCTACCCACCAGCAAAATAAAACTGGCATAGTTGGCTGGGTCAGAACAAACTTGCTTTTTAAATCTAAATGTAAGGAATCAATCCTGTCCAAAATTCCCAGATGGGAAGACCTTCCGTATAGTTCACTGGCCCTCAAGTGGGCTAAGGTTGGAGGACCATGTGAGCAATGGGAAAGTCAGTTAAGAGAAGCTGAACTGCTGGATACATTCAGATGCATCCAAAAATCGCATACTGGAAAAGGAAAAGAACTTGTGGGTTTGGGAAGGCAAGGATGGATTTTGTTAACAGTATATCAAACAAAACACCAACAAAAGGAACAGTTGTTGAAATGCTCTAACATGGTGACAGATGTGTGAGTTGCAGAATCAAATTGTAATGCTAAAGTACCAAAATAAGCTGCTTGCTGATAAGTTGGACACTTACCAGACTCTAGCAGACTGCAGTTAGAGTAGCTCAGTATAAGGAAAGGAGGGGCCAAGCGAATCACAAGAAAATACGTGCAATGATTGCAGAGGCAGGTGTGCAGTGGGATCCCGACAAATCTCCGTGCCATTTGGGATTCTGTGGATTCTGATGAGGTTGGTTCCCCAGATGAATTTGTAGATGTGAGACCAGCATGGAGATGAAAGGTGGAATTAGATGCTAATGGTCAGCAGGTCATGAGGGCTACTCATAGAGGATTATACTCAGCATGAAGTAAATTAAATATTTGAACAGTTTAAGCAAAGACCAGGGGAACCCCTCTTCTCTTGAATGGTGTGCTTGTGTGACCAGGGAGCATCAGGGATAACTCTAGACTCAGGGGGCTCTAAGAAGTTTCTCGTTTTGAGCTTGGACTCTTTTGTGCAGGATGCATTTCGGAATAATATTCAGAAGACTAATTTGTTAGCTTTGGCTGCTTTGGATGTAATACTAAATACCCTACAGAAAATGATTGGCCAGGATCTGAAAGTCAGAGGTACACTTTGCAATATTGTATACAATGAGATGCATGAGAACCTCTTGTGATTTTTTATTTGTAGATAACGTTACTGAAGATACAAGTATGCACTCCAATATTTGTGCTTGTAACTTTTCACAATGACAGAATTTTCATTATTTATTTTTAGTTTATATTTTTTAAAATGAAGTTTTTTAGTTTTTTACCTCCTGTTATATCCTATCAATTTTTGGAATCTAACTGTACCCTGATTCAAGACTTGCAGCCTGCTCCCATTGCTGTGAACTGGTAAAGGGACTGTTACAACACACAGACCTGAGGCGCTTGCTGAAACAAGCACAAGAGAATGGACAAAAGACTTTGGTTGCTGTCCGTCATGGCATGGCAGAAATACATCGTGTGATGGAGCAGGTGAAGAAAGATGGGAGAGCACTGATGGTGGGGCACTCTTTTTGGATAGGTGCCTACAGCTACCAGAATTCTCAACGGATTGCTTCACCCTGTTGTCATTTTATTGATGCTAATCCTCTTGATTTTTGTTCTAATAATTGCATTGTATGTTAAGGTTTGGATGATTATGAAACAATTAGCTTACCAGCTACCTCCACTCATAGCAGACAATCCATGTGCTACCAAAGCACGAAATATTCTCAAGCTCTGTTTGGATATTGTGAAACTTGAGTGAATCTAGTCACTTACAGTAATATGTGGGAAAATGACCGGGAACTCTGTGGACACGTAACTGGGGGGTACAATTAGAGGAAACTGAGGAGTTACAACAGTATGGAAATTATAGGGTATGTGTTACACTGTACCTTAAGTTGGTGTCTGTGTCTCTGACCCTACCCACCCGCAAAACACAGGACTGCAGAGCTGGGTCCTGTGCTGCCCCTTCCCCTCACAGGGAAGTCCCCTGGCTGGATGGGAGTGCTGGTGGCCCAGGGTTGATCTCTGCCCTCCTCCAGTGTTGCAGAGGGGCAGTGACACCAGCACAGCCCTCCCGCCATGAAAGTTGCTTTTCCCGTGCACAGGAGACTCCACGTGATGGTGCAGCTGTACTCATTCCATCTGTCATGTGGCTGTGTTCACCACCTTCTCCCTGCTTTCCTGGTGCCAGGTGTACATGGCAGCCACAGCTGGAGCTCTGCAGGAAGGCTTAATGTGACTTGTTCTGGTACTCATGGCACTGCCAGCAGACCGGTGCTGCCCTGACCATGCTGCTTGGTGTAAATATCCTGCTCAAGTGTCTGTGAGATGTCCTCAGTGTAGTGGTACTTGTGTCCAACCTCATCTGCCTTTCTATAATTTTAAAGCCAGTTTTTAAACCTATTAAATTAAATGTTTTTGTGGTTTTTTCTGTTGGTCTTGCTGCATTTCGTGTTAATGCCCTGTGGTCATGGGCCCCTGGGCAGGACCCTGCAGGCCACTGGGCTTGGTGCCAGGCTGGTGCCAGTGCAGAACAGTGCTTGGTCCCAGCCAGCTGTGCTGAATGAGGTCCCTGCCCAAAACCTGCCAGATGGAGCCACCAGTCCTCGCACTGTCCCCTGGGACAGTGAGCCTGTGAGCCAGGAGCTGTGAAACAGTGCTTCCAACCAGCTCCAGCCAGTGCTGCTGGTAGCTGGGGGGGCAGGACAGCAGCAGGGATTGTGTCACCAGGTGCCAGAGCAGTGGCTACAGTAAAGGCCTTGGAAATGATACCTTCTGGAGGTGCCAGCAATGGCCTGCAGAGGAAGCCTGACCAGAAGCTGGGCCACAGCCGTGTGAGAAGATGATGATTTTCCAGATTTTGGTCTGGTCTAAATCAGACCTGACATTATTATCCAATATAAACTAATTTAAGGCAGATGGACCATGCTTGGTTTTGTAATCTCTCATCGTTTATTGGCAGCAAAACAGGGTCACTGCACAGTCAGTGGCGAGGTACCCGCATCATCAGCTCTGCTTGGCCCCTGGGCTGGAGCTTTGAGCCCTGCCCCGGAGCTTTGAGCCCTGCCCCTGGGCTGTGCCTGCAGTGAAAGGGGCTGTGGCTCCTCCTCTGGCCCCAGGCCAGGCACTGACTGGCCCAGTATCCCGGGCTGGGGTGCCCTGCCAGAGCCTCAGGCTCCAGCCCCTGGGCACATGTGGCTCCTTGGGTGCTCCCAGCCCTCCTAGTCGGGCTGGTGCCTCAGTGTGCCATGCTGGTTTCACCACCCCACCTCGTGGGTATCTTCTGGCCAGGGGCAGCACGTGGGTCCCTGCTGAACCCTGAGCCTGGAGCCCGGAGCCTGCCGTGTCCTCGTGCGCCCAGTTTTGGGTGCTGTTACCCAAGGCTAGAGGGCAATGGGCCCGTGATACAGCTGCAGCTGTCACCCCCTGGCTTGGCACTGCTGCAGCCTCCTGTGCCTTTGTTTGTGCCTGTGTTCCCCATACATGTGTGCACATATCCATGCCCCTGTCCATTGCAGGTCTGTTTGTGCCCATGGGCACATCCATGCCTGGTTACAGGCCATGCCACTGAGCTCTGCCATCCCATCCCAGGCATCCATTGGGACCGGCAGAGCTCTGGACATGGAGCAGGGTTCTGGAAGCTCTGGACAGCTCCCACCATGGCAGCTCAGCAGGGAAAGCAGCTGTCTGGCAGCCACCAGTCCGTGGTGGTGTGGTGGGCTGGGGAGTCAGTGCCACACAGCCATGGGCGCAGCAGCCCTGTTCACCCCCAGGGCCTGGGCCAGGCATCCTGCCCTTGGCTACCAGTCTGTGGAGGCTGCCCCACCTCTGCACACCCACTCTGGGGGGTCCCTGCCTGCCTCTCCATGCAGGCTAGCAGGGCTGCCAGGGATGGCACCACATCCTCTGCTGGGCAGCACCTCTGCCTTTCCCAGGCCGCGCTGGTGTCACTGCACATCTCAGCACATCAGTTGGTGGGTGAACAACACCCAGCCAGAGCCTCAGGGTGTGCGTTGTCTACACAAACCATCTGTTCCCACTGCTGTACCCAGTGCTCCAGTAGCCTGCTCTGATAACAGCCCAGGGCTCCATCCTGGTGAGAGGGGCTGGGAGAAAAGCATGTTCCTGGTGAAGCCTGTCAGGTGCTGGGGGCTGTAGGGTAGGCTTCCCTTCCTGTACCAGTCTGGAAGGGGCCATTTTGTAGTTTGAGAAAATCAGCAAAAAGCAGAGCCTGTGTTGCTCTTGAAAGGCCTTGTTGCTCTCAGAGCTGTTTGCTGTTGAGAGGCCTGTGGTAACCCACCCTTACGGGAAAGGAAGCATCCAGCCCCAACACAGCTGCATGCGGTTTGCCCGGACAGTTGGAGCATTTCCTCCCAAGGCTTGATTGTGATTTCCTTGTTGCTCTTCCCCTCTGGATTGAAAGGGGAGCTGGAGGGCGAGCAGGTAGGTGGTTGGGATGGCATTGCAGTGGAGGCCCAGCTGTGGCCACCGGCTGCTGACAATGTGCTCTGGGGCCATGCCAGGGAGGCAGCGCTGGCGGGTTGGGGTGTTGAGAGTGCAGCGAGTGGGTGACTCTCAGGCTCCCTCCCCACCTGGCTCCGCCATATCCCATGGCATTCATAACTTCATAACCAGCTGCCTTTGGGGGACATGGGGCTTTCCTGGTGGAGCCTTTGGAGCAGGTCTCTGGACACCAGCTGCTTGCCACCTCTCACCTCTGCTGAGAGGCCATGAGTGTGGCCATGCAGGCTGGGGGCAGGATGGAGATGGAGGGATGTGCTGCTGAGCCTTTGGAGGGAGAGCTCCAGCTGCAGAGCCTGCCCCTGCACTGCTCCCTGGCCAGAAAAGGCCCTGGCAGGCGGAGATGTAGCAGCAGATTAAATTTTGATCCGCTTGGGAATTAAAATAGGCTGGCAAGTCTGCTCTGCTCTGTAACACCAAATAATTCAATGTGAGGAGTTAATGTGCCACCTTCTTCCCTGTAATACCAGCGAGCACCATCAGACCCCATTCCCTGCTGGTGGAGTGGAGCTGTGGTGGCTGCTGAGTGGGACGAATTCATCAGCAGGGCCTGAGTCCTGGAATCTAGGGAATTGACTCCAGGCAGATGGGGTCACTGGTCTAACAGAGCAAACTGATACCAGCTCCTGATATTTCTGCAGCAGCACTGAGTTGTGCTGTAAGCCCCCATAGTCCAGAAGAGCTCCAGGAGATCAAAGCCGGTGATGGGTGAGATTCTTATCACTCCTTACTCACGTGGCTCCAGGCAGGCCCCAACCCTTCTGTTCTCTGTGGTGAGCTTAAACACACACGACCCAGCAGCTGTGAGGAGCCTGTGTGCATCCAATAATCCTCTTGGCCCTGAGCTGTGGCAGGCGGCCAGCTCTCTAATCACACAGCCTTAATGCTCGCCTCGCTTTGCCTTTGCAGGTCTGGCATGATGACTTGCTGCCAGGTAGTTGCTCTTCTCCTTTCTTCCCAGTGCTGCAGCTGGTGCCCTGGCTCCCGCTCTTTTCCCCCAGTCCACACTGCAACTAGCCAAAGGGTGGCTCCTGTCACAGTCTGTCCTGGAGCTGACAACATGCTGTGACGATGCCTGCACCCAGTAGGACGTCACCCTGGTGCCTCGGAGGAGCACCTCTCTTATGAGACAGTTGTATCCCAATGGCACCCACACCCTCACTATGATGGAAGCGAGCCCATGAGAGTGGTGCAGAGAGGAGATGGCAGAGGCAGCATGGGCAGTGCAGGGGGCACATTTATGGTGCAGACGGGTAGTTTTCCATCAGTGTGGCCACTTCCTGATGAGATCCCTTCTCTGCCACCATCAGGATCTCCACAGGCTGCACAGGTGTGCTCATTTCCCTAATTCATACACAACAGATTTCTTTGCTAATGATAGAGTTTTATGGCTGTTACATCCCCCTGTCCTCCTTAAGCTTTCCCATTTTCCTCCTGTGTTTACCCAGGAAATTATTCCATCTCTAATTCACATTCTCCACATCGGATCTCACACTGATGGTGCTTTGCAAGGCTGGACAGATGACTGCTTGTATTTTTCATTCTTAAGTCAATGTCCTGTTCCATTTCACTGCATCTCAGGGGCAGCCTGCATCACAATGTTGTCATTGCTTAAACCCACTGAAGAATAAACATGCAGTTCCTTCAAGACCTGTGACAGTTGTACGGGCACAGCAACCTGACTTGCAAAACAAACAGGTAGGAGACGTTTTGACAAACTAAATATAACACCCCTCCTAGCTCAGTTATCACGACTTTGGGGTAATATGAGTGTTAAACTAATTTAACTGCCTGGTCTGCAGATGGGTGTGCAACAGTTTCTATCATCCTGGATGAGATAATGCACGAAAAATCATGACACATTACTAGGCAGGGAGCAGCTGCTATTGTTTACATAATACAAACTAAATTTACTGACAGAATTTAACTTGTTCAGTGGAATTACCTGCCCTAGCTGAGAGGTTCTTGGGGACAGATCAAAAAGGGTTTACACCTCTACTAGTCTCTTGTTTGGACCTAAGAACAGGCTAAAGAGTGCCAGCCATGCTCTTCTCAAAATAGGAAGAAACAAAGAGAAGGGAGTTATTGGTTCCTTCCTCTCTGAAGTGGTCACTGAGCATTTGTGATGTGGCACAGGTGACAGGAGTGAGGTAATTGTAGTTGTCCTTGTTTGGGCCCCTATCTCTACTATTCCCTCATATGGAGTTTGTCCCCAGTCTCAGTCAAGTTATTCTCAGAGGTGGCTTGGGTCCCTGAGTTAACCACAGCCCTCTGGCAGCCCTGAACTGTGGCTTTGCAGGCACATGCCAAGCCCCAGTACAGAAGCTGCTGGTTTTCACTGGGGTAGGCACCTTCTGTCAGTTGGCATGTCAGTTTGCCAGGGTTACTTGCCTGTTCAGGTGTAGTCCCAGGCTATGGGAGGTGATAACCAGCCCAGGCACTTGCCCAAATCCTTCCACACACTCTGCCACCCACGGACCAGCTGCCTTAGGGCACATTTCTGTATTGACTCGCCCAAAAATTGTCTTCTCTTATACGAGGATGACACCGGATTACACAGACCCCATCATACGCCAACAGTGTTAGTAGTTAATGCCAACTAATTAGTAGTATTAAAGAACTCACGTAAGAGTGAGCAGGGACCTTGTGAGCAGGAACAATAAAGCCACCCACACCAGGGGGGAGTGGGAAATGAGATCTCCACCAGGCAGCTCCCCAGCAGAGCAAGGCCATCAGTGCCAGGGCAAAGCACAGAGCCATGGCTTGTACTAACATGTTCCCAAAGCCCAGCAAAGTAAAGAGATAAGCAGTGCAGCCAACAAATTCTGACCTGACAGGAGCTGCCTGCTTAGTAACTACTGCGGCTAAAGCACACTTCGCACAAACTGCCACTGTCTCAGGCCCCACGCTGGGCACCAAACAGGACTGTGGTGGGCTGACCCTGCCTGGACACCAGGTACCCACCAAGCTGCTCTCTCACTCCCTCCTCAGTGGGAGGGGGCAGGGAGAAAGGAAGATGGGAACGGAACTTGTGGGCCAAGATAAAGGCAGTTTAATAAAGCAAAAGCAAGGCTGCATGTGGAAGCAAAGGAAAACCAAATATTTATTCTCTACTTCTGAGCAGCAGGAGATGTCTGGCCACTTCCTGGGAAGCAGGGCTTCAGTACACAGAGAAGCTGCTCCAGAAGACAGATGTTGCAATAAGGAATGCCCCCATCTCCTTTCTCTTAGCTATTATTGCTGAGCAGATGCCATATGGTCTGGAATATCCCAAGATCTTGCCCCCACCCCAGCCTGCTGGTGAGGTGGGAATGTTAGAGACAGCCTTGAAGCTGTGGGAACACTGTTCAGCAACAGCCAAAACACTGGTGTGTTATCAACACCTTCCTAGCTACCAACACAAAACACAGCTCTAGGAGGGCTGCTAGGGGTAAAACTACCTTCATCTCAGCCAGACTCAATACAACTGTTTATTTAAAAAAATTAACACAAACTTTTAACACAGTCACACCGAACAGCGAGGATCTGAAAAGCCAGGCAGCACTGGGGGCATCACGAAGAGAAATGCTCTGCAGGCCCTGACCAACCCAAGGGCTAGATGTGCAGACAAGCACCTCCAAGTGGATGGTAAGACCTTATCCACTTCACTCATTCAAACAGTGATACCGTTTATTAAGCAGGTGAGGTTGTAAATTAGAAATCTCCTGTGCATCCCCACTAGGTGCCCAGGCACCTGGAGCTTACCAGTGGTGGTAAGCTTTTAAAAAAAGTTCCATTTGAAAGCAACCAGGGCTGCAGTTGAGGAAGCAACCTCAACTTGAAGTGGAGGAAGCCACCTGCTTAAGTGCAACAAGAAGAGTATGTCATAGCATTAAGGTATGTGTGACATGCTGCATTTCCTCTTGCCCAGAATCCTACAGAGCTGTCCATTTTTTTCCCTTGTTGCCCTGTATCAGCACAGAACATCCTCTCTAGTTCAGAAAGGAGAATGAACACATGTATATCCACAGTCTAAGGAGGGTCACCTTTTGCTGGAACTTGGATCTCACTCCATACCCCGATCCCAAATGCGAGAACAGGGCTAGCTCTGGAAGGACAGAGCCCTCTACGAGCTAGAACCCACGAGGCAATTAATAGATCGCAGGCTGATGATTTGCCTTCTGCATCTGAATGATCTTGCCAAAGCCACCTCTTCCCACATCGTAGTCTGTCCGGTACTCATCGCGCACCTGGGGCACAGCAACAACACACGTATTAGTAGCCTGCACTGCCTGTCCCCTGCTAGACTTCAGAATCATCATCCCCTCCTTGTTCAGTTGGTGGGGAACTGAAATTCAGATAAGAAGCACTTCAACTCGTTTGAGATCTCTTCAACTAATCCACCAAAAAGGTGGTAATGGTGGTGAAAATGACAAATAAGGATATATCTGATGGTTGAGATTTTTTTCAGGTAAGAAGCAAAGAAGACCCCAAAATATTTTCATTCAGCTTTTCAGTCGATCTTTCTGAATTGCCAGGCTTGGCCTCCAGAACATTTTATCCCATCCAAACCTCATCTTTGCCCTTGGGGAAACTGCTGTGTTATGAGATTGGCCTGGCAACCACACAGTTTCCCTCTACTCAAATTCTGGATCATTTCAAGGGTACTAGCTTGGATAAGGGAACATTCTGCTTGCATTGCAGGAAGTTTGGCGTCCTGGACAGAAATGGCCTTAATTTCTATTTCCAGCTTTTAACACCAGCTATCAGTTACCGAAACAACCTGGGAGTGATTCAACTTCATTATCAGGTCTTTACAGCCTGCACATTGTTCTCCATGGCACAAAACCAGCAAATAAGTAGAGAATCTTACAGGATCAAATTCAGGGATGAACTGGCATTGCCTTTACCTGTCCTCCAGTCTTTCCTCTCCCATACTGCCGCCCCTCCTTAAACCCTGCATCCCAGTCCGTGCGGATGATGCGGTCGTCCAGCCGCGTGCCGTTGATAAACCGCATGGCGTGCTCAGCATCTGCTCTCGTGTAGTACCTGAGGCACTCTGTAAGGACAACTAAGCGTGCTGTTTTGTTGGGTACAGGGAAAATACAAAAGGGAACTATTGCATTTGGGAAGCAGAACTCCCCCCCGCCACCTTCCAGCCTTTTCTACTCTTCCCGCTCTTCCCTATGCGATCAAAAACTGCACTCATGTAAATACAAGCTAAAAACAGCTAATGCTCAGAAAGGATCCTGTACTTCAATGTTAGTACCTGCACAGACAAGACAATGGAACAAAGACATTAAAGCCTTGCTAAGGGCAAGAAATCAGTAATACGCCTTTCTGTACTATGCAAAACTTGACTGAAGTAGAACAAAAGGAGCAGGCTTCACAGGAGAGCTTTGCACAGACAGCTCCTGGCAGAGCCTGTATGAGCGTGTACCCTCTGCTTGAAAATGCCCCCATGGCTTATCCTGCTACTTCCTTCAGGTGTGCAGTTGAGGTGAGAACGAAACATGCTCTGGACATGGAAGACATCAGGCTGACGACTGTAAGAGTTCTCATTTTGGCCCTAAAATCGTTAAAGAAATTAATGAATTAAAGAGGCTGTCTGCCACCTCCAGAAAGTACAGGTGTGGTGGCACTTATCATGTATAATATGTACCACTGTACAATCGGTCTCGGTGTGGAGAAGAAGGATGGACGGGATGTGCCTGGTAGGAAGCACTTGGCTATCACCTTTCCAGCAGCAGTACTGATACACTTGCTGTGCAGAGGAACTACAGGTGCGTGCTGACAGAAGGGAAGCAGAAAGGATACTCTACAAAGCAGAAGCCACAGGGGGTCTTCTTGATCTTGTCCAGACCCATGACAATCCTCTTGACATCTCCGCACTTGGAGAAGAGCTCCTGGATCTGCTCTTCGGTGGTGTAGAAGGACAGGTTGCCCACATACAGCGTGGAGGAAATCTTCAGGGATTTCTCCTGCAGCTGCCTGCTACCCTGCGGGCACAGAGGCGCACGCCGCGGGGTCAGCGCGCTCGCCGTCCCGTTCCCACCGCCCCGAGCCCTCCCGCCGCCCGGCTCCTCGCACGGCCTTGCCCCCGGCCTCAGCCCTCCCCGCCCCGGCCGGGTCCCGTCACCCGCCGCGCCGGGCGCACCCGGAAGTGCTGGTCCCGGTACTGGCTGATCTCGCAGTACGAGTCGCTGTTGAGCCCGCTCAGCGTGGTGTGCAGCAGCCCCGACATCGCGCCCGCCCGGGCCCCGCTGCCGGGCCCCGCTGCCGGGATCCTTCCAGAAGCGCCGCGCACCGGACGCGGTGAGCGGCGCGCGAGGGACGCCGCTCCGCCGCGCCTCGCGATTGGCCGCGCCGGCTG
>VZTE01000201.1:672813-706204 GCA_013397775.1 Eulacestoma nigropectus
AGCCGGCGCTGAGGGGCCATGGCGGGCCCGCGGGCGGCGGCCGTGGAAGGTGCCGCGGGCGTCGGGCTCTCCCTCCCCGATAAGCGCCGCCGCTGGCGGCTGTCGTTGGGCTGTGTGCCACGCCCCTCTGTCCTCCTGTCTTACAGCGCTGGTGCGGGAGCTGCTGAGGGAAGAGGCGCCGTCCCGCATTGCCACGCTCACTGAGGAGCTGTTCCAGGCGGCCGGGAGCATCTCTGAGGAGGATGGGAAGGCGGCGGAGGGAGAGCCCCCCGCTCCCAGCCCGTCTGAAGAAACGGGGGGTGCATGTGCTTCACACCCCACAGCCCTTGCCCAGGTTGGTGCTGCAGCTCCGTAAATACCAGCTGCTGCTGCTGCTTCCCGTCCTTTGCGGTGAAGCTAAACGTGTAGCACTACTGAAATGTAAAGAAGAGAGTTCATTTCTTCGTCGTTTACCCCAGTAGTGTGAAAATCCAAAATAAAGTGGGAAATACTGTTTTTGAAAGTCAATGCGAAATGATGATCCTAAATGTAAGAGTGCGTGTGTCACTGCCTCTGCTCTCATGAGACCCCACCTGGAAGCTGTGTCCGGGTCTGGGGCCACCAACATCAGCAGGATGTGGCCTGCTGGAGGAAGCCGTGAAGGTGATTAAAGGGCTGGTGCACCTTTCCTGGCAAAGACAGACTGAGTTCAGCCAGAAGACAAGGCTCTGGGGAGACCTTACAGCACCTTCAGTGCCTAAAGGGGTTCCAAGAGAGCTGGACTTAGGACAAGGGCATGAAGTGACAGGAAAAAGGCAAATGGCTTCACATTGAAAGAAGGTTGATTTAGATTAGATATTGGTAAGATACTGTAAGGGTGGAGAGGCCCTGGCACAGGTTGCCCAGAGAAGCTGTGGCTGCTCCATCCCTGGAAGTGTTCAAGGCCAGGTTGGACGGGGTTTGGGGCAACCTGGGATAGTGAAAGCTGTCCTTGCCCATGGCAGGGGGTTGGAACTGGGTGGTCTTTAAGGTCACTTCCAACCCAAACCATACCCTGATAATAATGGGAAAAGTTACTGGTTACTGGTGATGTTAAGGTATTTATTATTTCAAATTACTAGTAGTATCTAGTTGTAATTTCAAGTAAAAATGCAAATAGAGAGCACTGATGCATTAAGAGTTTGGTACTGGATCAGAGGAGAGGTCCTTCTCGTCTTGTCTGTGGATTCCCATAATGACAGCAGATACCCGAGGAAGAAGAAAACAAGCAAGCATGTAATTTTAACTGCCTGGTAAACCCAGTGTGCAATATTGTATTGGAAGTACTCGTTTTCAGTCCTCATAAAAGTTTATCAGGTGGTTGTTTATAATGTTTGTTTTTTCTTTCTGTTTATTTCTCCTAGAGGAGTACTTAGAAAGTAGTAAACATCTACTTTAAAAGTCCTTTTTCAAAGAGAAATCTGATGAGTAATACATGAATCTGAAATAAGAAAAAGGACCAGCTGATGTCCAACTTTTTCCTTCAAAATTATATTTTCAAGAGACATTTAATTAGTAGCAATTATCAGCTAAGGCACACTGATTTTGGTAGTCCTAAATTTGCAACAAGGAGCAAGATAGGTTAGCAAGTGTCGTAACAGAAAGTGTGATTATTACAGTATGTAAAGAAATACAAGAGCATAAAACTGGTATCCTTCAGTTCTTCCTGAATCAGTTGGGCTAAATTATTTTTGAAGAAAGGAGAAATCATTAATTTGTAATCTGGCCACTGCAATAAGAGGTGCTATGAACTCTCTCCTAGATAGGCAAGAGCGTATTTGTAGGCAAGATCTATCATGGAAAGTAGAATAAAGGGATGGAAAATGCAGCCCCTCAGGGCGGGTTGCTAAAGCAGCTTGTTGCCTTTATGTAGTGCTGTATCTTTTTAACAAGAGTATATAGTCAGTAGCCTTTGTTCTTTGTTTGCTAATATCAGAAATTTCCCAGTGTAGGTATTTAAAGTAATTAAGGTAGTTAGTGTTCTTTTTGATGTGCGAAAGAGGTGAAGCCTTACTACAGAGACGTTTTCAAATGTGATAAGATCCTTAGAGTTCTTTTCCAATCCCTTCAGATTTCAGGTGAAGAAATGCTATATGGTCCATTCAGCATGCCTGTTGTCAGGTCACTGTCCAACATGTCTCTGTGGGATCTTGTGAGAGTTTTATGGAAAACTCACACTTTTGACTCTGGTGTAAAAGGGAGTCGCATAAAGATGTGGAGAGGCCGTTCCTGTGAAACACATGAAAGATGCTTCTTTTTCCAGTGGTAAATTTCAGTGGGATCCACATCCAGGACAAAATTAAATTGAATGGAATTCTCCTCTTCAGGTTGAAGAGAGTGCAATCAGCTTGTGGAACTGGGCTGTGACCAAACACACGGGTGCTGTTATCAGTGATGAGCAAAGAGCCAAACGTACGTATGTTCTGTGCCTTCCTAAGCGTGTTCCACGTGCCGTAGCATGGAAATTAAACACACTCTGCTGACAGGCACATAAGTAGTGCTGTAGATTTCTTTGGGTCTTTGCAGATAAGGGGTAGAAAGAGAAAAATGTACAGCTGGGCTTGTATAAACAGTTCAAGAAGAAGCAGCCTGGTGTAATAGTTATCTTCTTGTGACACAGAATCGGTGCTGGCATTCTTATCTCTCCCCCTTTCCATGCCAGAACATCAGTAAAGAAGTGATGTGACCAAAGGAAGCTGTAATTTGCCTTCTGGTACTGTGGTTCTAATGTAAAAATGTAGGGAAATAACATAGATGTAAATTTTAGACCATTGGTCAATTTATATCAAGTGAGATAGTTACATTAAAAAACCAATCTCATCCATGTTTATATACACAAACATTTTAAGTCCTCTTTTTACTGACCTGCTTTAGCCAGGTGCACAGCTGGTGAGTTGTCTTGGGCCAGGAGCAGGGCTGGGGCAAAGCAGAAATGAACTTTTGGTCTTTTCCCTCAATATGTTCTTTCTGTGGTTCTGTGGGATTGCAGTGTCAGGCCTACATTCTTGTCTTGAGGGATTATAGTCAAAATTATGCATAATCTGCATCATATAAATTATATCAGGTAAAGGGAAAAGGGTAAGTTGACACAAAATAGAGCGTGATGTTCTCAGATCACAGCTGAAGGGCCAGGGAGAGGCTGTTTTAAATACATTAAGTGGTGTCTTTTCCATCCCAGATGTCTAAGGAAGGCCTGAAAATATTTTTGCTTTTTACTTTGAAACTGTAAAGATTATTAAACTTCATTTCCTTATTTTGCTGAAGGCTATTTTGGAGCTCTCAAGACATGTTACTGTAAGCACCTGCAATGTAATTAAGTATTTGAATACCATGTATTTTACTTAAACTCTCTCTAAATTGTTTAATAGGTATTTTAATGAGAATATATTAATTTTTTTTCTTACTACCTGAAAAGCAATTTTAAGCATCTTGGCTAAAATTCAGATTGCTTTGACTCCTGAAGCTTTCAGATTTTTTTCTCTTGTGATTTAAAATGCCAAACAGTCTTTCAGATATGGCAGGGCCTGACTTTCTGTAAAAAAAATAAAGAAGTAGAGAAAAGGAAACTTCTGAATGCCTACACTGTTTTCTTGCAGTACGGTTCGTTGCCTGCAGACTAATTTGCCTTTGTGAAGGCAGCGATCCTCCGGAGGGAAGTATTCGAAGACAGATTTTGGTAAGGCTAATTGTGGGTGAGTAATGAAGTACAGTTGATCCCCCAGGGAAGTCTTCAAATCTTACTACATTTTCTTTGGAAAGGGAGTGAAATATGCGTCTAGTTCTGGAAGGATAGCTGGTGTTTTGGCAGGAGTATTGCTGACTCTCTCTTCTCATCACTTACGGAAAGATGAGATTGATGATCCCATTCTTTCCCTTTTAAGAAAACAAAGTACATACTGAAGTGAGACCTGCATTTTACAGGGATACCTCGCTGAGCCATTGGAGTTAGGAATGTCTGGACAGTGTGGTTAGCATCACATCTTCTCATAGGGTAAAATAGGAGCAGCACATTCATTTATTTCAGTATCTTATAATGCTGTCTAGTAGGCCACCATAAGTCTTATGCTGCATCTGAGTGTTCAGGGCTTCATTCAGAAGCGAGAGTTGCTGGTCAGAAATTGCAGAGCTGAAATACCCTTGTCCTGCGTTAGATATGTGCGACAATGAGATGAGATCTTACATTGCCTTTCTTGAAAGTGACTGTGTTTTCCCGAAAGATTTACCATTTCCTCCTTCAGATGTCTATGAAAACTGGGAAAGGATGGATCGATATTGGAAAAGCTGGTCTTGCAGATGGATTTCTAGAGAATGCCATGAGTGTAAGTTCTTTTCCAGTTTTGATTTCTTACATACACACCTATTTGAAAGTTCTGTGGGTGATGCCTGCACTTTGTTTTCCAGAGTATAGAAAAGCTATATGCAAAGTTACGGAAGGGCAGCGAGGGTGAAGCAGATATTGAAGTGCACAGAGCTGATGTGGAGAAGAGCCTTTTCAAAGTACTCTCTTACCAAGCTGAATCAGTATGTGTTCTCAGTTTTCTTTATAAGTCACTAGAGGTGTAGAGGGAAACTCTGACCCAGTTATTAGCTACCTAAGTACCTAATAATGAGTGCTTGGCATTGAGGACTTGCTGAGGATTAGATTTCCTTCACTTAGATGTAAGATAGCAGATCTTGTGTTTGCATTCAGTGTTGCAATCATTTAATGATTTTTAATTTCCCTCATTTGTCGCAGTCATTTTTGCAGTGGTGTTTATATCTTCTAGTTCAGATTTGTTGCTTTATGATTTGGCTGGCATGGCTGTTTATAAAATAAATAGCTGCCTGTATGAATCATAAATGGGTCAGTTCCAACAGTGTCCCGTGCTTGACTGGAGAACAAGACAAATAACTGTAATTTAAACTATGTAATTTAGAAATTCTAAGTTTTGAGAGGAATTGTTTTGCCTGACTGAAATGTCTGAGAACTCTATCAATCCTACAGAGTATTACAGGCATAGGAGTGCAAATACAAAGAATGTAGTTTCCCGCATTTGTTGATCACACCACTGACCTCAGTATCTAGAAGGGAAGTGCTGTCTCCAAAATTCTCAGGAGCTACCGTAAATGGGACAAAGCAATGGCCAATATTTTTAATTTGATCATGAAGACAAAAGGAGAGGTGGTATGAATTTTGCTGAGCTGTTGTAACATCTTAACATCTGAATGATCTTGTCCCATGTTTCTTACCTTTGCACACTACCTAAGGACTGCAGTGATTTTCTGGATGTCTTTATCATCTGGCAATATGTAGATCTATACAGAATTATTATAGCACATAAGGACAGATACCTAATCCCAAACCTAGCTTTATTGCATGTGAAAAAGCCGAATCCTATTTTAAAGAATCAGGTTTTTAGTGAATTTTAAAGACCAGTTGCATACTAACAGTTTCTTGGCATGTTCTGCTGCTTTCTCAGGCAGTTGCTCAAGGGGATTTTCAGAAAGCGGTGATGTGTGTGCAGCGCTGCAAAGACATGTTGTTGAAACTGCCAAAAGAAGTAAGTGAAATCATCCCTTCTTTATCATTCCAAACTTTGAGAACCTACTTTCTTCTCTATATGTTAAGAGATTGTTAAGAGATTACATATGCCATATAAAATTTTGAAAAGTGCTCTGAACTGAAGATCTCTTCCACGGTTGGTTGCCTCTTTGAGATTTTGTTGCTAAAAATTTTGCATGGAAACAGCAGAGTTTTCTTTCAAAGTGCACTTTTTTCTTGCTTCTCTTAGATTAGAATTTGAAACAGAATGATAAACTCTTCCTAAACAATGACAAGACAAATCAGCAAGCAAGGCAAAAAAGATTTCTAAATTGAATATACCACCTACAGAACCAGCTGCATTTTACATCTTGATCTTGTATATTGCATCTTGTACCCATGTGAACATTTGTCTGGGGACAGATGGGACAAGAGAAGAGCTGAGTTACAAAGTTTTTGATATGCAAGTCTATCACTACCATCAGTACTACTCTTCATGAAACTGTAGAGCTATGAATGGAAGCTTCCCACTGCACTAAATGGTGGTTTTTGTAGTTCTTGTGTCACAGAGAAAACAAACTATGATATGCAGATTAGCTTTTTGTTTGCAGGGATAAAAGTCTGTTATGTTTATATCAGAATAAACTTCCCACCATTTATTTTCATTTGCTTCCATGTTTTCCCAATATTTAGGAAACATTTTGTTTCTGTCTCTCTGGTACAGGTAATAAAATTCAGAGGGGCAGATGCAAATTCTGAAAGGAAAACATGGGAAATATGGTTGGAGTTTATTTAGGTTTTTAACCAATTAAACTCCAACTGATTTTACGTTGCTTTTTGTGATCTGCAGGCCTTGTTCAAGTGCATTTGAGTGACTAAGTCAGTTTCAGAGGTCTAGCTTTGATTTGAATCATAAGAGCAGAGCTTCTTGAAAATGTTCACTGGGATCTTTGCATTCCTGTTCCTCATTTAATTCTAAATTAATTTCATTCTTTCCGCTTGAACTCCTTCATTAAATAATATTGAGCTTCTTGTGATGAAAGCTCTTCACAAACCAGGAGCACTGATGCAGACAAGGTAAAGGTTTCTGATCATGAGAGAGTGATAGAATTTACTTCTGATTTATAGAGTGGCATTTAAAAAACAAGGAAAAAGGAAAGAGCTAGTGATTGCTGAGTGAATTCAAAACTTTTGGACTACTGGGTAGCTCTCAATCCTAAACTCTTCCAGGCTCCCATTGTACCAGAGACTCCCTGGAGATTATCACAAGGAGATTGTTGTGTTGTGTGATACCAGAGATCAGCCGGAGAGGATTGTGGGTCATTGATAAATCTGTGAAGTAGTGCTCAGTATAGGAAACTTTCTCTTCTGGAAAGAAAACATTCTCAAATGAACCTGTGAAAAATAAGGTTTTGGAGATGAGAGCGATCTTCTTTGTGCATATACCTAGTCTGTGCTTTTGCCTCTGGATTGCAAGAAAAATAAATTTGAAGCAAGATGTTGTGCTACCTTTCTCATTTTTGTCTGAGAATTTGAAATCTGCAGTCACTTGCAAAAAGCATCATTTATATTTGGGAAAAAAAAGATACTGCAGAGGCAAAATGGATATAAATATTGGCAGCCTGCTAGCATATAAAATGACTTTTTTGTCTCTTCTTTGGATGACATATGACAGCTGCAAATCATTTCCAAGGAAAGGCAAGTTCTTATGAACAGATGTTGTCAGGGCTGACTGCTAAAGCTCTGAATAACCAAGCATTCAAAAGCAGTTTTCTCCTAAAACTTGTAATCCTTTTTTAACCCCAAAGAGACATGCTGGGAAGAAGCCTGTCATGGAACAGGCAGAGTCCTCTTCACTGAATTATGTAAAACTTTTTTGTTATTTTAAAAAAAAGAGGTTATAACATTGCAGTTTTTCCTCTCAAATTTTAATTTTTATTGTTTAATTTACACAGTGGTAGTGCTTTCAGTGTGATTTATTGAGGAACCCTGTGTTCCTCATGAGTTTCAAGAATCCTGCTGTTTTTCGTGTCCTGGACTGGTTAATGATGCTTCACTTTTCCACTGAATTGATGATTCCATTTTAGTCATCTTCAGTATCTCCTTACAAAAGGCCAGGAGTGATAACAGTGGCTATATCTTGAAAGTAAAATGCATTTTAAAGAACCTGAGACTGGAGTGCCACAGATCTAATGATGTTTTACAAGAATATTATAGAAGCAGGAGTCTTTTATTGCAGACCTGTTACCTGTCAATCCTCTGTTACAATTTTGGAGTGGAAACCTATGAATGGAAGAGGTATGAACAGAGCTCCTTCTGGCTCAGGTAATGTGCAAAAATCAAATAAAACAAACCCCTGCTTTTGAGATGTAAAAATGTGTGTGAAGGAGAGAGGGGGAGCAAGAGAAAGTAGAGGCCTCATTAAAAATGTGAGAATACAAGATTTTAGCTGAACCAAATTAGCTGAGCAGATACTTTTTGATGGTTGTACACTATTGCCTAAAATTTGTGTCTGTTTCCCACATGGATTTTCATGCCATTAGAATGAAAGTAATTTTCCGGTGGTTCTTGCCAATTCTCTCCCTAGCACTTCCCCCAAAGAGATTAGTTTTCTGAAGAGTCCTTGACTGATGAAAAGCACAAACATCAAGGTGAAAAAGGAATGGTTAGAGACTGTTTTGGTAGGATCCAAGTAACTGTTGTGGTACTACTAAGAGTGAAAAAATGTAGGCTATCAGGAAGAGTATCCTCATGCCATGGTCACAGCCTCAGTGCAGAAAATTTGTGTTTATGTCTTCTTATTCTTTTAAATTGTTAGGAGAATTTGAAGGGCAACAGATCAAATTCAAAATCATTATGGTCATATATATAGTCAAAGAGGATTTGTAGAAATGCTTGGAATTAGTTACAGCTGGTGCTTTGATTATTATTTTATATTTTTTTCTTGTGGAAAATGAAATACCGAGTCCGGATGACAAAATGTGAGGAGGAAATAAAGCTTTGCAAAGTGCAAATAATAATCTGGAGAAAGAGTGTGGCTCCATCTAGTGGTTTAAGATTTCGCTGGTCTGAGAATATATTAGATTGGAAAACAAGAGCCCCGTTATTGCTTTTCTTTCTAACGGTTCTTCATTCACACCATTTGTAATCAAATCTGGTTTTATGGAATTATCACTGTGTTTTCTCCTGAGTGGTCCTTTGTGCTGCCATTTAACTTTTAGAAGAAGCGTGGGGAATCAAAAGTTCCAGTTTCTGTCTCTGCTATTGATGTGCTGTGATCTAGAGAGCAGTCATGTATAGATTTTGTGTATTACTGTATTTTATGTCAGGTGAGATTGGAAACGCTTCTTCAAAATCTCTGTGGTTAAAATTGATAAAACCTACTGAAATGCTTGGATAGAAGATGTTACAGAATGTGCTGCAACAGGTTGAAGAAAGGGATTGAGTATGGTTTTTAATGTAAGGGTAGAAAGAACCCCAAATTTTCTGTTCTCTGGTAAAAGTGACTACTGAGATTAGTTTGTGTGATTTATGTGGTTTCTAACTGCTTAGGAAGTGGGAAAGGATAGGAATTTTGCACATATCAGAATACTAACTTTATCTCTGTCATCCTGTTTAATTCTAACTTTCATTTATCATTGATAGCCAGAGTTATGACATTGGGAAGATGGACATGAAATATTCAGTTGGCAAAGAAATGCAGGTAAGAAATAGAGAAATTTCTATTTACAAATAGGAGGATTTTGTTGAACTGACTCCCGTGTATTATCTGCCCCTTCTGTGCAAACCTGCCCAGTGATGTCTTGGTCTCCTTTTTAGCAGCGTGCTATGAAGTTGGACAGAGTTTCAAGTTCAGTTATTATGAGCATCCGTCACTGATGAGCACCTATAAATCACATTTGATTCTAGTCTTTCACAGAAATCAAAGTGTAGAAAGTAAGGTTGAAGTAGATCCTGAAAGGCCATCTCTTCTTCCTTTCTCCTTCTTTTTCAATACATCATCAGTTACAGCTGTGTCATTTCTGATAGATGTTTCTCTGTCTCATTCAGAAGTCTATTTATTCTTTTACTTCCAACTGCGGATATGAAGATTTTAATCTCTTCCTCTTTATGTAAATAATTTATATATTTGAAGTCCATCATCATGTAGGTCTTTGTCCTGGTTTTTTGTTTGTTTGTTTTCCTCTGTGAAGTGTGTACCTCCTGTTATTTCAAATTCTTCTTTCATTCTGTTTTTTCTAGTTATCTGATTTTCCTTGCTACCCTTCTGCTTTTCTCTGAATTCTCATTGATTCATGTCCTGTGTGTACTGCATTGCTTCGAGACTGGATATGTTTCAGAAATGAGCAATCACTTTATATGTCTGATACCAGGCAGGCATTTTTTTGACTCAAAAGAGCTTTTATTTTTCATGACCTTAGAATTTAAGTCTTTTGTGTTCATCTGTATGTTCATTTATGGCTATTTTTTTGTTTCCAGGCTAAAGTGCTGCGATTGTTAGCCACGACCTATTTTGAGTGGGATTGCAGTCTGTACCTGGACAAGGCATTGAAAGCCATAAGCTTGGCAAATCAGGTAGTAATTTTTGCTCTATTTATAGATTGCAATAGATGAAACTCAAGCATTTATTGACATGATAATATGGACCACATTAATCACTGCTGTGTTATCATTGACAACTGATGGAGGTGTGTTTGCTTTATGTTTTCATGCTTCTAAGGATGTTTTGCTGTTCCCAGCTTTTTTTTTGTTTTGTTTTGGTAGAGAAATACTTTTTTGCATATAGAAGTAAAGCTGTCCTGCCTTCTATCTGTTAATAGTAAGGTCCTTTGATGATGGTGTGACTGAAATTTCTCTGACGTGTAAGTTGATACAGGCAGTCAGCTGGGACAGCCACAAACCCACAACAAAAACATAAAGAGTAAAATGATTTCCGTTACCTCATTATCTGGGGGATCCCCAAAGCAACACGCAGGCAGAGGCACGTGAGCAGACCTGAAGAATGAGGTGTATAAACATATCAGCTGACCTGAAGGAAGTTCATATACCTCTAAGCAGTCATTACAGAGAGGTCTCTTGATCCTTTACAAATTCTGTTTCCCACAGAGACTTGAATTAATTTTGTGCTTCTGTCTTTTCAGGTTAGTGTGAAGTAAATGAAATCTGAAAAATCCCTGTTTGTCTTTGGTTGATTTAAAAAATTTCATTTTCTGTTTTGTACAAAACAAGTTTTAAGTCTAAAATTTTGTTTTAAATGGAAGCTGAAATTCAGTTTCTGCATGCTGCCTGAATTTACAGACAGATCAGGATGCATATGCTCATGAGCTCAGGATAAAAGGCAGTGTATTTTTGTAATGCAAATGACGTGCTACTACAGTATCTAAGCCTTTTGTCCTCTTTATTGTTTACTTTTGCAAAGCTTTTTGAGGCAGAAAGTATTTTATCATAATTCTTGATAATGTACATTTTGATGTTGTGTGAGGGTATAGAAAACCAGAAGAAAATGTTTATTCTAGAAGCTGAAATGTGCACTGTTTTAGTGAGAGCTTTAGTATACAGTCTTCATTATTTACAATTGCTCCCATTGTTGTTGCCCCCGAAATTTCTTCTTTTTATAAACTACTTTGAATCTGCTCATATTAATTCTAGATTGATCTAGCCAATTCACACATAGAAAAGCAGGAAATGTTTCTATCCTTCAGTATTGTTCAGCTTCTATTTAAAAGTATCAAAAATGGGCCACAGCAAAATGAGAATTTTACATCTTTTGCTTTTGTTATCCTTGTGGTCTTTTGGCAGTGAAGAATAAATAATAGAATAAATAATAAAGATGCACATGGCATTTAGGAAGAAATTATTGCGTAAGTTGCCTGCCTACTGCTTGCTTTAGTCATTAAAATGGAACTGAAGATTACAGTGGGGAGTATGTGATTTCTTAGTATTTGTCTGTATTATGAATGTGCTGCACTCTCACAGGATCTGTGTTCTACAAAGATCTGTCCAAGTAATGTATTGTTTTTCATTGTGCAGGAGAATTTGCATCCAGCAGGGTTTTTTTTGAAAGTTAAAATTCTTCTTAAAAGTGGAGCATCAGATGAAGATATCAACTCAGGTATCACAGCTCTCTCTAGGTTTCATAGTGAGGTCATATTACTCCATATCCAAGGAGACTGCCTGTGTTATACATAGAAAAACAATAATTTCTTGTGTTTTTGGCAGAATCTGCATTAGCTGGATGTCATTTTGGTTTTGAAGTGTGAGACATTGTACTCAGTATTCACAGAGGAAGTATCCAGATGCTAATTTAAATAGCCTTGCTGAAAATAGGGAAGGGGGAAGAGACTGAAGGCTGTTAGAATGAAGACAGTGAAAATACACCAATGTAAAGCTACAGTTTATTTAGACATATGCATAAGGTTACTCAGAAGGGTAAAGGTGACTCTTTCATTGACTCTTACACAGCACAGAAGAAAGGCTGGTGAAGCATTGCTGTTCTCTGTGTGGGAATTTGCAGATTTTGACCAAGAGATATTATGTGCTGATCAGTGTGTTGTTATAAACCTGTATTACAAGAGTTTATTTAAATCAAATAAACTCTTTTCTCCTTATTCCTCACATTTATCACTTGAACAAAAGTGATTCTGCTATGAAATGAGAGGATAAGAAAGTTTCTGGGGAGACTTTAATACAGAAAGGATAATGAATGTGTCAGAGAAATTTATTTTCGTAAATAATGAAATCTTAAGGAAGAGAGGCTTTGTACTCTTCATGGTTGGAAAGCATCAGATGTGTAATGAATAATCTGAGAAATGTAGGATGTGATGAGGAATTTCTTGCAGAGTGGTTTGAATGCTGCCAGACTAGCAGAAATGGTAACTCCACATTGCTCCTGGGGAATTTCAGCCAGGTTTCAAGCAGCCAGTTATTTAAAACTTAAAGTTTCAAATAAACGTACAGTAGCTGACTTGTGTTCTGCAGTTTGAACGGTGAAACCATAGAGTTGCTTATCAAAACACACTCGGCTATTATTTAGTAACACTAAGCCTCCAGTCAGTTTTTCAAGCAATTTTATTAATGAGTGGATGTCTCTTTTCTTGTATGGCTGGCAGAAAAGTGTTGTGTCCATGCACTGCAACTTCTCTGTCTTTTGAATGAAGATTCCTGCTAAGTTTTAAGCATTTCACTAAAATCTGGTGTTGTGCACTTGTATCAGCTGCCTTAGAAATGCTTCTTTTAACAACTGTTACAGTCATGTCCCTGTGTATTCCTTCTCTGATCTCATCCAAGCTACAAATGTATCTATTTTGTTATTAACCATTCAGCACAGAGTAACAATTTAAAGACTTTATC
Organism: Eulacestoma nigropectus; assembly: GCA_013397775.1. Lineage (NCBI taxonomy): Eukaryota > Metazoa > Chordata > Aves > Passeriformes > Eulacestoma > Eulacestoma nigropectus. The sequence continues at coordinate 685,703 of VZTE01000201.1, forward strand.
TGAGTGGTGTAAAACTGATACCTGCTTATCATCAACAGCTGTTGCTAAGGCCATTATGCTGAAGTAGTTCCCATTGCAATGTGATACCACGCACAGCCTGAGCACTAACCTCTGTGTTAGGTTGTTCCTGCTGGATAAGGATGAGACATTTTGATGGAAGGCGGCTTGAGGCAAAAGATTGTTCTACTAATGCCTATGCTGTTCTTGTTTAAAGAAACAGAGGACTAGAATGCCAGGGCTATCAGTCTGTTGCCTTTCTGTAGTACTGCATTAACTGTACAGTGAAAGGAAAGTCAAAACACAATAGACATTATTCTTCCTTTTGTTGTGCATCTATTATATGGTTGCTGTTTTTTTTTTCTTCAGTTTTGTTTCTGTCTTTCAAAGCAGCTGTAAGAGATAAGTGGTAAATTGAGCAATTAAGTGTCTAAGTTGATTATATAATCTCAAGTGCTTTGTGTTCTGTCTAGCTCTTGCAGAATTCACGCACCTTGAGATGTCTTTAGACTTCTGTTTGAATACTGCCAAACTGCTGCTGGAGCATGGAAGGTATGAAAGCATCACTAAGTGGGGTAAACACAGTGTTTGGAGTTTTTAGGTGTTTCTTTATAAGCAAAGAACATCTATTATACAATGATGCTTTATTTCAAATAAAAGCTCATGGAGGTAAGCTAAATGGTTTTGAGAGGGAACCTGTCTTCTATAGCAAGGAGATACTGATTATGGCAGCAACAGGACAGGATGTGAAATAAGTGTAGTGGCAATTTGCAGTGCTGTAGCCCTACTTTGGAATGATTAAGATTCCTTATGTGGTTTTAGTATATGTCTGGAATCATCAGACTGACACCTTTCTTCTAACCAACCATCAGAATGACTTCGGAGTCCTAGAATCATTCTTGGTAAAAACAGTAGAAGATAACAAGTTACCGCAAAATAAATTGAGGCATGAAATTTTACCCTGTTAAGTGCTCCATCGTGATTACATATGTATATGCTTGTATCTTGAAGCAAATGTGAAGACGAAACTCGTATGAATACAGTGGAACAAGCATGTGGTGAAAGGAAGCTGCCATTGAATAGATGAACTGTAACAAATTCATACCTTGATTCATTCTGTCGGTGTGATTGAATGACAAACATGCTGTATGGTGTGAATATGTTAATCTCTAGAATGGAAAATTAACAGCTCTTCTGGTGCAGCCTCTTAAAAATGCATCTCTATGAATAGGGAATCAGTTGGTTTTGATTTTCTGAAATCTGTTCCTGAACGATTTGAATCTTCACCTGACCTTGGAAAAATTACCCTGCTCCACATCGAGTTCCTGTTGCAGAATAAGAGGGAGCTGCTCGCTAAGCAAAAGATTGAAGAAGTTATTATAGGTCTGTATCCATCTTTTACTGCTGTTTACTGAAAGCTGGATGTAGTTGGCTAAGGTCTTGCATTCTAATTTTCACTTTTTTTGCTTATTCTTGTATTTCTTTCTTTGTGTCTGTTTTCTGTTATGTTTCTTTTACTTGGCAACTCAACCTCCATATTGAATGACACTCATGATCAAGCTCAGGGTAAAATTCATTTGCTAGAGCAATTCCTCCTTCTTAGTGTAGACTGTGTGTGACTGATACATGTGGGATTAGAAACATTAACCAGGAGTTCTGTGTAATGTTAATACTTTGTCCATCCAGCCCAATTTATTTTTTTGTTTGTCAGTATAAGGCAGGTTGCATATCCTTGTTTGAGCAGCTGGATAACAGTTTATTTTTCAGGTCTGTTGCACCTGTAGCACTGTAGTACTTTTTGACTATCAGATCTTCTGTAAAACAAATCCTATTTCATGTTGCATCTAGCTAAGAGCAAGAGCTACATTTACATTGTTCAAGTATGAAAATATTCTTCTCTTACCCGCTGGGTTTTTTTGGGTATTGGTTGGTTTGCATTTTTTTTTCATAAACAGGATATGAAACACTGGCTCCTAGCTGAAACTCTTGCTGTGTCCCTGTTTTTTGTTGCAGGCTATGGGATAGTTCTTAGATGCTTCTCAGTGTGCTTCCTAAAGTTGTTGCAAAGTGATGATTTGCAGTATCTTTTCAGGTCATTATACTGGGAAACAGCTGTTGCCTGAAGCCTTGAATCAGCTGCACATCATCTTGTGGGACAGAGCTGCCAAACACTATGAGGTTTGGGACCAAATAGTAGTGTTCTTATTTATATCAAAATGAAAAAAATGAAAATCTTTTTCTGACCTCTTTGATATGTCTATTTTTGGTTAGAGTGCAAACTGTTACTAAGAGCCTTGATCCAGCTGGCACTAGTTTTATTTTCATCCATCTGGGTGCTGTTTTCAATTACAAAATCAAGTTTCAGGTAGCCTCATCTTAAGGTTTGTGCATGGGAACAGTTAATGCCAGAATTCCTGCTCCAGCTGGTTCCTATATGGCTATGGGGCCTGAAGGGATTCATCCAAGAGTACTCAAAGAACTGGCAGGTGTCATTGTGAGGCTTCTCAATGATTTTTGAATGATCTTGGGAGTTTGGAGAGGTCTCAGTTGGCTGCAAGCTGACAAAAGTTATCCCAGTTTTCAAGAAGGGCAAGAAGGACAACCCTGGAAACTACAGGCCTGTCAGTCTCACTTCAGTGCCTGGTAAAATTATGGAGATTTTTCTGGGAGTTACTGAAAAACACCTGAAGGACAATGCAGTCATTGGTCACAGCCAGCACTAGTCCATGAGGGGGAAGTCCTGCTTGTCAAACTTGATTTCCTTTTAGGACAAGGTCACCCACCTTGTTGATAAGCTGAAGCCAGTTGATGTCATCTCTTTGGATTTCAGTAAAGCTTTGCATACTGTCTCTCACAGTGTCTAGACAAATTAAAGGGCTGGGCACTCACCAGCTGTATGAAATCTAACGAAGGCAAGTGCTGGATTCTGCACCTGGAACAACCTGGAGGTTACACTAGAATATACTTGACTATCTAAATCTTTCATTTGCTATGACCTTTTTAAAAAAAAAAAAAAATTGGGAAGACATAGGCAGTTTAATCACCTAAATAGGGTCATGTTTGTTTGGGTTTTATTTTGTTTTTATATTTTCTAGGAGAAAAGCTATTCTGAAGCCCTTCACTGGTACAATTATTCTGTCAGCTTCTATACACCTGGGCAGATAGATCAGAACTTGGCTAAGCTGCAGAGGAACATGGCTTCTTGCTATCTTCATCTGAAACAAGTTGACAAGGTGTATTTAATACATATGTAGACATACTTATATGTTTATTTGCATTGCATTTTTTTTTGAGGAATTGGCTCTTTCATTTCTGGTCAGCCTTTGGTGCTGTCTTCTGGTCTCACCACTTTTGTTTCAAGGGCGGATGTTGCCCCGTCAAACATTTTGAGTTATTCTATAAATATCAACAATGTAACCATTAATGTTTTGTGTATCTTTTTATCTCTCTTCTGTTGCAAATTATATACTAATTTCAAGGTGATGTTGTACTGATTTCCTTTAATCTCTTCTGTGAATAGGCTAAAGAGGCAGTTAAACAAGCAGAGAGGTGTGATCCAAACAGCATCTTTACTAAATTCAGTGTCTATAAGATTGCAGTGATGGAGAATGATACTGATAAAGGTAGAATTTGAAAGTTAAAGGGTCCACTACAAGGAGCAGAATTGCCAAATATATTAAAAAATCTTAAGCAGCTTTGGACTGTTCATCTTGGGAAAGACACATTAGAGGGTAGCTAGAAGAAAGGTCTCTAAAGTCATTGAAAATGTCAGGCTGTAGATTTAAGTTTTAAAAGTGGGATTTTTTTTGCACACGGTATGTAATATGCAGAGTCCATTGCTATATTTGATTTTGTTTGGATGGAGCCTCTGGCTAGGCAGGATAATCTTCCCATGGGCAGAAGGTATAGTAGCATCCCAGGGTGAGAATCACTCTGTGCTTTTTTGTATGCATGTACAATATGAACCTTAAGGGAACCATTATTGCTGCTCTTAATTTCTCTGGATAAATGGAGCCTGAAGTTACCAAAAAATACATGAATTATTGAGATGACTTACAGAATGTTGTATCTCTGTAGCCTCTTTCTTCTTTATGAGTTCTGCTGTTTCATATTTTAATGAGGATCTTAGCTCAAGTAATGAAAATCAAGAAATAGAGTCTATAGTTACTTAGAATGCAGAGTAATGTGCAGAGCTTATTTTCCAATGAGTTCTCTGCCATTTAATTATTCTCTATACAACTTTTATTGACAGCATAATTTGCTCCCATAATATAGAGTGGGAAACACAGCACAGTGTGAACATAAAAGCAGTGGAACCCTTAGCGTAAGCCAAGATGTGGGAGCTTGGAATGATGCCCAGACAATGTATTAGAGAAAGTCTTCTGTCTTTGGTAACAAACAGTTACTTAGCAGAACAAAATTAAGGATGTGAGATGAGCATCATTTGTATGGCATCTTTGTTTCCTTAGATTAGTAGCTTGGAAAGCTTTTTGGCACCTCCCTAGGAAGAAATGCATATTCGTGGAGAAGTGCTGATATGGTCAGGTTTTCTTGTCTTGGCTTTTCATTAAAAAAAAATTATAGCCTTTCATACATCATTAAAGCAGTGGAACTTTCCACCTTCCAATTGCTTCTATAAAAATGTTTTTTCCCTTTGTATCTTTCAGCTATGGAAGCAGTTATTGAAATGGGGAAGCTAGCAGAAAAGCCATCAGAATATGAAGACAAGCTGAGAGTGGATAAAAATACAGGCAGCAACCTCTTGAGTTTAGCTGCCCAAATTGCTTTAGAGGTAGAGCAGATAATGTTGTCTTTGCTATTTTGATATAAGTAGGGCAGCTGTAACATCTTTAACCTGGCCTAGTTTTAATATTTCTCTGTATTTCATGGATTTCTTAGTATTTCATGCTTCCATAACAAAGCTCTCGCTTAAATTTGTTGTGTAGTGCAAAGCAGAAATTAATTTAATGTAGAAAGAAGTGGTACCTTTTAAAATTTCAACAGGAAAATAAAGAATTCTGAGTTAGTAATGTTGTCATCTGGATATTACATTGTGTATTTCTGTAAAATTCTCCTTAGCAAAAAGTTACATCTTCTTCTGCCTCTGGGATTTGATCTTTGATGTGAGAGGAGAAACCTGTGTATAAAATACACATAAATCAATGATGAAAGTCCTTTGTCCCTCCTGTTTGCCTCTTGGTTGGTGGCCTGAGCGCTGCCTGAACTGGCTGATTGCATTTCAGGCTATCAGGGCTTTGTTCCTAGCCCTGTGAGGCATGAAAACCTTACCAACCTGTACTAATCCTGCTCTTGCCACAGGCTCTTTGTGCAGGGAATCATATGATCTCTCCTTAGAGCTTTCTCCACACTCCCAGGCAATTCTGTGCATAGTCCTTTGTTCATTTTCCTGCTACTAGACTGCACAGACTTGGAATATATAGTTGCTTTGAGGTTTGTTTCTGTTTGGGTTTTTGTTGTTGTTTTGGTATGGGTTTTTTTGTGGTAACTGAGGTAGTGCAGTATATACAAAACATGTTTTAATTCTTTTCAGAATGACCAACAAATTGTGGCTATCAAAGCTTTGGAGTATTTGTCTGAACATTTACAAGACTGCCGACAATTATTTGCAGCCTTAAAGTAAGAATTCAATGTACTTACAAGGAGAAGCATAAGGAAGAAAAGTGGGATCTTTTCAGGAAAATTAGGGCAAAGTATACCATTGAAAAAAAATCTTGTTTCTTCATTGCTTTTTTTTCTCATATTTAGATGTTTGGTTCGTCTGATGTTATCAAAAGTCATGGCAGAAAATGCAGAGAAAAGGTGGGTCTGCTAGAAAAACCATTTTCTCACGGTGGATATGTTGTTCAAATTGTGTAGTATTTTCTTTCTGGGCTTTTTTTCTTGCAGAGTAATCAAGAGATTATTTTTTATGCTAGTAAAAGTCCACCCAGATTACTTCCTAGCTTGACCTAATGACATCACATGGGAACATATTTTCACCTTGTATAAACTTTTCTTTAAGTATTTGCTCTTTGCCTTCTTGTTTTATTAATGCACATGCCTGTCAGGTATTTTTAATGGAGGTTGTGAGCTAAGCAATCTCTGTAACTTTGACACTAGTGGGATATCTTTCAGAAGTTCTGATGAGAAGAGTGGATCTATCCATAGCTGGGAAAATATATTCCAACATAAATAATGTGTTCTGTTGAATAAAAATTAAGCAGTTTTTTAAAACTAAATTTTTTCTCCATTCTAGACATGAAGATATCAATTCAATACTGACTTACTTGAACTTGGGTATGTTTTTGTTTTATTTGCATTTTCTGGAGCTCCTCCATATGTGAACATTTTATGATATGATTAGATCCATACCAATAAAATATTTAGACTCTCTATTTCAGTCCAGGCTTTCAGCTTCCCAGTGAAATCAATGAAAACTAAAGCTGGAGATTCAATAGTATTGTGAAGTGGGATCTCAGTGCTACAGGTTTTTGCTATCAAAAACTTGCAGTACTGCTGCAAGTAGAAGAGATTTAAGAATAGAATTAAATCAATAAAAGGTTCCTAGAAGAAAGGCCTCAAACTTGTAATTAAATTTAAACCCCTTTCTTTCTTTTGAAATTAAGTAAAACTCCTCTGCATTAGACAGTGTCAGTAAACTTAGAAGAGGCAGTACTTGTTGGCATCTTCTCTGAAATGCTTTTTGAGGCACCTTTTGTTGTTTTTTATAGTGCTTTCTGGTGAAGAATATTAGATTTAAGCTGTTGATGCCTTGACGGGCTGCCTAGAAACAGAGACTAGACAGGAGTAAGGGAATAAAGGTGGATATTTATTTGAAAGGCCTTCAAAGGTGCACCCTGGGGAGCCAAAGGCTACATCAAAGATGGACGACGAGTCATGAGTTGTGAGAAAATAAGTCTTCATCAGGAATTACATGGGAGTTTTGGAAACCTCTGTTTTATAGTGTAGGGCTTAGGCTTGGAAATGTTTTTCTGCTGCTCCGAAAGTGGTACTTTTGTATTGAATTATATTTTCTGCAGCTCACAAGAAACTTGCTGAGTCTTTCACAGAAGAGATGTTTACAGGGGACATGAGGATCCTTGAAGCTCACTGGTTTAGAAAAGTTGGTAGGTTGCACTCTCAAAATCTAAACTGAATCTCCTCTGTCTTTACTGGTCCTTTAAATCAGCAGCCCTGGAGTTTGCCTTGAACTACAGACTGTGGAATCTAAACAGCAAATATTATCACAGATAAAGTGGTTCCTAGTGGGAGATGCAGCTCCCATGGGGCTGCCCTAAGCATTATGCACGGTGTTGTCTCTCCATCCTCATTTTGTAGTCTTTGTTACACTGTTTAGGTAAAGGATTAGTTCATTTGCTGTCTGTAAATAAAAATATAAGCATAGAGTAACAGGTTGAACCGATTTTTCAGATTCTTGCTTCTGTTAGATCATACAGGAGAGAAAACAGGTGCAATCAATATCAGAAGTCATCTGCTTCTGCACACATCCTCACAATGTAACCGTGCTCCAGTAAAGAGTAGCAAGGAAGGGGAGAAGTAGCAGAGGTCAAATACAGTGACATGAGCATGAATGGAATCATGACCTTTCAGAAGCAGCATTCTCACTCACAGAATAAACAATTCGGAGACTACAAAAACATGCCTATAGAATAAATTAATGTGAAAGTTGCTGCAGAATCTAAACATTTAATTGGGTCAAGCTCTCATACATAAATAATTTGATTGCCTTTAGATGCTCATCCATTTATTACTCAGAATTGTGTGCTTAATTGCCACATACTTGACCTTGCTGGGGTAAAATGAAGAATGGTTCAAGAAGTTGTGGGTTTTTTTTGTTTTTCTTTTTTATTTGTCTTGGAAATACTGTTCAACACTTCCACTCATGTTCTAGCTTTGTTAACTAATATAAGGAAATGCTTGTCCCAGTTCAGGCTTTTGAGGGCAGGGTGTGTGCTAGAATGGGTTCTTGGTTGTGATGAAATTATCAAGGCAAAATTTGAAAACATGAGTAAGTTATTTTAACAAATCACTAGTAACAGTATTTCTTGCAGTTGTTAAATGAGCTGTTGATGACATATTGATTCAGAAATAGAATTGTAGAACGTGAACTGCTTATTGCTAGAGATTAGATGGGCATGTACCAGTGCAGATTTTTATTCTAGTCTCTATTTTTATGTCTTTGTTAGCTTGGAACTTAGCTGTACAGTTCAAGGACAGCCCTGAAAAGATGAGGGATTTTTTTGTACTGTCATTCAAGGTATTTGCTCTTGCTAATAGTATCTCTAATTGAGGAATATTTTCATCTGTCTAGTTATTTTAGAAGTCAAATCCATGGTTTGGGTATCTCCATGGAGGCACGCTTGTATACTCTGAAGATGGAGCATTTTTGTCACAAGGAGATTGACTTGTATTACAAAATGTGTGCATTATTGTCATACTTTACATTCTGTTTCTTAAGAACGTAATAAACTTAAGACTTCAATGAGAAGTTTCTAAAATAAATGGATTCTGATGTTTGGAAACTGTATCATTAATACAAACAAGTTAAGTGCTTGAGTCCTAATCTTTATGCAGAACTTCTACCAACACTGTCAGTTTTGTATGTGTTTGTAGAGAGGAGACTCCAGTTCTGCTTTATGCTTTATATTTAAATAATCCTTTTGTGTAATTGTACAAGTAAAATTACAATATGAATATATACTGCTCATGACTGATTCCTGCACGTGTCACAGAGGAGGGTCAGAAATCATCTGTTCACAAGCAAATTGCTTTGTATGGGTAAAATTCTCATTACCTTTTCCTATTTTTGGTGTCAGTTGTCCCAGTTTTGTCCCTCTGACAAAGCTGTTCTAATTGCTCAGAAGACATGCCTGTTAATGGCAGCTGCAGTTGATCTGGAAATGGGGAGACAACAAGCAACACCTTCAGAACAGGTAAGGCAAAGCCTGTTAACTATTTCTGAAGGTACCAGTGTAGCATTTTTTTCCTTTTGATTTTGAAGTCTTCGTTTTTTTCACTCAGAACGGGATACTGAGAATGTAAGCAAGGGAATATTTCATAGTTACTTAGAATTGATGCACCTTTCCGGGCAATTGTAAATGTTGGATTTCTGTAAATTAGTTGAGTGTATTTGAATGGGTTTGTATCAGTAAAGGGTCATGGCAGTATCTTTTCTTAGAGGAATTTCAATCTACAATATATGTATTGTAAGGAGTCTGCTGCTAAATGTGGGTTAGTCAGAAAGACAATTACTGCTGTTGCTGAAAGTAGTTCACTGTGGTTGTGATAAAACTCAGAAATTTTTTTTTGTTTTTATGCATATATCTATTTATGGGCGGGGGGAGGAAGAGGGCACTGTGCTTACTGTGGTAAGAAGATTAAGGAAAACACAGTGGTTGTGAAGGAAGTACAGAAGTCTGGTATAGAGTGATTGTAGAAAATTCTGTGGAGGGCAATGCACAGCGACTTGTGTTGTGGCATTTAGTGGTTTGTCAGTCTCAATAGCACTATTTTATGCTTGGGAGCTAAAACAGTTATGTCCCATAGGAACATGGATGGTTCTTTCTGGGCCAATGAAACGTTCACTGTGAAGTGGCTTTGTCTGAGATGTGGAGGTCTTTGAAAAAGAGAAAAAAAAACCCAAACCCAGTAACTGGTATAGATGATTTACTACTAGGCTGATTTTTAATTTATTTTATAGTTAGTTCTGACATAATTATTCTTTTTGCTTTTATTCTTCTTTTTTGTTTTGAAACCATGACAAAAATAACTTACTTAATTTTGTAAAATAGACGGAGCTTTTTAGTCAGGCCCTTCAACATCTTCAGACGTGCAAGGAGATATGGAAGGTTCTGAAATTAACAGGTAAGCTGCAAAGTGTGTGTTTTCAGCACATGTAACTCTTAGACTTAGTCACAATATTAATGATAAATACAGAGCATGTGGAATTGCTGTCTCAGATGGAGATTATTGGAGCAGATAGATGACAATGATAAAAGCTGAGATGTTATGTGACTGTTAGCCTAGCAGATGCGTGGTTCCCTTTTTTTTTGGTAGGATATTGGTAGAAAAATTCCATTAGGTATTCCTTGAATGGCAAATTCCACTTGCTCTACTGTTGAGTACCTTGATGGTTTTCCTGCCTGTTGGAAGCAAAATTTATACCTTATGGTACACCATGTGGCTTTGAGAAAATTCATCATTACGTACAGGTGGTCCTGTCTCTTTTGTAGGAGATTTTGCTAAAGACCCAACAGACACATTGTTGCTGCTTTATGAATTTGAAGCAAGATCCAAACTGAATGATCCAACACTTCACAATCTTATGGAATCAGTTTGGGAGCAACCACAAATAGAGATCAAGACACTTGAAATCATTGCATGTAAGGACTTCTATAGATCTTCAGGTCACAAAAAAAGTGCTTTCCTTTCTCTTTCCTGTTCTTTTGAGGTGACCAGGATTATCATGTATTGCACGACATGCAGAAAATGGATCTGACCATATATACTTTGTCCTGAAGCAAAGATGCTTAGGATCTCATCAACATTAGGAAATACCATATTATGTGGGTGATGAACCAGAAAGCTGCCATATCCTTGCATTTCTAGACCTGGAGACACTCATATAGCTTGTGAGTCTGGAAAGGATTTTTCAGATAAACTTTTACAAGCCCCGGACTGGCAAAGGCCAGAGAATGACCCTTACTGATTCATGCCCCAGTACAGAAGTTTTGGGTTGTGGGCTTTGGATTGATACTTTAAGTATAGTTAAGCCACTAAGATAACGTTAAGTTTCAACTTAAAGTTTTTGTAGTCAATTTGTAAATAGCACTTCTCTACACTGTGCCGTACTTTCATCACAAAGTCCTAGTCATGAAAACATGCTTGAGAATCTAGAGCAGAATCCAAGAAAGATGAGGAGCATTTAGAACTGCCATGGCAAGTCTTTGGAGGGTGTCCTGTAGGATTGCATAAACGCCTTCTGTTCTCCTTGCCCTGAGGGAGTATGCTCCAGCGCCTGGAGACACCATTCTGAAATCCTGCTCCTGCATAATATTTCCATCTGGATTTTCGTGTTCAAGGAGACAAACATAACTCTTTAGACAGTGCCCCCCACCACAATATTTTTGTATCACTGCATTGGAGGTAAATGGCAGTGAATTATGAAACTTTCTGTGCTTCTGCCTTGTTGTCCTCATTGATGAAGTGCTTAGTAAGAAAAAGGGAGAGAAGCACCAGCTTGTGACCAGCCCAGGCATTAAGCAGATCTCTTTCAGTTGTTTTTCACAAGGGATCTGGCAACATGCTCTAGTTTATTTTAGTGACCTATGAGATTGAAGTCTGACTTCAGTAATTTCTCTTTTATTCTTCTCTATTTTCTTTTACTTTTAAGCATTAGCAATGGAATCTCCAGCTCGGTATCCTGTACTGTGTAAGAAAGCTCTCAAGAGTGCACTAAACCTTCACAGAAAGCAGGCTGTCATTGATGCTGTGAAATTTAGGTTAGTGTTATCACACAGCTTTGCCATGAGCCTGTGACTGGAAACGCTGACAGGGAATAAAGTCTGCAATTTGAAAAAAAGTGGATTTTAGTTTAAATGCAAAGTTCAACTTCTTGCTGGCCAACCAATGTACCTCTGAAGGATGAATGTGTAATAGATGTTTTAACTGCAGTTTGTTTACTTGGCATATTTTCTGGCACAGTCTTGTTTCCAATGAATTAATCTATTGAGGAAGGAAAATAAAAATTGGATCCAGAAGAGGTCTCTGGTTGTCTCTTGTGAGAAGGGTGTTCATTTCAAATGTTACTCTGCAGTAGTGAGCTGGGTATTTCCAAGACAATGAAGAAAAATTAAGGGTTGAGGAGAAAGCCATGAGTTGTGAAGTAGTGATCCAGTACCATAGTACATATGTGATTTGTTTAGCATATTTATGTGTTACTCTTTCCAAGTTCCTTGAAGTAAGCACTTGGCAAAGGCAACTGCTGATACTGCCTTTCTCACTTCATACTGAGAAAGAGCTGTTTTCATAACCCTGTATTTGTTACTGGTTTTCTGAGGATGCTGCCTACGTAGCTCTTGTTGGTGAAGTTAGAAAAGGTACCTTTTTCTTGCTATCATGTGTAGCACCCTAGGAAATACTGTGGTTTTCCTTCTGTGTTACTCTAGAGACCAGCAATGAAGATAACTAAGTATTAATTTCTCTTAGCTCTGTTTTTGCATAGTTTGTATGAATAAAATCTGATATAAGAAAATGCATGTTTCTGCTACAAGAGTATGGGTGTAGTAAGCACCAAGGTGGACATGTCTGTCTGACAATCATGGAGACATAGCTCAGTGTGCTCCTGATACTAAAAACCAACTGTTTGTGCACGTGGTATTTAATGTTTCCTCTTTTGCTCTCTTTCAATCCTCAGCAAATGCTTACACAGTTTGATTAACATTGCTTTGCCAACTGGATTAACAGACCTGGATACCTGTGTGCTGCAGGAGGTGTGGGATTACTTTGAAGATGCTCTGAGTGTAGTCAGCAGCACAGTAAGTTGAACAGCAAACCAAAAGATTGGGAGATGATCCTGAGCACGTTTGAAAAAAATTCTCATTAGACTGAGAATCATTAGTAAAATGAACATTACATAGTGTTTTATGTGGAGCTGCTAAGGCTTCTTCAGTAAAAGATACACTGAAATTACCTCAAGAGAAATGTCTCTTGGATATTTAGGACTGCATTCCAAATTTCCTTGGATTTTGTAAGGGCTTTTTCTCCCTTTTCTTAGGAGGAAAAAACCCAGCTGTTTTCCCACACTAAAACTAAACTCTGACACACTCTTGACTTGTCAGTTTTAAAGTGAAGATTCTGTTTTCTGATGAGCTGCTGCTGCTTGTTTGCTACCTCAGGATGCCTACCCAGAGATGGAGATCCTTTGGTTAATGACAAGAGCCTGGAATACAGGAATATTTCAGTATACTGTTGGTAAATACAAGGAAGCTGAGCAGTGGTGTGGATTGGGAATGCGTTTCCTCAATCACTTAGGATCCCTGAAGAAAACCTATGAAGGCCATGTAAGTGTACACAGGGAGATTTGAGGATATGGGATTGGATGTCTGCCCTGATTTGAGATGTGGATCTGGGTGAAGAAACCACTGCTGCTGATCTTTAGAGTTTCAGGAGAATCATGGTACCTAAATATTTTGGGGGAGCCTGATGCTAAAAGATTTTTTCAAAGTGAGGCCAGAGAAGTTTTGCTAGACAATAGAAGGAATAACGTAGCATTCTTTTACTGGAAGGATGATGTAAATGGGTGACTGGAAATAAACTTCTGACTGTTTGGGGCCATGGAACAGCCTCGTACCTTTGCCTATTTTAACTAAAGCCAAGGTGCTGTACCAGTTTACGTAAATCAGCTGTTATATGAATACGTTCAAGCTTGGTTTCTAGTGAAATCTGATGTCTTATAAACAGGGTTTAAGATGGTGTGAAGAAAATCACTGAAGCTCATCTTCTCAGGTATAGCTTAGCCACTTCCTATGAGGGAGAAATTTCCAGGCTAGCACCTTTGTAGGTGACACTTTGCAGTGACACTTTTTCTTACTCTGTCGCAAGTCAGCTTCGTTCTGCAGCTTTTGGCTGCTGCTCCTGTCTCGATTGCAACCCAGTGCAGCCTGGCTGGTGTCACCATTCATTCTCTTATGCACAAGCTGAGCAATCAAGGGGTTGGCTGTAACTCTTACACTATTTAAAATGCAGCAGTTAAGACAATAAGAGCTGACAATAAGAAGTCTCTTCCACCCTCAACATCAACTCCCGATGTCTGTGATTAGGTGAATACGTTTATGCACTGATGTAAGACTCAGATATAAACTGTGCTTTATGACAGTGTAAATAAAACCACTTTTGTTACTTTGCACTGATCTGTTTTTTTCTAAACCGTGGTACTTAAACCTGTGCCAAAAATCTTTACATCAGTCTGAAATTTTAGGTTTAGAAGCTGGTGGTAGTCTCCCACCTATTCCCTTGGTTCTGTTCCCTGTCACTGAGTTGAATGATACATTTTTATCCATCCTTGTTGACAACTGTGGTGCTCGTATTCTGCAGATGGTTGGCCTCTATAGTGAGGTTCTGGACAAGCTGGACAGAGCAAAAGGATTTATTCCAAATGAAGAATAATGACAGCCACCACTACAAAAAAAGGAAAGCAGTCTCTCTCGGAAATGTTCTGCTGAATGAGAGGCCGTTAGCTCTGGGAAGGCACAGGGTCATGGGAGCAGTGGAAAAGAAACCAGGATCTCCTTCTTGTTGGCAAAGAAGTTATGTACTTTTTAGGAAGTGTTTATTCAACAAATGTAATTGTTTTCCTTTAGGGAATAATTTTCATTCTCTGGAGCTATTTAACAGTTAGAAATAAATATTTAACTTTTTCAGGAGATGCCTCTGCTGTTATGTAACAGGTTGGTTTAAATATCTGATTTTAGTAGTAAATGGCAGTGAGCATGATAAAAGTCTTTAAAAAGTATTCCATCTCCTCTGGTTGTCATAGCTGCCTTGCTGCATAAATATTTATCAGATTGTTTAGTTTCCAGTCCATTTCAGTGTGGACAAGAATTCAGAGCTGTTTGCTGGTTTCACAGTCAGTTGGAACAGAAAAACCAGCACAACTGAGCTCAGGGAAGAAGCTGCAGCTGTCACTGGCACTGCTGTGGGGGCTGCACTCCTCCCTTCCAGCTCACTGAACCCTGGGCCAGGCAGGTGCTCAGCAAGTCAGCCTGACCACGACTGGGACGTGGCTATGGGAAACCTGGGACTGAGCCAGTGAGGAATCCTGTCTGTGTGAGTGTGGGGTGTGCAGAGAGGCAAACGAGGACCCCCTGGGTCACTGGAGCTGCCACTGCAAAGGGGCTTTGGTCCCAGCAGTGGCAGTCTGGGGGGCTGCGAGTGTGACCCCAGGAGGGGCAGCTGAAGGGTCACACAGGGGAGTTCCTCAACAGGAGGATGGATCTGTTTAGTGTAAATTCTCCATTTAATGGTGAACTTAAATCAGTTCACCAGATGTAGTTGAGGTCTGTATGAGACACTGCTTTCAGATCTCTAATGTGCCATGTGCTGCCTGTTTCACTAAGAAATATCTTTAAATCCATAAAAATCCAGGTCTCAAATGCCACAGAAAATTATTCTGGAGTCACAGTTTTGGAGATCCATGCTGCATCACAGCAATGGGGGACTGCAAACGAAGCCACAAACTCAAAGGTGTCCATCCTGCCCGCAGTATCTCCTTGGAGCCTGCCGGGCTGGCTTTAATTACTGCTCAGTTCTGACTTGCACACACACATAAACAGGTAAAGGTGTCACACTGCACCTGATGAGAAAGGTCACGTTTGTCCAGCAAGTGTAAGGAGGTAATTACATACAGCCATAGAAGGCAGCAAGCACTAAATGTGGATTTGCCTACAGCTGGAATGGTTTGAATTTCTTCCTTGGAGATACTCAGTTTGATCTCTTTTATGCTACAGCCAGCACTGAAGAGCCCAGATGAGATAAGTTACAGACTCTGCTGATAGTACTCATCTCTTCCTGCACATTTTTACACAGTACATTTTATTCCAGGCTTAGTATTTACCAAAGGGTTTAAGTAGGGCAAGAATTCCTCTCCTAGCTGAATCAGACTGTAATTAGCTGCATTTCCAGTGGCTGTTCCCAGGAGGTAGTTTGTGTGCAATCAGACCTTTGCAGGTGTTCGCTGTTGCAGATGCAGGCTGGTCCAGGTTATTTTACTAGGCTAAATGCTGCTTTACAGTTCAGTAGCCCATCGAAGGTGCCTGTGGTTTATAAATCTTTTTAAACCAGCAACGGCTGACCTGTAAAAAAAAACCATAGAGCTGTTCATCCCTTCCCCAGTCTTATCTTTTCATTGATCCCTGTTTTCTTTCAGCTCAGAGAGCCTGTGTGCTCATCTCTGGATGTGCACAGATGGCTCCAGAGGGTGGCATTGCAGCAGTAGTTTCCTATTCACACATCATTGTGGAAGCTCCAGGGTGCGCTGGACACTGCTTCTGAGAACACGAATGGATCCTCCAGGGCGGGAGGTCACAAATTTCCTCCCTTTCCCCAGCCTGTATTTTATGCTCTGTCTTTTTTTTCCCCTAATCTGATAACTTCTTAACCGTTCGGGGAGGAGCAACAGAGCAGAGGCAGAAGGGAATTGCAGTGTGAATTGGAGAACGGGTCCAGGGAGAGGGTGATTCTAAACCAGCCGTCTGGGGCTGATGGGACTGTGGCTGCAGGAGCCTGCCCTGGGAAAAATGTCCTTGCTGAGAAGTGTCCAGGAATGGGGCAGGGCAGAGAAGACACCAGCTCAGCTGCTGAGCCCCAGAGCCCCTTCTACCACATCTCACCCAGAGGCACCTGCAGCAGGAGCAGGGCCTCTTCAGCAGCTTTCCACTGAGGGTGCACCTCCCACCAGCCCAGACAGTGTGGGAAGAGCTTTGCTCCCACTGTTGTGGCTGCACTGAGCATTTGGGAGAGGCAGGAAAGACAGAGGGGCCAGCCTGGCCACAAACACTTAGAAGTGGTCACAGTAATCAGAAATCAAGGTAATTGGAAGAGGGCTGAAGCTCATTAGAGGCTCGGACAGAAGCTTTTGTCAAGTAGTGCACTGGAACTAGGGAGGAAATACCACAGTCACCCCTGTGCTGAGTCAAGTGTGGCCCCAACCAGGTATTGCAAGTCCCATAAGTGCTCCCGCGTGCTTGTACCATTCAGAGATGCTGCACTGACTGACCCAAACAATGTGTAATGTTTTTCTTTAGGGTTAAAAATGCTAAAGGTAAACAAATGACGCTCATTTTGGAGGCAAGGGGGATATAAATAAACACTGAAGGTCAAGGTGTACCCAACGATTCTTGAAGGAAAGAAACACTTTTGACATGATGGTAACTTTACCTGCTTCACAGCAGATGCTTCAGGGCCATGAATCCTGCTGTGACAGCCTGAGGAAGGCAGAGATTGTGCTTGAAGACTGTGCTGCCAAGCATCATTAGCAACAACGGGTGTGTCTAAGACAGCTCCATCAATAGGGAGAAAATTTTTGAGAAAATTATAATGAAATTCCTTTAAAGCCCCTCTTCAGGTAGCCTCAGATCCTGTGCTCCTCTGCTTAGCTAGGACAGTTAATTACATAGAGCTGCAGACAGAAGCACAGACATGTTTCTCTATAGCACAAGCAGCTTACAGTCTAATTTTCTAGAAGTGTCTTAGGGCAGATTAGTTTCATGCCTGTTGCAGGCAGCTGTAGCAGGACATCTTGGGAGAGAAAAGAACCAGCTCCAACATTTCACAACTAAACAGGACCATTATGAGGACGATGCTCTGCTCTTGTCTTTGCTAACGTCCTGGTCGGCAGAGCAACTTGTCCTTAGCCAGGAAAAGGGTTGTTACAGCTTTAGCAGAGCACGTTCCTTCTCCATGCCACCTTCTTTCTCTTCACATGCTGGTTTCTCCTCCAGAGGTTGTTCCGCCTTACAGGAATGACAGGGTTTATTTGAGAACATAACCCCGTGTTCCTCTCCGCCCTGGAACCTGAATGTTTCCCTGTCACAGCAGATCGAGATGACACAGGAGCTCAGGACACACCATGGTGTGCCATGGGAGGAGTGTCTGCAGCCCCCCACGCTGCAGCTCAGTTACTGGAACTCGCCACGGGCTGGGCAGAGCAGCCTGGCAGCGCTGGGGCAGCCAGCAACAGACAACGTTTCTGTGCTGCTTCATCACTCCAAAGCTGTCATTATGCAAGCAAACAGTTTGATTTTTGAGAGTGGCAATTCTAGCATCAGATCTGTTCAGCAACTGCTAAATCTTCCGGGGTTTTGTGGACAACCACCACCACCAGGCTGTTGATCTGATCAGTTAAAGGAGTTGCTAAACGGTTTTTAATTTGTCCAGTGAGCTTCACAAACTGAACAGTCAGCAAACTGTATGCCTGTGCTCAGGTGGGACAACATCCTTTTTCCCCTGAAATCTCAATTTGCTCCTCTTCTGTGCAGTTTGGAAGTAAAAAAGAAAATTAGTATTTAAAAACCAAACCCCTTCACCTTTCTGTCAGCTCAGCTAAATGACAAAGCAGATTCAGGCACAAAAGTACTGTGACACTCCTTTAACCACATTTGTCTTCCAGTGAACACTCCTTTTCTCTGCACTTGAAGGTACTAAAAATTATACTAGTTGTCTTTAGACAATTAGACTAGTTGTCTTTACAACTTTTCTTCTCTCTGATATTGAAACAGCATGTTAAAACTGTAAAAAGAAGCTCTATATCAGCTGGACTATGTATTCACTTTGCTGTCTTTATACCCAAGAACAATTATGTAGCAGCACATAAACCCTATTATTTGTAAAGCAACCTCCCAACAATTCAAGCCATGATCCAAAATACATTTATGGTGTCGTGTCATCAGGCCAGACTTAAACTGGGTTAAAACAACCCAACCAAAAGCACTTTTCAGTGGCTGAGTTACAGCTCTAAGTAAGCTCACTTCCTTTCTTTTAGTTTCTCTTTTATTTTCAATTTTTTTTGTTTCCTTTTTCCACTAGGCAAGCTCTCAGGCACCATGTTTTATACTAAAAAAGGCAATTTTTTTCTTTCCCTAAACCACTGTCAACACTTCAGTTTGCCACAGAGAGACCATATCATGCTAAGATCAGCACCAAAAAAACCAGATCTGGTACACAATGAAGGACTCTACAAGAAGGTCTCAAAGACAAGAGTTCTTTGCAACTTTCTGTTTATTAAAAATATATGTCTCCTTGGAAGAAACACTGTTAACCAACTACTGTTGTCATGATCGACTGGATAGTGTCAGCTATGCCATGGAGTACATCATCTTTTTCTCCAGGTGACTTGATAGAGGGAGACAGGCTATTAGGAAAAAACAGAAAAAGAAAAAAAAAAAAAAAAGACAGAAAAAGATAGGAATGTGTGACTAGCACCTTAAGGACTTTTGTTTCACTTACTCCACTTCTTCGGGGACCGACATTTATAGCAGCTGGAGCAGGACCAGCGGGGCAGGGGGCTGGCTGCCCGACAGGAATCCATTGCCAAAGTTCTGTCTGCTCCTTTAGGGTCGGTCCCACCGACAGCAGAATCCTTCTGCCCTCCACCGTGCTCACGGCTGCGTCTCTCCTGCAGCGCTGTGTCCTGGCCCCAGAAGCTGCTCGGTCCCTGCAGGGCTCCTTGGGACGCAGGACGGGCAAAGGAGGCTTCTCCCCAGGCAGCACGTGGACAGTCTTACAGCAGCTCTGGCTCACCCTGACAGCCGTGGCCTGTGCGCTGGGCACTGACTGACACACTGAGAACCATCACCTTGGGCAGAGGGGACCACAGCTCGTCCTTGCCAAACAGGGGGAGAAGACTTACCTGCTCGTGCCTGGACAGTGACCTCCCGTGCTGTGGTGTGTGGCACAGTCTGAGGAACAGCATTCACCAGCTCTTTGTAAGGTGGGAGCACTCGTACCTGAACTCTGGGTACCCAGCACACACTCCTCAAAGGCCACACGAGT
Organism: Eulacestoma nigropectus; assembly: GCA_013397775.1. NCBI lineage: Eukaryota > Metazoa > Chordata > Aves > Passeriformes > Eulacestoma > Eulacestoma nigropectus. The sequence goes on from VZTE01000201.1 coordinate 705,269, forward strand.
GTCCCCCAGCTCCACACAAGGGTCTGTTCCCACACCGGAGCCCCACTCAAGCACAGAAGCCAAAGTGTCCTCACAGACAGACATGTCTCAGCTTAGGGCCAAGTGTCTCCGTGCCAGCAGTCGCCTCTCTTGAAAAATCCCAGTGCCCAGCGCACGGGGCAGCGCTGCACCCCCTGCCCCTCAGCCTGCGAGCTGGGGCACCACTTCGGGGCTCTGGGGTGGCCTTGGGAGAGGCAGCAGAGCTTCAGCAACAGGATTCACACAGAGATGTCAGAGACAGAGCCAGGCAAGGTGGCCACGCTGTCACCTGCCAAGCCGCAGCTCCCGGCGCGCCCGGCGAGGTCCTGCTGTGCTGAAGGACGGCCCTTCCCCTGGGAGAGCCACCCCGGGCACCTGCACACAGCCGAGCCGGGAATTCGGCATGGAGCAGGGAGGAGAGGAAGTTTTTCAATTCTGTTACTAATCTGGAAAATGTGAGTGTCCATCCAAGGCACAGCTGGGGGCTTTTCCTGCCAGTGGCTAACGCAGAAAGGAATGCCAGTGTGCTGCCACAAGCCAGAATGGGTCATTCCACCTGCACCCACAGGTGCAGGGCCAGTCCAACATCCCAGGTTTTTCACAGCAACACAGGACAGTGAGTACATTTGTTCCATGTGGCCAGTAAAATATTTCTTAACTAAACACCACAGACCTAGATTCTATTTACAGTAGAGCCAGCTTAAAAAATAAGTTAAAAAACTGGATTTTATACCCATTCAGTTCATCATTAACAAGAGAAAAATGGAATAATAATAATAATATAATAATAATAAAAAAAGCCAACACAACAACACAATATGGTTTTGGTTTAAAATCAGCTTAAAAAAATAGAACCAAAAGGAAACCTCTCATGCAAACACATAAAGTGGTGTGTAAAACAATGTGCAATTTAATATG
>VZTE01000201.1:706823-725485 GCA_013397775.1 Eulacestoma nigropectus
CACTTGTTTTCTTACATTAGTCCTTAGCTGCCTCCTCCCATCTTGATTCTTTGTTTAGTTAATAATAATAATAATAATAATAATAATAATAATAAAAAAACGACCTTGAATGGGTTCTCATCTGTCTCTAATGGAGCAGTGGGAAGGTCCATGCAGGAATGGTGGGAACAGTCACGTGATGAATGATATGAGTTCATCCCAACAAAAGAAACAGGACTAGAAAACTCAATTTTGCGACGATCTAAAAAAGGGAGCAGGAATAGTTTTCATATCCCTCCCCCTCAGGGCAGAGGGCTTGGATGGGTGGGACTTCAGAGATCTTCTGCTCACAGGGAAGCAGGTGGGGGACATCTTCAGAGTTTCTCTGGGGATGGGACCCAGATGTAGTGCCCGGACTGGTCCTCAATGATCTGTTTGATTTTGCTGTAAATTTCTTCAAGAGAGTCTCCTTGTACGATGGCTGGAAGAGGAGAGAACAAGCAAGACCCTGAGCACCAGGCAGCACTGCCAGGAGTTACGGGAGAGCCTTCCTGCTGCCCCGGAGGGCGCAGCCAGCAGGGCCTGAACCAGGCGGTGTCGGAGGAGCTGCAACGGGCCCAGTGACACAGAGGGTTAAAGCAGCACCTCGGCGGGGATTAGCCAGCGCTGATCCCGGCTGGCAGAGCTCCTGGCTGTGTGCAGGGCCGGCTGGGCTCTCCACACCAGGCTGCTAATCAGCTTTGCAAACTGTGTCAGGCACCGCGATGGGGCTGCGGCCGGGCCTGGCACCGCCACGTCGGCGCTGAACCGGAGTGAGGGAAAGCAGGGCTGGGGCAGCTCAGCTGGGGTGCACCAAGCACCTGCTCCATGGTGCCAGCTTTGCCCCTTCCCTCTGGTTTTCCTTCTGGCCGGCTGCTGAGGGCTCCTGATGTTTGCTGCTTCCTGTGCTGCGGGGTGGGAACGCAGGGCTGGGAAAGGCCAGCGTGCGGCCGCCGCTCCCAGCAGCAACTCCCGCCCAGTCCTGCTGCTTAGCACAGACAGCACGAGGCACTTCACTGTGCTCCTTACATCACAGGAAGGGCCAAAGCTTTCTGGTAATCCAGCCCGCCTCTGTAACCCAGCCAAGACCATCCTCCAGCATCTCTGCTCCCTCATCCGAAATTGCTGGCACAGAACCTGCAACAGTGACCATCTCTCTGCCCATTACCCAGTTCTTTCAACACATTTCAGCCAACAGCATTCCTTTTCCAGGTCAACATCAAAATCGCCCTCCAAGTGCACAGTGGCACGTTGAGGGTCTGCAAAACTGTGGCATGCCTTCATGGAAGAACAGCCAGCAGCTCTGGAGCTGCTACTCAGGACAGGAGGCCTGGGGAAAGCTCACCCTGTTTGTACCCAAATATTTGCCCAGCTGAAATCAATTTTTGGAAAACATGCTGCTTGGGGTTTTTCCCAGTAACTGTTAGGGGGGTAACACAAAGTTTGGCAACACTATAACTCCTCAATTTAAGAAGAAACAGCTACTGCACTGGAGAAAAGATGGAAGACCAGTTTCTCTGCCTCTTCACCTGCCTGTGGTTTTCCAGAATTAATCATGTTACAAACATCAGTTCCTTAATGCACAAGGATGCCTGTGTCATGAGCAGCTCATCTCAGCAGGCACAAAGTGTCAGCAACCCCTGACCGGCTCTTCAGCAAAGACTACTTAGGAAGCAAGCCAAACTTCCAGTCTTTTTTGGTAGATGTTTTGTAATAACTCAGGACTGTCTCCACCATTTAGGTCACAAATTTTTTATCTTTCCTCTTTAGAAACTTCTCTCTTTTGGAAAATGCTCCCCTTTTCTCCCATGCAGGGAGTTTACTTCCTGTAGACTTGTAGCACCCTGAAACCCTGTGCTTCCCCTGCCTGGGGATTTTTAGATTTTTTATTATTGCTGAAGTTGGCGATAAGCTTGCACAAACTCAGAAAATCCTGCCTGACAACTTGTCTCTTCCTCTACGACTGGTTTACTGCTATCCACTGATCTTGAAGCAGTCCCCTTGCAGAGCCCTCCTGGCAAAGTGCCCTTTCTGTTTTGCTTTGATGAAGCTGGACATTTTCCCATGACCCTGCAGCAGGACAGTGCTGGTAGAGAGGTCACAGCTGCCGGATGGAAAAAATGAAGTAAATCAGATACAAGCCTGCTCAGGACACTCACCTGTAAAATATTCTCCAAACTCTTGCTCAAGTTTCATGGCTTTGTCAAAGACCTTGTTGGCCTGTTCGTATGTCTGTCTCCGGTTCATCTCCCTGCCACACACAAAAAAGAGAAACTTTTTAGCTCTTTTTCTTAGCAATGAACAGAAGCAAAAGCAGCCCACAGAGCCAGGGTGCCTGGGAATCCTCTGCTCACAGGAATGGAAGCCGTGCAGGACCCAGCTCTCAAAGGCAGGGCCCTTCCCCACAGGCTCCAGGCTGCCTTGGCACGTAACCTCAACTTCCACCAGTTCTTCCCATTGCCATTTACCCCATTCCCTTTCGCCATAGCATGGAAGTGAATTCAAATTCAGTCAATTCCCTAAATTTGTGAGACCGCTGCAGAAGTCTCCCTGCTTTTCCAGAACCTGTTACCACTCTGCTTGCCTAGGTTTTCTTATCTTCATAAAACATAGAAATAAGCAATTTGACCCCTTCTGACTTGAGAAGGGGTTTTCCCAGGCCCCTTGGTGCCAGCAGAATTTCTTCTTATCTCAGGGTCAGTTTCAAGCTGTTGAATCTCCTCACAGATAATATTCTCTGCTGCTGCTGCTCAGAAGAGCTGCAAGCTCAGCTCTCACATCCTTCCCAGCCTGCACTACCCAGGGCCAGGAGCAGCAGGACAAGCAGCTGGAGAGGCACAGAACACGGTGCTGCACTTACATGAGGGCTTCAATGGATTTTGGTTTGATGAAAATGGCAATGGGATAAAGTTGTGCTTGTCGCAACCTCTTGATAGCATTGCCAGACACATCCAGGATGCAGTGCTTCCCCTGGAAAGGAGACAATCAGGATCAGACCTACCCACACAGTCTACTCCGTGTGGGAAGCAGCTTGCTCATACAGATGTGCCTAAAAAGGGAGGAGCCACAGAAATGAAACCCCAGTCCTGAGACACAAGCCAGCTCCCAGTGGCCTCACATTCCTGCTTGCTCAGGGCAGGACAGCAGCAATACAAAGGGACTGAATCTTTGTCGGGGCATGTGAAACTATTTACAAGCCCTGGGTAACTCCAGGACTCCTCCAGAGGAACGGTGCTGCTTTGAGGGCACCCTGCTATCTTTGTCCTCTGAGCTCCCGAGCACAAGGCTGGGCCACCAGGAGTTTGGATGACAGAGGTACCACGCTGAGGCAGAGTAACACAGCTGAGAAAAGCAGCCACATGGCTTGGCAGGACTCTGGAAGGAGGAGAGGCTCGTGCCGTGCTTGCTTAATGTGGTTATAGCCCTTCATTAACAACACAGGGAAAGGAAGGGAACTGCTGAATGCGTGTGGGTTTGGGCTGGATGCATCCCGGCCCCAGGAACGCCACCTGACACTCACCCTCTCTGCCACTGCTCGCACTGACTGAATGCTGGTCCCATAGAGATTGTCATTGAACTGCCCAGCCTCTATGAACTTGTTGTCCTGGATGTCTTTCTCCATCTGTTCCCGGGATACGACAAAGTGGTAGTCCTGTCCGTCCACCTCGTTCTCGCGCCGAGGCCTGGTGGTGTCTGTGGGAGAGCGGGCACCAAGAGTGAACCCAGAGCGACACACGAGAAACCGGGAGGGAGGAAACCCACCTGGGCTCCCGGCCCCCTCCCCACGCCGCGGGCGAGACCCTGCAAGGAGCAGAGCCACCACTCTCCCTTCCCTCCAGAAAGGGCCCCGAGCGCTGGCTGGGACTTACGGGGCACGCAGGAACCAAACTTGTGTGGGAATTCAGAGATGAGGTCGTCATTAATTCGGTCCTTTGTCGGCCCCAGGATGATCACCGGCCTCGCGTAGTGAACTGCGAACAAGAGCCACAACCTGAGGCCCCACCTGTGCTGAGGGCAGCTGACCCTACTGCCACTTTTGGCATCGACCTGCCCTCTCCCTGCTGGCAGTGGGTGCTCTTGCTCACATGGGCACCCAAGGGCGCCTCCTCCGTGCGAGTTTATCTCCTCCTGGTCACGGTCAACATGTCCTTCCCATCTGACCCAAACCATCTGCGTGGCCCCGGGGGAGGTTCTGCAGGTCTCCAGGGTCGCGGATCAGCAAAGCTGCTCCCTTGCTTGGGGCAGGAGCCAGGCAACCAGGACAGCTGGGCGAGGATGCCACGGAGCTGGGGGAGTGACGGGAGCCTAAGAGTCAGATCCAGCTTCTGGCAAGGACAGACCGCCGAGGCTGGGACTATTCAGCCTGCGAAAGGGTCTGCAGGGATTGAGCATCAAGCAGGGTTAAAGGCGGAGGGCTGGGGCTGGGGGAGGGTTGCTCTGCAGCAGGGACCTGGCGTGAGGCAGGAAGGGATAATCTTGTCCTCAGCTGAGGACTAAAGCCCAGCTCAGTTTTAGCTCTGCATCTCTCCCTTGGTCTTGCAGACCATGACACAAATCTTTTCTGTTGATTAAAATGGGGCAGCCGAGGCCAGGAACAGCCGTGCACACCCGGCTCCCCTGCTGCACGCAACACACGAGACTCCACTTGCATCCACCCCGTGCCGTGCTGGTATGGCAGGAGGGGAGGGTGCACTGCACACCCTGGCTGTGCTGGGGACACAGGTGGCCACACTGGAGCGGGCACGGGGCACTTCAGCTCAGGACTTACTTTCTTGCCGCGTCACTGGCTCGTACGACAGGATGGTGTCCTCTTGTCCTTCTGCAACAGAGCCAGGGGGATGTAGGTGAGCACTTGCAGCAGCTCTCCAGCCCCTCTGCAGCTGTGAGGAGCTGGCTCCTGCCCCTTCAGCCCCCCACAGCTCTGGGGACACTCCAGGCTGTCCCTATCACTCCACCCACGGATGTGAAGCATGACGGGCATGCAGTTATGAGCCCTTGAGCCACTTTAATTATTCACGTCCCAGCTCTGGGTCAAGCCTCCTCTTTCCCTCCCCCACCGCTGCGGGCTCCCAGCCCATTGGGATGTAGTGTCCTCCCTGCAGGTATTTAGAGGACTTTCTGGGGACAAAAGGAACATCTCTTGCAGCTGGATCCCATGCTCTCGTACAGGCTTGGGCTCCAGGAGCCATCTATGCTACAGACCTGGCCTCTGGCCATTGCTTCCTGTAGCAGGCACTGAGGATGGGGGATCATCATGGACTGGGAACCCACCACCCTGCCTTGGAGCAGAGCCCTGCAGCCAGGAGAGAGCAGTGAAGCAGGCAGGTTCCTTCCTGCTCCCCAGCCCCTGCTCTCCCTGGCTCCGAGGAGGGAGCTGGCCGCAGCATCTCAGTGTCACCAGCAGGAAGGACCAGCCTCCGAACAGAACCACCACTGGGACAAGACAAGACGGAAGTGCCAGCACATTGCACACTCACACGGGGACACGCACACGGGGCGGGAGAGCAGGTGGACACACACTTACTGGAACTGCTCTCGCTGTCACTGGTGTTTGATGTCACGCCCTCTGCAAAGCAACCAGAGAGATCCCCTTCAGAAGGAGCATGGGCGGGAGGCACGGGGGCACCCCGGCTGTCACCCAGCACTACTGCCCACGGGCAGGACAGCACTGGCCTCCCGGAACACCTGCAGCCCAGCACCCACCGGGACGAGTCTGTGCCACATGGGCAAGGGCGGCATCTTTCACCCTTTGCTGGGAACCCGGGGACATGCAGGGGGATGCTTCCAGGAGAAGACAGGGATGCCAGGAGGGCCTGCCTGGCAGACGTGAAGGCACTGGGCTTCCCAGGCCGAGGGAAGGTGGAGGGCACAGGGAGGAGAATGCCGGCAGGGGAGCAGGTGCAGCATGCACACAGCGGGCAGGGGAGGGCACGGCTGTGCCGGCACAGGGATGGGGGAGCCTGCCTCCGGGGACGGGGCTGGGACGCACAGAGACAAGACAGTGACAGGATGGGACAGAGTTTGGGGCTTTGCTTGCTCAGGCTGATCCTAGTGCTGCGACCACCCCACAGACGCTTGCTGGCCGCTGCCTGCCCCAGTCAGGCTCTGCACTGGTCAGGAGGTGCGGAGCCTGGCAGGGAACTCATGCCCTGGCAGAGAAGGCCATGGGGCTCCTGTCATTATTCTGCAGTTCTGGGTATGTGGTAACCCAGAGAAAGATGGGAACGCCTCAAAATGTTGTCACCCACCCCAGTCAGAGCAGGCCCACCGTGGCCACTTCCCACCCACACTGGCATGGCTCTGAGTGCTAAAGCAACAACCAACCCAGGCAGGAGCAGGAAGAAGAGGATGAGGAGGTACAGCTCACCCTGGGTGCAGCAGGCACTTCGGGCATGGCCAACACCCCCACACAAGCTCCCCCATCCTGTCCCATGTGCAGCAGCAGCACCTCAAGCCCCGCAGCCTCCGCCAGCACTCGTGGGGTCCCCGGCAGTGGAGCAGCACCCGGGGCTCCTCCTGCCCCGCACCCAGGGAAGCTCAGCTGCCCCGGCCAGAGCCCAGCCATTCCCCAGGCACCGCCAGCCACGGAAAAGGAACAATGTGCATTGGAATTCAACTTACTCAGGTTCTTTGCTCCATAATAATCGTCACTTAACCCGGGGAAGTCCTGATTTCACAGACAGCAAGAAGGGGGAGAGGGGGAGAGAAGACAGCGCAGGAAAGGGGAGTCAGAGGGATGGGGGAGACAGAGCCAGACCAGCATTAGTGACAGGAGTGCAGGACGGCCCAGAGCTGCAACTGCAAGTGAGGTTAAATATTTTCAGAGCTGACACCATCAGCCCGCCGCCAACGCCTTGCCTTGTGCAGCTGGACCCTCCCTCCCCCAAGCTCACCCCCTCTGCCACAGAGCCCCCAAGGGCCACCCTGGGTCTGGGGAGGGCAGGGCAGCCACAGCAGCATCAGCCGGCACCAAGCAGTTGCAGCCCTGAGCTGCTGGCACGGGGGCTGAAGTGTTTCTCCTCGTGCAGTGTACTGGCAGGGCACAGTGGCTCTGTGCTTCCCCGGCACAGCCTGGCCACTCTGGGGCCAGGCACAGCTCACAGTCCTGTGACACGTGGCAGGAGGACACATTTTTCCCCACCTGTGTATGCCAGCTGCCCCACACCACAATGCTTGCACAGGCTGTGGAAATGTCAGGCAGAGACCCCCCCACTGCAAGCTGGGATGGACAGTGGCAGGGCACAGGGAGGGAGCTGGCTCTGTGTCCGTGGCACAGGCAGGTAAAGAGAGCGGCCTGCCCCATCCCTGCTGTGTCACCTCACTGCAGGGCCAGCCAAGAGCGAGTCCCCAGCTTCAGCACGGATCTGACTGGAGCCCAGCCGTGTCCAGGCACTACCAGAGACAGGCAGACATACAGACAACCTTCAGCACGGGCCAGAGGCTTGTGCTGTCTGCTAAAATCACTGGAAGCTGGCACCAGCCTGGCATGGGCAGCAGAGGGATGCAGGCAGCCCTTGGAGCAGCCCAGCAGCAACCTCCTGCCTCTGTATGACACCCCAGACAGCCCCAGAGGGAGGGGATGTGTTTGCTGCGCTGGCACTGGGGCACAGACACAGCTCTGCCTTGTCCACTGCCCTTTCCAGAGGTGTGAGCACTGCCAGCCTGGATGCTTGCCGGAGGAGGGGATGCAGTTCACCACCCGGAGCAGGGGTTGGGCTTGGTGAGCAGCTCCAGGGCTGCCCACATCAGAATTTGGGGCAACAAGATAAACACCCTGCCTTTGCTGGGAGTCCCAGGGTGGCGAGAGCTGTGGACCCCCAACATCTGCAGCCAACTACCAAAGATGTGCCCCAGTCATGGGTGGGCAGCAGGGTCATGGCTCCCCCGTGTCCAGAGGGTTTAATCTGCTGGAAGGACTCTCCAGAGGGAATTTGGAGCTGTAAGTCACTTCTAGAGAAGATGGAGCTGGGACCTCCCCAGGCCCTGAGCCCTGAGAGGGACAGGAGAAGCTCTGCAGGAGGCAGCCAGCCCCTCGCTTGGAGGGAAGCAGGCAGAGAGAGGGAGCAGAGCCTGCAGCAAAGGGGGGAGAGCAGGGGGAGGCAGAGCAGGGAGTCGGGTGGGTGTAAAGTTGGATGAAAAGATGAAGACATTGAACATGAGAGAAAGGAAGAGAGTGCCAGCCCGCAGCTGTTGCTTTTGTTTCAAGCTCCAGTTTCTCCCTAGCTGCTGGCACGACTGTGGAGCACAGACCAGGCAGGTGCCAGGACCCCTGGCTATGGAAACGTGCTGGATCTCTCCCCTCAGGGCAGGAGACCTGAGGGTTGCAGGCTTGCCCTCTCTGGCCAGCTGCTACTTACGTTCCTGTCCGCTGCTCTCCTGGGCCAGGTTCTCTTTGCTCTTGTAAAATGGAAACTTTCGAGAGAGGCGAAAACTCTTTTTACGTTTCGTTTTGATCGACTGAAGAACATGGAGATGGAAGGGAGGACAGAAAAAACAATGGTGTTTAACGCATGTGGGGAAAATTAAAATGAAGAGACAATGAGGAGCTGTGTCAGGGCAGTCACCCTCAAATGAAATCATGGAGATTACATGAGAACTGTAATGCAGGAAAAAAATTAAGCATGGAGAAAAACATGTGGTAGGGATGCTGGGAAGCTGATGGGGCAGTCAGCAGCTCTGCAGGGGTAGCCAGGCTGTTCTTCCTTGCTCGTTGGTGTGTTAGGCACTGCTCGTGGGGTGCGAGGGCAGCTACGTTCACCAGCTGCCTGCAGGCACCTCCTAGCCATGGGCTCTGCCACCCCATCACTCCAAACATGGGTCCTTCCCCAGTACTTTCACACCATCCTGGGCTCCTCTGCTCAATCACTGCATATTCACAGAGGGTTTGTGCCAAGCAGATGTGGGCCTGGGGCAGGTCCAGTCACATAGCTCTTTGCCTTGGGATTGTTTGAGCTGCCCCATGAGGAGCTTTTGCTGCTGGGACTCATCCTGCCCTCACTAGTTACCAGCTCCAGGTGCCCCACTGAGCCCTAGATCAGCACTTACCCTGTTGGACTCAATCATGCCAGTCCTGGCGTGGAACTTCACTGTTTTCAACCGTGCTCTCTCCTTCTTTTCCACCCTGATCAGAAGGAGAGAAAGACTCGCTAGTCCCATGCATGTGCCCTCCACGCTGCCCACGTGGCTCCTCAGGCAGCTCCAGGCACCCTCAGGTGGTGGCCCCATTGGCAAAGGGCAGCTCCTTCCCAAGCAAGGACAGATGTGGAGCTGCCTGCCCAGGGTCTGGCCCGGGCCACTGTCTGCAGGAGCAGGAGAGGAGGCAAGCCAGCCTTCCCAGCAGGGATAGAGGACAGACTTGAGGCTGGCTTTGCAGACCTGAAGGCAGCAGCAACCAGCTCCTCTGCTCCTTGTGATTATCCACCTCGCAGCTGCAGAGCTGGGCAGACTGACAGAGGACACAAGGAGCAGCCCTTGCTGCTGTGACTCCACTCTCAAATGGAGACCCAGACTGGCTAACACCAACTCTCCATCCCCCCCAGGGACCACAGACGGGGCTGACCACTCCCCTCCTCACCTGGAGTCTCACCCAGCTTTGGAAAACACCTCCCTAGGGAGACCTGCACACAGCCCCAGCTTGCAACCAAGGTGCCCTGCACGCTGCACAGGGGCAGGTGGACTGGGACCACAAGGAGATTCCAGCCTGAGCAGAGCCCCGAGGGCTGCAGGGCTTGCAGAGTGTGGGGAAGTCCCGGGGTCACTGTGTGTGACAGCTCCTGCTGACGGACACTCACCTCTTCTTGCTGGGGATGACCCCGATCTGCTCGCTCTCGCCGTGGGGTGTGACGAGCCTGGCTTGCCACCACTCATCATCGGAGGCATTGATGACGTGCAGGATGTCCCCGTAGGAGAAGCTGAGTCCCTGGCTGGGCAAGCAACTGTCCCGGGTCCGGTCATAGTCGAACAGGGCTCTGTGGAGCAGCAGAGAGGAGCGATGCCTTCTCTGAGCACGGCCAGGCAGCAAGGGCAGCAGCACTGCCAACCTCCTGGGGCACCGTCACCTTCACACCTTAAAGGATTTAAACCCAAACCCTGCCAAGGTGAGCAGTGCTGCCAGCCACCAGCACACCCCTCGGCCGGCAGGCTCAGCACAAGCCCTGAAGAGTGCACTGCAGGAACAACAGTGCTGGACTGAGAGAACTCCCTGCTGACCTCAGCTGCAGGATGCACACGAGCCATAGATGCACTGAAAGAGTCTGTGGTTAGTGAGCAGGCCAGGCCCACAGCAGCAGCCTGCGGGAGGGCTGCTCCCCACCATCCCTCCGTGGCTGCGGGGCCAAGGAATGGGATGGGGAACATCAGACCCCACTGCTGGTGGGTGGTTGCACAGGCAGAGACCACCAAGGCTTTGAGCACACCTTTTATTTATGTACAGAGCCTGTGAATTAGGAATGCATCTGAGGGTATATATGTTTCCACAACTGATCCTTTTCATACTCCTAAACACCTCTCCTGAGAACAGTTTATTTCATTTAAAATTATCTTCAAAATTAAACTAACCAGCTATAGAAAAGATTTTTACTAGAGGAGTGCTAATACTCTTCCTGCACACATACATCACACACAGCACTGCAGCCCGTACTCTTAAGCTGCTCTCAGTGGCTTCACCTGCAACTCGTTGTACTAATGTCAGATCAAAAACTGTGTCTGCTTTGATGCAGCAACTTGCAAAAAGACAAAGAAAGGGAAGAGTCACTAAAAGTATTGGCAGCACAACCTCTGTATTTGCTCCTGGGACACTGGCCCCCAGCCCAGCATGAGCCCAGGCACTGCAAACACTGGCTGGCTGCTGGTTTAATCCTGGCCCTAATAAACCTTCTTCAAGCAGGAGAGACATCCTCTGTTCTGCTCATTACCCCCTTCAACTGTGGGGACTCTGAAGGGGGTCTAAAAGCAGACTCTAAGTGGAAGGGCTGAGGGACCATGTGGCATGTCCCCGTGGAGCAGCAGAGGTTGGAGGGCATTTCTGCCAGGGGAGTGCTGGGCTGTGAAACCTTACAGGGCACTTGGGACTGGGTCTTGAATGGGAAGAAGAAGGGTTGCCTCACGGGGAGGACTCTCTGGGACAAGACCTAGTCTGCCCTATGCATCCAGATACATTCAGCCACCAGATCTGTTCTCCTTCCCCAGCTTGCTCAGGGCCGGGGCAGCTCTTGTGCTTGTTCCCTCTGCAGGGCAGTGTGGCTGGAGCTGGCAGCAGAGCACCAACGGGTGCTTTGGCTGGAGGTAATCAAGCCTTGCAGGCAGCTCCTGGCCAAAAGATAAGGCTGCATGTGGCCGACAGGCCGCCGTGAGGCCAGTGCCGCTGGCCAAGGCCCTGAGGAACTGGTCAGGCCGGTTCCCAAGGCCAGGCAGGCTGTGTGGAGCCCTGCCCACTCCACGCACCCTGCCCTGCAGAGCAGCGCTGGGCCCGCGGCTCCTCCCGCAGCAGCCACCGGCATCCCGGACAGGCACAGCAAGGTCTGTGCACGGGCAGGACACCTGCAAAGCCGGCACATGAGGCACTGGCTACCCCAAGGCACGATGCTCCAGGACACCAGCCCCTGGCTGTGCTGGCACGCGGGACCCACCGCGGCTGGGTGCTCCTCCGGGTGCACGGGGGCCAGACGGCAGCTCCGCTCTGCCCCCAGACTAACAGCCAGGAGAGCAGATGGTTTGGCTGGAGGGCAGGGAAGCAGTGCCAAGGACTCCCATGGCTTCCTCCTGGTGCCCAGGCACGATGCCCGCCTGACCTCCATCCCCACCCGGCACGGCCCCAGTGCTGGCAGACTTTGCCCTGCGGCAGCGCAGGCAGGTGACAGGCAGGACATGAACCCGCCTCGCCCCTGCCCGTGCTGCACAGCTGCAACTCCAGCACCCCCAAACCGGTTCCAGCACCCCCAAACTGGCTCCAGCACCCCCAAACTGGCTCCAGCAGGCACTTGGGTGCCCAGCTCCAGCCCTTCAACAGCACACGGGACGCAATGCAGCCACACAGGGCTGACTCAAGCAGTTGGGTAGCGAGTCCTGTAATTGATGTCCTGTCCACAGCGCAGCAGCTCAGCTGGTTTCGGGTAAACTGTGCTTGAAACTACCCCGCCCAGAAGGGCTGGGGCAGCCTGGGCACTCGGCAGCTCTTGCAAGCATGTTTTCAGGGTGTGTGTTGAGCAGAGTGTTGTGATGGGCCACGCTGGGGAAAAGCTCTCCCCTGGGATCACCCTCTCAGCAAGGCACAGCCCAGCTCCACCTGGGTGTGTGTGAGGGGACACAGTGCTGTGGAGGCCTTCAAAGCCCCATGGGGGGAATGCACCAAGAATTAAGAAATGCTACGAGTAGCGTGGAGGCAACAGAGAGCTCTCTGGTTCTCAGAAATACTTCGACACATGAGCACCTTTCCAGGCAGAGAACAGGCTCAACTCAAGCTGGACCCAGCCTAAATCCTCCTCCACACATGAGGGTGTCCACAGGACAGCAGGGGAGTGAGGGCAGGACTAACAAGATGATGTTTATTCAACACTGCGCCCAGCTTGTCGCACACCCCCAGGAAGCCCTGAGATGCTAAATCAAGCAAGATGCCTGCAGAGACTTGTGGGAAGGTGTGAACTGCAGGAACCCAGAGCTGCAGCTTTCCCCTCCTGCCATGCTAGGCTTACAACATATCCACCACGCCTGAAGTCCCTCTGCATGGAGCAGCCATGCAGTGGGAGATGCAGGCTGAGACTCACGTAGCCTCGGCCCTTGCCATTCTTCTCACAGGGAAGAAGAAGAAGCATCCCTTGCTCCTGCCAGCCTCACCTGCAACAGGCTGTGCAGGGTGAGGATTTACAGGATTATTTTAACGACCAAGTTAAAATTACTCATTAGCTCTCATCCCACTGGTGCTGTGGCAAGCAGGAGGTGGCAGGAGGAAAGCAGGGGCTGTCCTGTCTGCACAGGACTTGCAGCAGTTTGAGCTTCATGGCTGTTTAACCCCTGCCTGCCTGTCCTGCACCAGGCTCCAGACCAAAAGTGCATCGAGGGCTCAGAGCAATAATCCTCCTAAGAGCTCATCTCCCATCCAGCCAGATCCTGCCACAGGAATGGCAGGAGGAGACAAGGAGAAGCCTGTTAGCTGGTTCGAGGAGAGAGCTCTGAAAGCTGCCAGAAGCTGCTTGGGGGCAGAAGCAGGGCTGGATGCCCACCATTTCCCTGTTTTCCAGTGGTCCTCAGTGCGTTGGCCTGGCCAGCAGCCACCCAGGCTCTGTAGAGACCAATGCTTTCCAAACTGGAGCAGTCCTTGGGAGAGACATTCGAGTGCAGAGCACCCAGCCTCGGCAAGGCAGTGCAAAAGCCCCGCTCTCCCCGCTGCACCCTCCGGGCTTCGTGATGCATCCACAGCGCTCACTCTCCTGGCCCCTGACACACCGACCTCAAAGGCACTGCACAGCCCAGGCTGAACCGTAACCACCCCCCCTGCACCCCACACTGCGGGGATGTGCCCATCCCACCCACCTGTGGGGAGCACAGGAACGAGTGGGGCTGCAGAGCCTTACCGGACATAGAGCGATCTCTTCTCGCTGGTCCGCAGCGAGCCGGAGCCGGAGCTCATGCTGCTGTTCATCATCTGCTCCCGCAGGTCGTGGATCTTGGACTCGAAGCGGCTGTACTCTGTGGGGACAGGGCTGGTCAGTGCAGGCACAGCTGCCCCCGGGCTGATCCCCGCGCCCAGCCAGGCCTGTCCAGGAGGCATCTTGCCCGCAGCCTGTCTGTCCCCGCACACGAGGGAGGGCAAAGCTAAAGAGGTTACAGAACTCTGCAGGAGTGCAGGCAGGGCATCTGGAGCAGGCAGCGTTCCAGCTGCTCCCAGCCCCACCACAACTTCCCACACAGCAGCTCAGGCAAGGGCTGCTGTGACCTCCTCTGCTGCTGAGCTGCAGCTCGATGAGGGAATGGCTGGGCAGGACTTGGCAAGCTGCTGACCTACAGAGCAGTTCAAAACATGGAGAGAGAGCGAGAGCCCCTCCAGGAGACCATCGCCCACCAGCTGGAGCAGCAAGACACAACCACAGCCATTGAGGGAGTGCCCAGCTACTCCCTGGCTGGCAGCAAAGACCTTCTCCCCAGCAGGAACGGGGAAAGGGAGGCAAAACACAAAGTCTCTGCCCTTGGAAGAGGAGCAGGGAGGAGGAATTCACCTTTTGCTTCTACATCACAGCAGCAGAGACATGCAGGAAGAGCTGGGGAACCCTCCAGAAGACACCAGCACCTTCCTGCCAGGCAGCTGGGCAGGAGCAGCCGCCACCCCGGCACCCGCCGCCGCGGCAGCCCGACCTTCAGCCGGGTGTAAAGGTCGGGCTGACACGCAGAGGGTGGAGGCACCAGGCCTCCCTACACACGGCCGAATGAGGAAAGTGCAACTGCGGCTCCAGGAAAGGTGCCGGCACTGCCACAGCCCACACTGCCAGATCTCGCCTTACACCCTCGATTTTGTTCCTTGGGCACATCCTGCAGTCACAGGTGAGAGAGGACCAGCCTCAGCTGTGCTGTAAGACTTGCCTAGAAAGTCTTGTCCACAACCCAGTGGTTTAGATGTGGCTTGGGTTTTAATTCTGGGGAGGGGAGCACAGTGGCTCAGCTGTGGAGGCAAGCGCTCGCTGCAGAGCAGAGCCACAGCTGGGCTGGGCCGGGCCTGCGGAGCCACATCACATGGGGGGAGCAGCAACACTGCTCAGAAATGATCTGTGGGCTTTGTTTGGGAGCCAGCCCCTCTCCCACTGACTCTCAGTGCAAACAAATGCAGGGCTGGGGTTATGGGATGATGCAGCTGCAGCTCAGCATTTCCTGACTCTCCAGCCCTTCACTCTGCAGCCCTACTGCCTGGGGATCCCCCTGCTACGCCCAGTCGCCAAAAGACACTTTTTTACTTAAAGACTGGGGGAAAAAAAAGGCAACACACACAAAAAGTGCCAAGTGGCACACAGAAACTGCACGCGAAGCCCCTTCTCCTGCCATGCAACATCCAGAGCTGCTGCAACACTGGGCAGGGTCAGTTGCTTCATGTGGAGATCCTGAGAACGCCCAGCTGCCAAGGGGTACCCACTGCCTCACCTGCCTTCCTGCTGGCAGAGGAAAACACAGATGCAGCAAGGCATGGACAACACTTAAATTACAAGAAAACTGAATTCTGACACCAAAGCAGCACCAAGCAGGGTTTTATGGAGCTCTCAGCAGAGGGAAGTGAGCTTCATCCCACTCCACATCTCTTGCCCCACACAGCTCATTCTGCCCTGGAAGAGCTCATTCTGCCATAAACTCTTGTATCCCAGAGGAGCATCTGGCAGAAGATAAAAACCCTTTGGTACAGAAGGGCTGTTTCCCCCAGGAAGCACCACTACAACCCTTGTCCCCAGCCAGGTCATCGCAAATCCCACTGGGGGCAGATTCCCTGCACACCCCACACTGCCTGGGATTGGACAGGAAACACAGGGCAAAAGGAGGTTTCTCCACCCCCAGTGTCAGGGTGGGACTGTTGGGAGGGCAACTTGTGGGTGCCACTGCCCTGCCAGAAATGGCATATGCACCCCTCTGCATACAGCCCAAAGTTCTCCAATGGCCCCATTTCAGCTGGGGCACTCCCAAGGAAAGGGACTTTCCTAGTTTTGCTGGAGTGGCCACGCTGCTTGGAGGGGTGGGAAAAACCCACTGACATGACAAGAAGCACAAACCAGGCTGGCTGTGGCAAACTGAAGGACACAGGGGCCGCTCTAGCTTTAACCCTCGGAGAGCAAACGCAGTCCTGCCCTAGGAAGGGTCTTCAAGGAGCCACCAACCCACACTTGCTCCAGCTGTGGGAGGGCACAGAGTGGAGGAGCAGCCAGCCCCAAAACAAACTCGCTGCCTCCCTCCCAGAGCACGGGAGGCAAGGTTACCCCAGGACTGAGCAAGGGGTACTCCCAGGTGCTACTGGCACCCTCTTAACTGCACATTAGAACGGTCTCTGAGACCATTACCAGCAGAGCACCCCCAGCAAGCAGTGCTCCTGCCTTTACTCCCTAACTTAGGGCCACCTCGATTCTGCACCTTGACTCTCTGTAAGGAGATCTCCTGTGCAGCTGAAACCCTCCCAGGAAGCTTGCCCAGGGTGCAGCAGGGAGGTGAGCCAGGGCTGATCCCCACAGTGTTCAACACGTTCAGGACATGCTTATCAAGACCGAAAAGTATGTAACAGGTGAGCCGGCACCTCTTGCCGTGAGTGCCATCGCAGCGCTGCGCCATGTGCCAGGATGTTTGCTCTCCTCACTCAGCAGCTCGATAAAAACACCACTGTACCCTCCCATTGCTTTTCCCTTTCCAGGGTGTGGGTGTTCCTAGAGCTGGGTCTGATTCTGTCCCCTGGGGTGAGCTCCATGCTGGGAGCGGAATCCCTGAGTGTGCACACGCTGCAGACCACTATCAGCAGGCAGGGATCTCCTGCCTGCCCTAAGGATCCCAGAATCTGCACATGTGTGTGACACACCTGCAAACACGCCCAGCAGAGCCAACAAGGCAGCGGGTCTGCATCTGGGCACCAGGAGACAGCACAAAGGAGAAGGCGTTGGCAGAGAGGGGAGCTACATTGGAAAGCAACTTCTGAGTACACATAAAGCACTGTATCCAAACACTTCTGCCCAGGCCCAGGCTGGGCCATCAGCAGAGTCCAGAAATGCTCAGTCACAGGTTTCAGCCCAGCCACTTGCAAAAACTACCCACAGCTTCAGCCTGGCATTTTAGCACCCCGACCCCAGACACCTTCCCTTTGCACAGACACCTCCCTCCGCAGGCCCAGGGGAGCAGAAGGAAGCACAGCCATAGGGAAAGCCCAGAAACTTTCAGAACTCATTGCACATCCCTGGAACTTCCCTTTGAACAGACTGGCTCAGAGAAATGCCATAATGTGAGCTCTTGTATTTTCAGGTAAGGAATATCAAGGCTTTGTTGCATGGGGTGTGAGGAAGGGGAATTGCCAGATCCAAGCGCTGGTGATAGCAGCAGGCAAAGGTCAGGGGGAGAAGTGCTCAGAGGGAATGCACCTCACAAAAACTCAGGAACCATCACTCCCCTTCCTCAACAGCATGCAGCAGTGGTCAAAGGTGCTGGTGCTCAGAAGAAAGGCAGGACAGCAGCTCCTCTTTCTAGCCTTTCTCAGTTTGGTCTTTGCTTCTTTTCCCTCCTAGTGCCTGGCAGGACACCACAGGGAGGGCCCCTCATCCCCCAAGACCTGCACAAGCAGCCTCTCTGCCCCCTTGGAGCCCCAGCAAGGTCAGACACAGAGCACTCATCCAGCACCCCAAGGCAAACCCTGCCCACGCTCAGGTATGAGAGACAGGTGCCATCCTCCGCCTCTGCTAGCGGGGAAGAACTTCTCAAATCCCCTTTCCACCAGCATCTCCTCCTTTGGCCATCCTACAATCCAGCTCTCCTGCTCTTTCCACAGCCATGACGAAGATACAAAACACAAACATTTGAGAGCACATGGCCCACGGAGGGGGCCCAGCCTCACCCACACCCGGGAGATCTTTCTCTGTGACTCCCAGCCCTTCAAGCCTCTGGAACACTGAAGGCAAGTTCCAAGATACAACAGTCTGTACTCCACAGCCACAACGCTGCCTCCCAGGATGGCTGCAGCCCCTGTGCTGGGTGCTGCTGCCCACACGTGCCACGAGCCATCACAGACATGGAAAGTCACCAGCTACAACAAACTGACATTTCTGCCTCGGTCTAAAGGGGTTTCAAAACATCTTGTCCAGTTTGACATTTAAGAACCACTCTTGGTTGGTGTCTTTGCCAAATCTCAAGTGGCAAGGGGAGCCAGAAATACGAGAACATTAAGTGCTTCCTGGAAAGAAAGAAAGAAAAAAAGCCAAAACAAACAAACCCCACACCCAGAGCGCAGCCCTGAGCAGCACCAATGACTCCGCGCCCCAATGGCCTCTGCCACGGGATGGAGGAGGAAGAGCGGAGACAGGGACCAGCCGGACATTGCCCAGCGATGCCACAGAGGAGGCACAAGACGAAGGGCATGCCTAGGGTGGGACATCGGCCTCCTCGGAGAGGACCAGAACTGCTGGAGGGGAAAGCCCGTGGAGCCCAGGAGAGACACCTTTTCCAGCGGCCGGGAACGGCTGCTCCCCAGCACGTGCACGGTGCCGCTCCGGACACGGCCGCAGCCCCGGGGTCAGCGCCGGCCCCTCGCTGGCTGGCGGGGCACCCTCCCAGCGCTCGCCCTCCCGGCCCACGGGCCACGCTCCAGCGCTGCCGCCCAGGGAAGCTTTGTGCCGGCAGCTGCCGGCTCCCTTCCCGCTACCCCTGGCTGCCCACCCCGGGACCACCAGCCCCCGCCGCTGCCGAGGGAATCGGAACCCAGCGATAACGAAAGGCTCGGGGTGGCGCCGCAGGTGGGATGCTCAGAGGTGGGGACGAACCCAAACCCAGCACCGACGCCCCGGTTCCAGCCCCGCCCGCACCGTGGTCTCCCTCCAGGACCCCTGAGCCCCCCCGACCACGGGGTCCCTCCAGCAAGGCCCTCGGGACCCCAAGGAGCCGGGCCTCGCGGCGACGCCCTCCGGCAAGCAGAGCTCTTCCCCCTCCCC
>VZTE01000201.1:729303-757559 GCA_013397775.1 Eulacestoma nigropectus
CACCACTGTGCCACTGCCATTGCCAAACCACCACTGAGCCACTGCAGAACCACCACTGAGCCACTGCCACTGTCAAACCACCACTGAGCCCTCACTGTGCCGCTGCCACTGGCTGTGTCCAGCCTAGGCTGGGTGGCTCTTTCCGCTCTCTAGCCCACAAATGGGAATGTTGGCACGTGCGAGAAGGGACACGCTGGTGGGACCAGAGTCCTTGGTGTGTTTTCCAGGCGCTGGGACTCAGTCCCTTCTGTGGTGCACTGTAATGGCAGACAGCACTGCTCCTGCCTGTGGCATCATCCCCCAGTGCCCTGACAGCACAGAAGTGGCTACACCTGGTGAGGATGCAGTGCCAAAAACAGGCTCTGGAACCGGCATCGATGGTGCCGAGAGCAGTGGGAGAGGTGGGGTGCGGGTGGAAGGCAGTGCTGCACAGGTCACGGTGTGCAGAGGCACCCAGCTGTGGCTGAGCACCAAGAAGTGAGAAATCCCTGTGACAAAGATGAGTGCAGACACTCTCCAGGAGGACGGCAGACCTGACAGCAGATGGCAAGTCAGGGTCTCCCACTGCAGCATCCACCACTGACCTGCAGAATGGGAGAATCCTGGACAAAGCTACTGCATCTTCCACTGTAGACACACCCCCAAAACCAGCCTGCAACCTTGTTCCAAACAGCAGAGCCAGCCCTAAGCCTAAGTTGGGTGTTGGTCCTTAGAAATCAGCTTAAGCCCTACAGTCCTGGCCCTGGGGATACCACATTCACAGCACTGGCCCCAAGGCTGTGACAAGAAGAGGGAAGGATGTAAGAATCAGCTAGTAGAGCAGGACTTGCCAGGTCTTGCTCTCCCATCCTCAGCTCGAGGCTTTGGAGAAGTTTTATACCGCATTTAGGCTCAGAGCAATGTTTTCTTTGTGCTCCTCTTTATTTCCTGGCTTCAGGAAACAAACTTGTTCATGCAGCATAAAGGATTCTACTGGGGCAAAGGGGGCTGGCAGTCACTGAAATGGCACCTGAGTGCAGGTGGTTTGGGATGCCAGTCTCAGGGAGCATGGGAGGGGCCCCACTTGTTTACAAGGCTGTGCTCCCCTTGACCCTTCACTCCCAGCACAGCTCCACCTGGGGACATCCTGGGAGCCTGTGGCACTGCTGGATGGCACCATAAGGGCAGGGAACACCTTGTATTCCAGGTATTGTAAAATAAGCAAGAGAACGAAGCTGAAATGCAGTTGTGTAAGGCTTGTGAAACAGAAGGAGAGGGAATGGAGAGGGAGGGAATGCAGCAAGCCAGGGATTGACACAGCAGGGCTGGTCTCAGGAGGGTGAGCACAGAGCTCATTACAGGGACCTCAAGCATTGCACCATGCACCTACAAATGGCCTTTCGAGGCTCTGCACTGGCAGTGGGGATGACGTCGAGCCACCACAGAGGGACAGCGAGGGAATGAGGAGCATGAGAGGGATACTCACGCCTGCTACTCACCTGGTGAAGTCGTCATCTCCGATCATGTGCCGAGGGATAGGCGAGTACCGGGATGGAGTCACCTGGGCAGGGATGGGATAGGCAGGCTTGCTCTCAACGCTGCCCAGGTAGCCCAGACTGGAGTTATGGCTTATGTGGTTGTCAGCCAAGGCCGAGAAGGCTGCAGGGGAGGAGAAGGCCATCAGGAGCAGAAATCCATACACAATGAGGACACGGAGACCAGCCCAGCCCTGCTCCCCACCCCAACACGCTCAGTGCCCCACAGTCCCGCGTGCCCAGCCAGTGGCCAGCGGCGTACGTACTGCTGGCGTAGTCGGGGGGCGCGTACATGTCGTTGAGGTGGATGTTGCCGGGCTTGGCCACTTTCAGGTACACCATGTCTGAGGTGTTCTTCAGGGCGGCCACTGCCTCCTCGTGCCGCACGTCCTGCAGGTTTGTGTTATTCACCTGCCGGAGGGAAAGGGCTGGGTGACACGGCTGAGCAGCAGGGCAGGGACCAGCGCAGCCCTGCGGGAGTGGTTCCCATAGGGGAGGTGCCCCAGTAGCTCCAGAGGCATGGTCCCATTGCCTTGGGTTTGGCCCTCCTGCCTGCAGCCATTACTGTTCCTGCGCTCCCACAGCAACACCCAGCAGGAGCCCCGGGGAAGATGTGTGAGGCTGCTGACAGGATGGGTGCTGAGGTTCAGGATCAACGCTGCACCACAGTGGGACCTGTTAAGCTTCACCTCACAGCTGGCTGTGGCCATGGGGCTTACCGCAAGCAGCCGGTCCCCGATCTGCAGGCGCCCGTCCTTTTGGGCAGCACCTCCCTCGATGATCTTGGTGATGTAGATGCTGTTGTCCCCAGGGATGTGCTGGTTCCCAATGCCCCCTGCAATGCTGAACCCCAGGCCTGAGGGAGAGTGAGAATGCAGGTGAGGGACAGACAGACAGACAGAGTCCTGGGCTGGCACCACAGCCCGTGTGCCTCACTGGGCTTCGCACCCTGCCCAAACCCAGCTGACAAAGCGGCCAGCCCGGCCACCATGCACTGCACTGTGGGTGTGCCCCACACCCTGTGCCCCACAGCATTCCACGCCGCTGGGCCACCCTGCAGCATCCTGCACTGTGGTGGTGCCACCTTCCATCCCGCATCCCCCGTGAGGCTGCCCTGCATCTCACACCGAGGGGTCACCCCACGCTGTCCTGTGGGGCAGTGGGGCACCCTGGCCAAGCGAGCAGAGGCGGGGGTTCACCTTTGGGGCCCTTCATCAGGTTAACCTCCATGATGGTCTCTGGCGGGGGCTGCCGGCGGCGCACCACGAGCCGCACCACGGGGCCTGCTTCCTTCAGAGCCTCCACAGCTTTGCTGTGCACAACCTCAGAGACGTCCACGTCGTTCACCCGCAGCACGCAGTCGTTCACCCTGTGAGCACACGATGGCCCTGAGCATCCCTGTGGAACCACCAGCCCATGCCACCCTCCTCTGGTCACCTCTGCCACACTCCTCCAGCCATACAAAGGAGAGTTGCTCAAGCTGGCCAGATCCTGCCCTGCTGGGGTGAGAGAAGGGTCCCTCCCAAAGTAGGGGAGAGTGGAGCTGGTCCCTATAGTCCTCCCTGATGGAGATGGGAGGTGAGAAGAAAGGCTGGATCCCTGCCCTGGGCTGTAGAGGGATGGGAGCAGGAGCCTGATACACGGAGGGGAGGAGGGGTGGCTATAGACAGGAGACTGGTGGCCAGGGATGGCAGACATCCCTGTCCTGAGGGGATCTGGCTGTGGAGAAGACATATGGGGGCCAGGGACCATGTCAGGAAAAGGGGTTAGGCCTAGAGGGTCCATGCAGAGATCCTGGGTGACACCCTGGCTGCTCCCCCAGCCCTGTACTCACCCTAGACGGCCATCCATGGCTGCTGCTCCCCCGGGGATGATCTTGGTGATGAAGATACCCGGGTCATCTGGGACATGGGGGTTGTCGATGCCTCCTGCTATGCTGAAGCCGAGGCCGGAGTTACCCTGTGGGAAATCAAACGCTGCGTCTTTCCCCCATGGGCAAGTGCCTGCTGCCAGCCCTCCTCGAAAGGTTCCCCCCAGTTGCGGGACTGCCCGGAGCGCAGGAGCCCTTAGAGCATCTGTCACACCCCGGGGTGCCCGGCTCGGGGGGCAGAGGGACGCTGGCTGGAGAGGCCGGCGCTCCTCAGCTGAGTGCTCAGCACAGCAGCGTGGAGCACGGAACAGATGGAGTGGGAGAGTGGGAGCCGCCGAGGACCTCCCTCACCACCGCGTCTCCACGGAGAGACTCTAAGGCAGGCGGGGAGCTGGGGGAAGAGGAGGTGGTCCTTGGCGGAGAAAACCTCCCCTCGCTGGCTGCTCCCCAGGAGGACACACTGATGCCGCAGCCTGCACAGACCAGCGGGGATTGTGCCAGTCACCAGCATCCCACTCCTGCCCCTCTGCACCCTGGGATGCAGCCCTGGCACAGAGCCAAGCTGGGGACCAGCTTCACTGATGACAAAATTTACAGGTTTGGGCGGAGGTGGCTATCAGGAGGGAGTGGGCTCTCCAGTTCTGCCTCCTTTTCCTCACAGACATGCCTGGAGCATCACTTGAGCTTCTGCTGAATTATGCCTGGGGGGAATCCAGGGACCACAGCTCATCTCCAGGCCGTTCCCGCAGCATCTCAGGATTGAGTGGCTGTGGCCCTGTGCCGCCTCTCCCACTTGCAGGATCCTCATTAGTGACACACTCACAGGCGCTGCTTCCAGATCTATGCTTGATGCAAGTGGACAATTCCTGCCTTTTTTGCTCTGCCTTGAAAATCAGATGGCTCCTCGCCTTGCTTCCTCATGTGGAAGAGCTGACACTTAGTCACATACTATTGTGCCTCTCTCGTACACAAGTGGGCTCAGGCCAAGCTCTCCTGGCTGCCCATGGCCCCAGTGCTCAGTGGGAGATGATGGGGTGCTCTGCTCTTCCAGGGGAACTGTGGCCGGGAGGGCCGCACTGGAACTCGGGCTCCCCGGGATAATTTAGCACCAACAGCCAGCTGGGGCTTGCACTTCTCCCCAGCAACTTTGCCCCAGCATCAGCTCCTGCAGCGATGCAGAGCTGACTTTATGGTGCTCATGACACAGCACCAGGAGCCACCAATGCCTGTCACTGTGCAACACTCCTGGATGCTCTCTGGCCAGCTGGGATTTGGCTGGCATGTGACACGGAGGCGTTCAGCGGTAAAGGGTCTGAGGCTGCTCTCTTTCCTCTAAGCTGGATTCTGGTTACCCTGTGCCTAGCTCAAAAAAGCTCCTTACTGTCACAGAGACCCAGCCTGGCCGCAGCAAGGCAGGTGAGATTGCAAAATGATCTCCAGCCATTCGTTGTGCCAGTCTATGGAAAGTCCTTGGTTAGCTACAAAACCTGGAAATGATCTGGGAGGTGTTAATTTTTATTTTGATAAACCTCAAAAAGGAGTTCAAGGGATTTCTTAGCTAATATCAGTGTTGATCCAGGGTAGCTCCTGCTGTGGACACATGTATGGTGGGTAAACACAAAGCTGTGTCCCTCTGCAGATTGTGTTTCTGCTATTATTGTCCCCCAAATGGTGATGCATTTACCTTTGTCTTTACAACGAAGACAGGGATTAATAACAGTGACTGACCAGCCATTTTGGGGTACACTGAGGTCAATTCTGGAAGCCAAACACCCCAGCAAGGGGACAGCCTCACCTGCAGGCAGCAGGGTGCTCCTCCTGCATTAAGACAGGATTGTTGGACCCCACTGGGGACCAGGTGAAGGGGAAGGAGCTGGCTATGGTCCATGCTAGCCCAGGCTGCTAAGCAGTGAGATTCCCTCATGGTTTTTTACTATTGGAGAAGGAATTGCTGCCTGGGGCTCTGAAATGGGGGCATCAATGAGTGTTGCCTCTCTGTGTGGTCCTGCCAGCTCTTCCCCTGTACCCATTATGGGCTGAGGACAGAGAATGCTCTGAAGAATCCCTGAAAACAAAGCTTTTGCCTGTGACTTGGGCCCAGAGCAAGAAGCACATAGCCCAAAAAGGAAGGATCCCCTGGGCTGGTTTCGTCAGGCACGCTGGGGAAGCGGTGGGTGAGGCGGCAGCCCCAGATAACCTTCCGTCCACCCACCTCCGTGATGCAGAGCCAAGGGAAGGAGGGAGATGACTAAAGGCAGAGAGGAACAGAATAATGAGCGATGCGTCTTCCCCTGCAATGCCGGCCACGCGGCGAGGCTGAGCCGCCTGGCACGGCAGCGAGGGGGAGGCAAGGTGTGCTGTGGAGAGCCGCGGGCAGCCTCCCACCACAGCCATTCCCAGCCAGCAGGGCTGTGCCTGTCTCTCGGAGTAAACCCTGGGCCAGCTTTTCCCGCTCCCTCTCCATCCCTCCACCCCTGCTGCTTCCTGGGCAACAAGAAAGCCCTTCTTGCCCTGTGTGGTGCTGGCTTGCCCCTGGATAAACCCCATACATGGGGGGAGCTAATTTAAGCCACGGCTGGTGTGGTGCATGCCATCACCTCTGTGTTGTCAACAAAGAAAAGGCTTGAGCAGGAACTTCCCCCATTGTGGTTTGTTTTGCTAAAAAACCTGTTCTTGCAGCTCAGCATCACAAGGCCACGTACCCTAGAGTGACAGGGAGCCTGGTGGCAGGGTGGCTGCGGTCCTTCTGCCCAGCTGTGAGGTGCACCCACAACTGTGTCTGCACAAGCAGAGCCCCCCACACCTCTGTTTTCTGACAAAGGCAATGACAAAGAGCCTCCCCCTGTGCTCTGCACGGATGGGTTTGTGGGGGTGAGGGTGTGAAAGAGGGAGGCAAGGGAGAAGCCTTCCTCCCTCCCTTCTGCAGGGGTGTGCGGGGGGAGAGGGGAGCAGCAAGCCCACCCTGGTGGGAGCCAGGCTGGCAAAGCAGGCGTGACACCCGCGAAAGCCTCCAGAGAGAGCGAGGAGCGGAGACCAAGCTCTCCCCATGAGCTGTGCAGGGATGCGTGGGGGGCTGGCTGTGCCGGGGGGTGGGCGAGTGGGAAGAGGCTGCTGGTGGGTGAGTAAGGAGTACTTACCCTTTCCAAGACGATCTCCTCATATTTGAACATCCCATCACTGCCATTCATCTGGAGAGAGGGAGACAACGTGTTACGACTCTCTGCTGGTCCTGGGGGAATTTGTTTTTCCCCTCTGATAGCTGAACATGAAGAATCCAACCTAAAAGCTGCACCATCACCGCTGAAAAAACCTTAAATGCAACCCCTTGAGCCTGCCCTGGAATTAAACCATGTGCTGCTTTTCTTTCTGGGCATGAGCCAAAGCCCACTGACTTTAATGCACTTCTGTGCTAAGCCTTTATTCTCCCAGCTCATTTCTCCAGCCATGAAAAGGAACACAACCGAAGGCACAAAAAGAAATAACACCTTTGTTATGCAGCATATAATTAACCTCAGGAATTCACTGCTTGAGGAAGGGAAGAGAGGGGGTCGGTCCATTTAAAGGGAAAAAAATGTCTGTACATAACAACATAATAAACACCTTTAGCAGCTTATATTTTTTAAATCTTTTCGTAGCATGACTGTATTAACAGGAAATTCAGAATAATTTATTCTACGAAATTAGTTGGGTGCAAAGGAAACAAGGTGTGAGAGAGTGGGGCACAGTAAGAGGTGAAAACATTGTGATGCCCTTATGTACAAAAATGGTGCACCCTGTCTCAGTGCTGTACACCACAATGATCCCCACGCTCAAAGGTCTCCCATACCCAGAGTACCAAAGCAGAGCTCTTGGAAACATCATGAATAGAAACAAAAAGGGATGCAATTGTAGGCTGTGAAATGGTAAATGCAGAGTCAAAAAAAAAAAAAAATCCATTTTCCTCATAATCAACAATGCACAGGAAAACAAGGCAGCGGTTTCACTCCAGGTTATCAGGATCAGGCCAGAAACAGCTGCTGAGGTCCAAAACTTAACAAGATTTGCAATGCAATTGGCTACTGAAACATCCAACACTTAACAGCAACAGTTTCAAAGAAAATGGAGTTGGAAGGGAACCCAAAGGGTCATCGAGTTCAACTCCTGGCCCTGCACAGTCCCCCCAACAATCCCACCATGTACCTGAGAGTGTTGTCCAAATGCTCCTTAAGCTCTGGCAGCCTTGGGGCCATGACCATTCCCTGGGGAGCTTGTTCAGTGCCCCACCACCCTCTGTGTGAAAAACCTTGTCCTCATGTCCAACCTAAACCTCCCCTGACACAGCTTTATGCCCTTCCCTCAGGTCCTGTCACTGAGCACCAGAGAGAAGACATCAGTGTCTGCTCCTCTGATTCCCCTCACGAGGAAGCTGCAGGCTGTGGTCAGATCTGTCTTCAGTCTCCTCTTCTCCAGGCTGAATAAGCCAAGTGACCTCACCCTTCCCTCACATGGTCTCATCTAGCTCTTTCGATAACTTTGTAGCCTCCTTTGGACACTCTCTAACAGCTTTATATCCTTACATTGTGGCCCCAGGACTCGAGGCGAGGCTGCCCCAGTGAGAGCGGAGCTGGACAATCCCCTCCCTTGCCCGGCAGGTGATGCTGTGCCCGATGCACCCCAGGCCAAGGCTGGCCTTTTTGGCTACCAAGGCACACTGCTGACTCACATTTTTTTTGGAGGGGACTGAACTCAACCTCATAATTTGGGTCACTCTGGGAAACAAGGGATGGGACATGGGTAGGACATGACAAGGCAGAGGCAGTGGAACCCTGGACGCAGCAGGCAAACACCTCTCCCACTGTGCAGTCCTGCCTGTGGCCTCTGGACAACGTGCAGGGTTCCTTGTCTGGATTTTACACCCACCATTAACTGATGGCACATAGATCATATGGAGCCACTTTCTGTATACGCTCT
This sequence comes from Eulacestoma nigropectus, assembly GCA_013397775.1. Taxonomy (NCBI): domain Eukaryota; kingdom Metazoa; phylum Chordata; class Aves; order Passeriformes; genus Eulacestoma; species Eulacestoma nigropectus. The sequence goes on from VZTE01000201.1 coordinate 737,638, forward strand.
GTATCCCAAACTGGAGCTGACATGCCTTTGTTTGGACACAGCTCTCCTCCTGCAGCACCAGCCAGGCTGGCTGTGTCCTGCTTTCCCAGCTCCTCGCTATCTGCCCCTGCAGAGGCACAGCCCTGCCATCCTCCACACCCTCACAGTGCTGGGTCATTCCATGGAGGGGACAGCACCCATTATTTATGCTAAAGCCACCATCTGACACCACAGAAGAAAACTCAGCGAGTCAACGGTGAGGCTCTGCTGATACGTAGGAAGAGGAAACAGGAGTTTTTCTAGGTGGCAATAATCAGGGGCCGAGGTAGAGGAGCAGTTCTGCAGGATGGGATCTGGGATAGGGCTGTGCCACCTGTGACACACATGCCCTCAGCCCCTGCCCTGGGGGGAGGCCAAAGCAATCCCACACCCTGTACTGCACTTCAAGGATGAGGTTGGGCAAAGAGATGGGAATGAGGCTCCAGGGAACACAGGCTGAGTGTGTTGTCCCTCCTTGGATATGCTCTGTGCCTGGTGCCTCTCAGCCACAGGAAGATTCCAGGAGACAGTTCAGGGTTGGGACATCCAGATACTCCAATAGCAGGATGCTCAGATCCTCCTAGCACATCGGGAAAGGCCTTGGCCAGCTCTTACAGGAGGATCTTGCGGCAGAAAAGCACTGGAAGTGGTGGGATTAACCCACAGCAAGATCCCTGACAGCCTCAGAGGGACAGGGACACGCGGTCAGTGCCACCTTCTGCCACAGTGCCACCCTGGGCTGTGTCCCTGTGGGCAGAGGGGCCTTGCTTCCCTTGCCACAGGTTCCCCCCCTGGCATGGGCCGCCTTTCCCTCCTCTCATCCTCCCGTACTGACTAATCCTAAATGCAGCTGGCTCGCTGGCCCGTGCCGCCCTCACAGCCTCCCCCAGCACAGCCTCCCCCAGCACAGCCTCCAGCCCATCCCCTCTCTGCAGTTGGTATCCCGGTGCGTGGGGCGCGGCGTCGCCTCTCCCCGGCTTTCCAGCAACTCGGATTCCTGGCACCCTTTGCTACTACACACATTGTCCTCTCTGCTTTGGCATTCAGCACAGTTGCCACACAGCCAGCCATATGCACACCCACGGCCGCAGAGGAACAGCATACACATCCCTCCAGGATGGGGATCTGCAGAAAACTGTGACAATCTGTGAGCCGTGGTGAGAGCCAGCGCACGCGGGCCCCGCCGAGGCAGCGGCCGCTGCCAGCGGCACCCGGGGTGCACCCACACCACTGTGTCCCAGCACACAGACCCTGTCAGACACCCCGGTGCTGCCAGGCAGGTGAGGCTGGGATAGCCCCACTCCCTGAATCTCCGGGCTGCCAATGCTGAGCAGTGTTTTCCACTGCTCCCGGAAAACCAGCAGTGTAGGTGCTTTGCTTGATGCGGCGTCTGCTGAGAGCAGCCTGTGCTGGCCAGGTGTGCTGGGGTCAGCCAGGCCTGACCGTGAAGTTTTAGCTCTGATTATATTTCCAAAATTCACGCAACGGAATGCCAGTTAATTGTATAAGGAAGCCAAATGAAGAACTTAATATATACCACGTAACCAAGGGAACAAGCCAACAAAGCAACGTTCCAGCGTTGGAAAATCAAATACCAGTCACTTACTGATGGCAAAAACCTCCCCATGATACCCACCAGAGCTGCCATGACCTGGCTCTGCCACAGGCTGTTCCCTCTGTTCTTCCCCAGCGCCCTCTGCTCCTCCCCAGCTCCTGTTTGGGGCCATCTCCAGTGGGAAGATGCCTGGCTCCATCACCTTCAGGCAGGGAGAGCACACCACACCCTGCTCCCCTCTCCTCGTGTAACACCTGCAGTGCTGACAGTAGTGTCAGGGGCTAATTAGCTGTTCCCAGCACATCCTGATCCTAAGCATCATCTGGTTTCTCATGGAAAAGAGTAAGGGTATTTTTTTCCAGGCCCTTCCCATGCAACAAGCCTACCTGAGGGCTCAGGAAGAGGCGCCTTTACTGGCCCTCTCCTCTTTGGAGCAGGAGGAAAATAGTTACCGATAAAGGCATTTAGATCATCAACAGAAGGCTGCAGAGTTAACACTCATTTGATAAACAGAAGAGCACACACCTTCCACAGCTACTGCAAGCTGTCTGCAGGCTCTGCCGGCCAACGCCGCAACAGGGAACATGGAACACCCCTTGCAATTTGCTAGAGAGTAAGGGTTTGAGGTGGGTTTTTTGGGGGGGTTGTTTGGCTTTTTTTTGTGTGTGGTTTTGCTTGTTGGCTTCTTTTTTAAATAAAAAAGAAGGCCAGATTTAGAAGACGAAGATCGGGTTCCTCAAACGCAACCCAGATAGCCAACTAGGCTGTAAGAGGAAATAACCTGCAGGAAAGATAACACTGCTCACAGCCCCTTTTGGAGCAAGATCCTGCCCGTATCCTCTGCTTAGGATGCGATGAGGACAAGCACTGGGACCTGCTGGTGGAGCGGCTGCTTATGAAGATAATGGAGAGGGTCTGAAGACTGGACAGCCAGCCCTTGGTTGCGCCAGCCAGCCCTGGGTGTGGAGGGCACCTGGTGATGCCCCACACCTGCCCCAGCTTGGGGAAAGGGGAGCAGCCCCGTGCCAGGGCAGAGGGTGCAATGGGCACCTCCCCGCTGGCACGGGCACCGCCAGCGCTGGCAAGGGAGAGCTCTCCCTGCCTGCACATGGCAGGGGGCCCAGGGAAAATAGGTCAAGAGCTCCCTCCCTTCACCTCCTCGTGTCCACGTGTCCTGCCGCAGCACTGAGACCGACTGACTTGCTTCCAGCTATCCCCTGGCCTCAGCCCCCTTGTGTGCATTGCCCACGGTGCTGGCCTTGTGCACAGAATGAATAAATGCCCTATTCCTGGTCAGCCTTTTGCCAGAGGGCCGCAGGGACCAACCTGCTGAGCTCGGGCAGAGTGAAGGGGTTTGCAGCCTGACAGCAACAGCTGGGAGGACACCACAGCCATGCTGCCTGCAGGAACTGGCAGTGGGATGTGCCCCGGCCAGCACTTGGGACCAAAGTGTGAGGGACTCACTGGCTGAGATTAGGCCTGGAAAGCACTTTTTGTCCTCGCACCTGGCTTTTAAGTGACTGAAGAGGTGATTGCACCTCACTGCTGGGCAATGAGGCACCAAATCACGCTCCAGGGACCCAGACTCTGAAACCTTCAACTCCTCAGGGGCTTCGGAGTGACTTTCCCAGCTCATTTTGGAACTTCGTGGCACCAAGAAGTTGTTTTAGCTTCAGAGAGGCAGCTCTGAAACGCAGAGACCCCATCTGCCACGGGAACTCTGTTTCCAATTCTCCAACTCCCCACTATTGACATGCTGGGCAAAATACATCAAGATGTGAAACTGTGAGCAACGACCTGGAGCTGACATGGGTGATGCCCTCCAGCACCCTCCTTACCCTTCAAGGGATACTTTTAATACTGCAGGCATTTTATAATGGTTTATTTGGGTTTTTACACCCTGGGGGTGCTGGTGCTCAAGCCACAAGCTGAGCCCCAGCCATCCCAGTGCTGCAGCTCCTACCTTACAGTGCTGCTGGTGCTACATGCTCCTGGGGATGGAAGTGGGTGGATGAGGACATTAAAATGCAGAACAGACTTCTTGATAAACAGCCGGGGCCAAATCCAGCCCAGCAGCCAGTCCAATGCAATCAATGGAGCTAGAACAGGAAGGAACTAGACTACATCCATCTGTTTATCATTAAGGAAAGCACCGAATAGTTAAGTAATTAAAGACTTGAAGATGTGACTTTAACCCTTCCAAATACATACTGTACCAAAAGGCATCAGCTTTTGGGTTTGTAAAAAACCCATGCTTCCAGATTTGGCATTTTGGTGTTCGCAGCAAGCTCCTGGTGTGGCTCCTTTGCTGACCTGGGAAACTGCCAAGGTTGTAGGGTTTGTTTTCCCTGAAGCCTGGGGAATCCAGCACCCCAGAGAAGGAAAAGACAGAGCAAGGCCTGTTTCCTGGTGTAACATGAAGTAGAAGGCAAGAGGGTTTCCAGGCTGGATGCTGAGAGGAATTGAAGTGAGGTGTCTCCCCTGCTCTGGTCATGGGCTCCTCCAAGCACCCCGGTGGTGGCAGACACCAGATCACAGTCAGCAGATCACAGCCACAGCCTGGTGGCCCTTTTGACCCCTGCAGGACAGTCGCTCTCAGCATGTGCTGCTGAGGTTGGATGGATGGGATCAGTGACTGCCACCCCCAGCGTGATGCTGGCGCCTGTCTGGGGTGCAGAGCACCCCCGTGAAACCCGGCCAAGGTGCAGGGAGAAGGGGTGGACAGGGATATGGAAGTGGAGGAAGAGGGAGATGTGAAGTTAATGAGCTGGAGTAGAGGGAGGCAGCCAGGAGGGCAGGAAAGTGGAGTGCACTGCAGTGGAAGGAGTGGTTGCTGGCCCTGAATGAGGGCTCCCTGCTGCTGGACTCTGCAGGGCTCAGGAACCTGCCTGGGGTTACAGAGCCTGTCCTTGGCCCTTGGGCTCACCTCTCATTGCCCTTGGGCACACAGGCAGGGAGGAGGGACTGGCACGGATGGAGTGTGGCAAAGGAGGTAGTGCTGGTGCCTGCAATGATGAGCAGGCAATGTTCCTCCACAGGTGCGACATTTTGTACTGAGGGAGGGTACAGAACGGATGTGAAAGCAGACTTTCCATCCAGGAATACCTCCCTCCCTGCCCTGCTCACAACACACTTGTCACTTGCTCCGTCCAGCCTTATGGCGGTCCCTTCCCTCCAGGAGACATCGCCCTTTTTCCAGTTCCCTGCAGAACAGCCAGGAGAGTGCAGACAGGAAGCTGCACATGGCACTGCCCTGCAGCCAGGGTGCCCAGTACAGCGAGAGAACCTCCAACTCACAAACCCCCTGCCATGCCACATGTCTAGGGAAGGTAACCTTTGGGGACAGCAGTTCTCCTCTGCCATATTCATACAAGGCTGCTGGACCCAGGACCACCACGCTGAGAGATGCACCACTGCCTTCCTCCCCAGTGTCAGGTGGCTTTAGTTCAGGCTTAATTAAACCATACAGCCAGGGTTGGAAAGGTCTCAGCCAGGCTTTCCTTCTTTTCTGTAGCCCTTCTCAACCAGCCCAGTACAGCTCTGATGTGCACTGACCCTACCACAGGCTGTGGGCTGAGATCTGCAGTTTTCTACAGGGGAAATTCAACCCCCAGAGGTCACCTGTAGCCCACTACCCTGACTCCAAAGATGAACCCTCCCCACGTCTGAGTCCTGGTTCTGCTTCACTGCTGTGGAAGGCAGCTGAAGTTTGATGCATCAGAAGTAAACCAGATGCAAAGCACCCAGCCCTGGCAAGCTGTTAACTGGGCTCCTTTGGGCAAAAAAGGGAAGCACCCCACTAGCATGGAGCCAGTGCTGCTGGCCAGAAACCCATGCTGGCCACCCTCCTCCCTTCATCCCCCCAGCAGGAACGAGTTACAAATGTTCTGGGGACGGGTGCAGCAGGATGCAAACCCTGTCTGCAACAAACTGAGGAGGATTATCTTACACTACGCCAGGAGGGCCAAATGCACTGTGGCTGCAAACACACTCACCAAGTACTCCTCAGCGGCCGGCAGCCTTCAGTGGGAGAGGAGCAGCCCTGAGGACTGGTGATGCCAGCAAGCACCCAGAGAGCCCCGCCTCCCTCCTGAGGGGCCAGGACTGCCTAAGGAGGCTGAGGCAGTGCAGGAAGGTATGGGATGCCTCAGCAGAGCATCTCAGCCCCTCTGCATGGGAGGCAGAGGAAATGGCTGTATGATTAACCCTGAACACAACCAGCCCAGATCCCCAGCTTCTCTGCTGAGGCCTTTTGCCTTGTGCCTCCCTTGTGCTGGAGTCCCCAGCATCGCTTGTTGCTGGCCTGTGTCACCCAGTCCCAGCAAGGTTTGGGGGTGGGATGTGCTGTGGGGATGTGGCATGGGTATCAGGCTCCTCTGCTGCCTTACCAGGGCCTCCCTGAGCTGGAAAAGTCTTTCCTGCATTGCTGAGCAGGGAAAATGCAGCACTTGATCAAAGGAAGCAAAACGAAACTGGGAGACTTACAGAGAGCCCTTGTTCCAGCGAGTCTGTATTCACGATAATGGGAGCGGGGTTGGCCTGTGAGGAGACAAAAGTGGGATGTCACCAAGCTGAGCGATGAACCCAGCCCTTTGTGGTGCACTGCCTCTCCCCTGGCCACGTCATCACAGACCCTCCAGGCCAGGCAGCAGACAGGGATTCAGGAAGGGCTCTGCTTGTCCCTCCTCCAGGTGTCCAACAGCCCTGGGACAGGAGCAGGGCCACAGCATGGCTCTGGGCATCAGTCCCATCCTTGGACCTGGTGTGTCCCAAACACCCCATGGCCTTGGCTGCTGGGAAGGAGATAGGGAAGATTGGAAAGTCTCCCAGCCTTGTGTCAGACTACCACCAGCACCAAAATTTACGTGAAATTCACACTAGTGAGGGGTTAGGAGACAGAAGGAGAAGGGAAAGAAGTCCTTCTGAGGGAGGAATTTACTGCCAGCAGACCAGGCCTTCAAGCACCTTCCAACATCTGCACTTCCTTCTTAAGCACAGGGCCACCATGCCCTGGGAGAGGTGACAGCATTTGGTCCCTTATCCTCACCACTCCTGGGGTAAACCCTCTGCTCGGCAGCCTCGGCCCATCCTCCACAGCACCACAGGCATCCTCCTGTGCTGAAGGGTTCCCTGTCTCCGGGTCCCTCCTCCTGGGCTGCCCTCTGCCCCTCGGCTCGCAGCACATCGCAGAGCAGACACAGGGGCAGACGGCAGCTCGGGCAGGCAGGGCAGGGAGACAGGGACGGAGGAAGGGAGAGCGGGTCTCCCAGGAGAAGAGGATGGGCGAAGATGCAGCGCCGGCGGCCGGAGGGGCGGGTGAGGCCAGAGGGTCGGGACGGGACGGGACGGGACGGGACGGGACGGGACGGCTGGAGATCAGGGGCGGCCGAAGGAGGGACAGGACAGGACGGCCGGAACGACCGGAGGGATGGGGCAGCCGGAGGAGAGACGGGGCGGGACGGGACGGTCGGAGCGGCCGGAGGAACCGGGATGGGACGGCCGGCGACCACGGCCGAGGGCGGCCGGAGGAGGACCAAGGGTGGCCGGAGGCGCGGGATGGAACGGGAGGCCGGAGGAGGGGGGCCGGGCCGGTGGGTCAGGGGCCGGGGGCGGCGGAGGGGCGGCCGGGCCCCGCTCCCCTCCTGCGGGGTCCCGCCCGCCGGAGCTGTCCAGCGCCGCCGGCTGCTGAAGGCGCGGGGCTCCGCGGAGCCGCCCCGGTCCCTGGCAGGGGGAGCGAGGGAGAGGCGGCCAAAAGCGAGAAGCGAAATCCCAAGGCTGACATTCCTCGCCGGCACACAACAGAGTAGTGCAAAGCCTGGTAGGTCAGCGGTGAGTCGGAACTCGCTTCATCATCCCAAGGCTCGTGAGGAGAACAACAGCCAGAGTGAGACACGCGAAGAGACACGAGCTGCCGGGGGAGGTGAAGTGAACCGTCTGCCTTAGGGCATCACGAACATCAGAGTCAGCAACCAGCGAGTCAAGGTGTGGGCTAGTGAAGCAATTACCAGGGACCACTGTCTGTCCATTAACAGGGGTGTGGGACCACACGGCCCTACATCCTCTGTGAGGCCGTGATATTTTCACAGGAGCCAGCTACCTCCCTATTGCCCTTGTCTGGGTTTACCCGTCCCTGACTGAGACCAGCCTCGTCCCACAACCCAGCACGGCAGTCCCCACCATGTCCTGTTTTAGTTGACCCTATTTCTAGACTATTCACTCTCCTCAATTAGTGGATGAGAGAGTTAAGGGTCAACCAGACCGTGGTTTAAATCCTGCCGTGGAAGGTTCTGCTCTCATATGGATGGAGCAGGAGGTAGTTAATGTGATTTATTCAGATGCTTTCTGATCTTTCCTGCAGCTGTAACTATTGGTTATAAAAACATAATTTTTATGGCAATTAATTCTCTAACTCAGGCAAATATGACCACTTCCAAGCACTCCTGCCAAACCCCTCCCCCACACAAAAGAGAATCACAATTTTCAGGTCCAGTGTCTTGGGATCTCCAAGGCCCAGAAGCAATACTAAACTGGGAATATCCCCTCTCTGGCAGTACACAGTCCTTGTATTTAATCCAGATAATTTGAGAGATAGAATATATTAAACCTGGCAGTGGCTTTTATTAGTCCCCAGTGCAATTCTAGGAAGGGATTCCACATTTCAAGGCAAAAAAGAAGCACTTCTACTGCCAGCAATTAACAACCGGTAGCACATCAAGGCTTGAACATCCAGAGGCCAGCTCTTATTAGATGAGTTTCCAGGAAGGATGCAGAAGAGGCATCCTAAGTGAATGTAGCCCGTCACCTGCCCCATGATTTATAAAAAGAATTCAACTCCACAAATGATGCTTTGGATCCCTCCCAGGGAGAAGTGCTCTATATAATAATGTTACAGAGGGTTTTGCAGGTCCAGCCTGAGTCCTCCACTGAGCCCCACTGCACCCTTTGTTGAATTAATAATAGCCCAAAAATCAGCCATCACATTGCCTCGCTCACACAGTGGTGAGCCCTAAGGACATATTTTGTTTAGGCTGCTCCCTGTGCACTGAGCATCCTTCACAGCCATTCCACACTAGTGATTTTTTACATCTCCAAATACTGCTAGGAGCACAATTTCCCACTCAGGCTCCAGATGGGACCCAGGAGATACCGAATGTGAGTGGCTGCTCTAAAACAAAGTCACACATGGTCAGGAGGAACTCAGACCAGGAAATCCCCACTTGCCTCTTGTGGCCAGCTATTCCAGCTACTACAAAAAAGGTGTTCGGGCATTAGTTCTGACTTCCACTTGCAAATATTTCAATATTTGCACTTCGCCTGTCCTACTGAACAGACAGACAAGACCTAAGACTCAGAAATAAGAAGAGGACCTGAAAATAAAAAGCTTTTGCCTCCCTCACCAGTCAGGCAGAAGTACTGAGCAGCTCTGCTAGCCAGGGGAGGAGAGAGAGCATCATAATTTTTTGCTGGGCAGCAGGAACGTGCTGGTGAATTAACCATGCCCTCAATTCTATAGGGAATGGTAAGTAATTTATGCCCTAAGGAGCAGGGCGTTGCTGCATGCAGGGAGGAGAGGGAACAGGGCTGTGCATTCAGATCACATTCAATGGGGGCTGTCAGACCTCTTCCATCTAAACCCCTTCATCGCACTATTATTTACCAAGCCCTGTTTGTTCTCGGAGGGGGTTTACAAACGGAAGGAGAAGAGGTCCAAGTCCTACAGTGCTCGCTCCATGGCAGCAGGACCACCAAAGTCCAGTGGAGATGCAGGTGCCCTGAACTCTCTCCATCAGGCAGAGGCACAAGGGACTGCACTTGGTCTCAGGGGATGGAGGCTGCAGGGACTCAAAGAGGACCTTGGTGAGTGAGGAGGGCACTGCACAGATGCAGAGAGATTGATCTGGGCACAAAGCCAGCGAGGCAGAGGACAGCTGTTGGGAAAATCTGGGCAGCAACAGGAGTCAAAGGGAACCGTGGTGAAGGGGGATGAAGTTTGAAGGTCAGGATTCAAGGGCTCTCTGGTCTCACAGGAGCTGAGAGAAGCAGCGCCTTGCATTCACTGAGCTCTGTGTGACAGTCCTAGTGGCAGCCACAGCCCGGGTGCTGATGGAGGGAGCAGCAATCTGCCCCAGGCAGCCCCCAGAAAGGGACTGGCTCCCTGTGGAGGCCTTGGGAGAGCTTTGTGCCTGTTTGGGGCAGCTGCCTCCATGGTTCAAGCCAGGAGGAGGCTGTGGGTCTGTATGCAGGGCAGAAGGGATGTCTCCTCCTCTGCAGGCTGGAGCAATACCACTGCAGGGAGCAGCCAGGCAGGCCAGCAGTGCACGGAAAAAATCTCAGGCACAGGATGCAGCCTTTCAGAAACACCTTTAGATATCCCATCTGGGTAGTGATCTGAGAGGGACTGCTGCTATTTGGGCTCCACTTGGGCCATGGCAGCCCAGTGACATTAACAAAGTCACCTGGGAGCACCAAAGCCCCAAACGTCTACAGGTATCACCCCTCACCTCAGTTTCTACTGCTGTCATCTGCTGGCACAAAGGTAGGAATCGAAAACCATGATGATTTTCCAAAACTTCCAAGCAAAAGAAAAGCTGCAATTACATGCAAATGGAGGAGGTTCACTAACCTGCTGCTGAGGATTGGGTCCTGCCCTGTGGCATTTCCCCAAGGGCTGCTCTCAGGGCTGGCACACAGGAGCTGGGCAGGGAGACTCTGAGCTGAAAGTTCAAGATAATGTCTCCAGAACTGAAATCCCACAGCTTTGCCACAGCTTCACATCCTCCACAGACCCGGCACGGATGCCAGCCCACAGAGGTCAGGAGTTACAAGCTTCCTCCAGGCAAAATACACGTGCTACAGATGTCCCAGGACAAGGGCAACTGGATTGTGATCACATATAAACAAATTTCCATCTTAACCAGCAACAAGACTAACAGGAGCCTCCAGAGATTGCAAATACCAGGCCTAACATACAGAGCTGGTCTCTGCAGGAGGCTGTTGTGCCCCATGTGTCATGCAAGAAGGAATGTGCAGGATGGAGTGACTGCTTGAGACACTGGGCTAGTGCATGAGAAGCAAAGTACTAACTTAACTCTCTTATTTCTGCAAATTCCCCAGACTGGATCAGAGTGAAAAGTCAATCTTTTAATATCCTTTGTTTCATATCATCTGAGGTATAATAGTAGCACTCAGAAGGAAATGGCTCTGGAGATAAGTGAAATTCAGTCTTTACATCCTTTTAAAAGCTCTCAGGGGTAGAGGTCATGAGTGGGGAAATGCCCAACAGAATTATCTAATCAGGGCTGACACTGAGCTGCTTGTAGTCCAGCTCCATCTGCTTTGATTTTTTTTTTTTAAAGGGTGTTAAACCATGGAGAAAGCTGTGCATTTACAGCTATGAAAGCAGCTGCCCTGTTGCAGGACCTCACCATGTCGAGTTCTGGCTGTGAACAAGCAGGTACCGGCTCAGGGACACCGAGGGTGCTGCGATGCTGCCGCGGCAGCAGGGTCGGCTGCAGGATGCCCAGGCACCAACAGGCTCCTGCTGCTGGGGGAGAGGGTTTGCACCAAGCTGATGAATTCATTTCACAGGAACAAGCCCAGGTCCTGCCTGCACAGCACACACGGGGAGCCCGTGCTCACCGCCACTCACCCTGATGAGCACTGACACGCTCATCTGCTCTGTGCCAGGCTCGCCTGCCCTTCGCCCAGATGCTGGTTTTCCCAGCGCTGGGGCTACCTCCTGCACCAAGCCAGAGCCCAGCCTGTACCTCCCGCTGCACCTGAGATGACACAGCTCCTCCAGAGCAACCTGGGGGTACTTCTAAGGTCGAGGCCAGACAGAAACCCACTCCTGAGGTTCCCTGATGGAAGGAGGGGATGAGTCTCGGCTCTGCCTCTGCTGGAGAGCAGGTGTGTGGAGCAGAGAGGTGCTGGCATCTTCCCTCCAGGTTGCTCCTGGCCCCCCAGAGACCCCCTTGGCTTTCACCTGGCTGTGCCCAGGGAAGCCACCTCACAGCCCTCCTATTCAAAAGCAATGCATTGCATATCCCTTCCCAGACTGAAGCCTGGCTCCCACCTGGCCCGTGAGATGTTGGGCTTTTCTGACATCTCAACACCAAGTCCATGCTTTGACCTATCCCTTCCCTTCTCAAGGGGAGAGGTACCACACTGCTGCCAGGGCTGGTCCCATCCTCACAGATCCCTGTGCTCATCTCTCTTTGCTTTCCTGGGCTTTACATGGAGGCCAGAGCTGAGGGTGCTTGGGAGCATCAACAGAGCTGCAGAGCCCTGAGGGAGAGCTGATCCCTCAGGGCTCCCACAGGCTGGGACAGGGAAAGGGAGCAAAAGAAAACAGAGGATGGAAACTTTTGGAGGCTGGAGAAGTTCTTGGTCAGAGACGAATCGCCCTTCCTTTTAACTGGGCTGGATAAAGTAACTCTCTCTGCACTTTTTGTCACCTCCTGCAAGAGCAGCCTGTTGGCTGACATGGTTTGGGCAGGGGGAGGACATCACCCAACAGCGTGCCTGCATGAAGGGGAGTGACGGGCTGAGCCTGGCCCCTGCCCTCCTGCACAGCTCAAAACGTGGCATCAATGATGCAGGGAACGATGCTGGGGCTGACTTTGGAGCTTGCAGGTGCCCGCACCCCCTGCCTCAGTCCCATCCAGCCGGGCACCAGCTGCCGCCTGCATCCCTGTGCTCAACTCCCAGCCAGCCTGGTGGCCTGCAGGCCAGAGCAGCCCTTCTCTCCAGGCTGCCTACCTGAACTGGGCCGTTTTGGTGGCATGAGCAGGCTCTGAGGCCACGGCAGCAGAGCCCCTGCCCCACAGCTGCACCTCGGCACTGGCTCAAAGCACCGCGGCCAGCCGGAAACAGGGAACACGGGACTTGAAAGGTCCCCGGTCACAAGGATCTTTGGCAAAACCACTGAAGTGCCCAAAGTGTAATGTGAACACAAGCAGCTACTGAAGGTTTCATCTTTGTTTTGGTGCCTTTTTTTTTTTTTAAAGAGTAGCTTAAATAGGGACTGGAAAAAGCCTTTACTCAGTAGAGAAGGAAGAAAGCTTCCCAAACAGAAGCTCTGTGGAATCTAAGTTTCCATTTAGAAATCATTAAGGCCAGGGTGTTCAAACTTGAAAGTTAGACATCCTGTTCCAGGCTCAGCCCACTAAAATAAGTGACCCAATTTGCAGAGGTGCTGGGCTTCAGTAGCTTCTCTTTGACCTGGCAGTACCAAATAAAATTGACTTGATTCCTTTTTTCACAGGAAGAGTTGTTATTATCTGAAAGAGTCACATGCTTTTATCTTCCTCTCAGACAAATACATATGTATAGGGGAAAAAAAGTGCATAAGGAACAGTGTTAAAATAAAGATTTCTTTGGTTCTTACAATTCAAATACCCAAATTTCTTCTTTTGGGTAAGTTTCAGTGCACACCCAGTTAACAAGTGTTAAGAAACCTGTTTCTGTGGGAAAAAAAGCAAACCAAGATCCATCAACAGAGCTTCAAGCTAAATTCTAGTTAATGCAAAGGTGACAAGAAGGTATCTAGGGCCTGGTCCAGGGCGCTCTGAAGCACTGCATGTTCCCAAAAATAATTACACCCTTGGAACAATTCCTCTGCAAGCCCCACCAAGCAAGCTCTGCAAGCTAAACTGTGAAGTTAATTCCAAATTCAGGTATTCTGAACTTGTTAAATGCTGTATTAAAAGTTTTCATCTCTAAGTCCCTGATACATGCTCACAGCATATTGCTGGATTTGCAACGAGGGCCCTTGAGGACTCCCTACATCATCCCATCTTTGCATGTGTTAAAACCAGCTGCGAGCATTAACACAGCCCACTGCACCCACAGTGCTGGCACAACCTCACAGCCAGGGTTACACCCATCCCCGAATCACAGCTGCCAGGCTGAGCCTCAGGCTCACTGTCCCTCCCGCCAGCACGCGGGGTTTGGGGTGGCCGGCAGAGCCCCTTCATCCCCCACACTGAGCTCCTCGTGCCCCAGCACAGAGCAGTGCTGGACCTGCTCCCCCCTGGCACCCAGAGACCACGGTCCCCTTGGAGAGCATCCTGCACCGGGCTGTGCACAGCGGGCGCCCGGCACAGAACCACGGCCCTGATTACGTCCTGATTAGTCTTAATGACTTCCTCTCTCTAAATGAGCATTCACAGCTCTGGAAGGAACGGAAGCTTCTCTCCTCCCATAATAGCACACGACGTGCCGAGGGGCTTACCCGAACAAGGCAACTCTCCAGGAACAGCGACAGCTTCTGCTTTGCTTCCTCCCACCCTCCTCTGCACCCAGGGTACCCGGATTGGGCTTCTGGGACAGCTGTCCCCTGGCTTCCCCTCTCATGCACCCCCCCGTGGGACCGTACACCCTGAGGATGGCCAGCAGATCCCCACTGAATCCCTGGTCAGGACTGGGCTCAGGCAGGTCCCAGTCGTGGTGGAAGAGCTGGTGGAAAGCGCAGTCATGGGGGCATCCCGCCAACAGGGATGACAGCAGGTGCTGTCACAGTGGAGGCTGATGGGCTTCCTGCTGCCCCCAGGTTCTTCATGAGGAGAAACTTCCTCCACACTGCACACACCCCTGCTGAAACATGCCTGTGCTCGGCCCTGCATGCCTCACCAATGCACTCTCCACCTCCTCCTCCTCCTCCAGCAGTGTGGCAGGGCCACATCCTCCCATTTCTGGCAGGTACTTTGCTCTTCTTCCACATGTTGCATTGATGGGGTCTCTCCCACCTGTGTGGCTTCAGACGCTGCCTTTCGAACAGCAGCTACATTTCTGCCACAGCCAGTTTGGACACCAGCTCCAGCACCTCTCCCTCTGCTGCTCCAGGAGTCCCTCCAGCAGCTCCAGACCCCAAGAGCGCAGCTCTAGGGCTGCAGTGTGCGCATCTGGGCTGGCTGGCAGGCAGCAGTCGGTAATCCAGCTGGAGAGGAGCTAAGCTCAGTCCTTCAACTCACTTTTCTAATTCCAGCGTTATCCCTTACTGTATTAAAGGGATGAGTCAGAAAAGCCAACAAGCACAAGTGTACAGCCCCTGTCCAAGGGATTCACGTGCCCAGAGAAAGGGGGGAAAGCCTTACAGGTGAATAAATAAACTAAGGAGAAAAATGTCCTCAGCTGTCCACTCCTAAATGAATTCAACACATTTCATGAAGGAGCACTGCGAACATCTGACCCTCCTCAGTCCAGGGGATGGGTGACAGCAGGACAGGGGATGTTCCAGGGCAGGTGAGGAGAACCAGCTTACTCAGCATCTGTGTGTTAAGGTTTTCCCAGGAGAGGCACAGGGAAGGGGGATGACTTTAAAAAGCTTTATCTAGGCCTTGATTTCATCTGAGGGGCAGGAAAGGAACATCAAAACCATCAGAAAACTCAGCTTCTTCCCAGGTCTGTGGGGCAAGGGGCCGAGGGTGGGTGCGAGGCTGGGTGTGAGGCTGGGCTTGGGGGAAGGAGAGCAGCTCAGTACCTGGTTATAGCAACTCAACTGGGTGATGACGGCAGGATCACCAGATGGAGATGCCCAAGAAACAAGCTGAGAGGTGAGATCAGATGGAGGGGGATATATTAGGAACAGACACGCAGATTTACACATCGTGAGTGAGGAGGTGACAAACAGGTCTGTGGAAGGGGAATCAAACTCTCACGAGTGAGTGGAGTGTGATGAGGAGTGAGGGAGAGGGAAGACTCTGGGACTCCGGCTGGCAGGGGGACAGGCTGGAAGAGATGCTGGAGGTGGAGGGAGGACAGGGGGACCAGCAGTGACCAGAGAGCAGGGGCTGAGCAGAGGGATGGGGCCAGGAACAGACAAGCACTGTGCTCAGCAATGGAGCCAGACGCAAAGGACAAGTTTCACTACAGTTGCAGCTACATTTAGGTTGCCAAAAATACCTTTCACAGATTGGCTGTCTTTAATTAAAAGGATGTCTCCTGTGCTCCTGGCACGATACAGAATTCATCCTGCCATGTGGGGCTCTGTGTGGAAGCTCTGCGGGGGGGGCTTTCCCATGGGACAGCTCCTCCTTGCCTGCATCCTTCCACGTCCTGCCAGTGCTGGGCAGCTCAGGCAGTGGTGCTTCCCTGAAATGCCCCTCCACAGTGCAGGCACAGAGAAAAGAAGGAAAACTTCACCCCCTTCCTGTTTTGGCTTCTCTTCTTCCCTCCAAACACGGAGAACGCCTTCCTCCTCTCTCCTCCTCCACGTTTCAGTGCAAAGATTTAGCTAATTTCTTCTATGAATAGCACGGGAGTAGCCATAGCAACATCACCCTGCCAACCTCACCACCTCCACTGCCTCCATGTCCCCGGCACCCTGTTCCTCTCACCCTCCCTCGCACCTCCCCAGGGAACATCTGGGGCTTAAGCCATTTCCCACAAAGCAACCTGTATTTGGCTTCCTGCTTGCCCCCTTGGTGCTCTCCCTCCTTCCTTCCAGCCATACCTGCTCACCACTCAGAAACCCTGGTCTGAACCCCCACGGTTTCTCCAAGGCTCTTTCCTCCCCCTGCCACCCATGCCCCAAGAGACAGGAGCCCCAAGTCCAACATCAACTGAAGGCTCAGCAAAGGCTCGTGCTTCGGCCAAGATGTGCTGTCCTGTGCCTACCTACTGCAATTAATTGCCCAGGGCATGGGAGGAACTCAACAAGCAACGTTTCTGCATCGAAAACCACCCCTGAAAATCAGTGAAACGCTCACTGCTGATGGCGGGCATGGAAGATCTGTCCCACTCCTCCACCTGCCTGGCCATGAAACACTTCTGCCAGGGGTGGAGGCCACACAAGCCTGGCATGCTCTGGGCATTTGCAGGTGGTCAAGGACTCATTTGCAATGCTGCTCCAACTCCCCTCTGCATCCTTGTGACCACCCCAAGACTGAGAAAGGGACCACAGAAAGGGGGGCAGCAGGACTTTGCATTCCTGGCCAAGGAGGGCCAGCAAACCTAGGGCAGCCCTGGGGCAAAGGGCACTTCCTCACCACATGCCAGGGAACTGCACTGCCCTGGGCTCCTTCCCCAGCCCATGGTCCACATGAAAATGCTGGTGAGACCCTTGTGACGGTCATGGGAGGGGCCTCACTCTGTCTCTGTGCCTGGCACCGGGGTCCTTAGAGTGAACTAAGACTCAGGGCTGGACATTCCCTGTGGGAGGGAAGGGTACTACTTCTGGACCCTCAGCTCTTGGAGCAGTGCTGGGCAAGGGGCTTGGGCATGGCCAGGCAGCTGAGCACCCCTCTCCTGAGAGGCCGTGGGCGTCACTGTGCAGGGGAGAGGAGGGGTTTGAGCAGTCTGCTCCTCTAGTGCTGCACATCAGGGATGTCTCCCTGGATCACACTGCTGTTCCTCCCCCAAAGCCAGGAGTCCTCCTGTCACCCCAGTCTGGCAGGGGAGAAACTGAGTCCCCCACTAGCAAGCAAAGGGGGCCAAGGAGGGCACAGGGCCAGTGGGAGGGACAGTGATGGAAACAATGGAGGACAGCAGTGACATCAAGTGCAGAGATCGGGAACTAATGAACAGGGACCATGGACAGATAAGGGAAAAGAAATGGAAGAGATCTCAGAGGGCAGAAGAAAAGCAAAGCAAAAAAGATATGAGATACCTAGAGCTCAGAGATTTCCTCCCTCCCTCTGGTGAGGATTAGGGGTTCTCAGTTACTGGCATTGCCTGAGCAAGCTAAAATGTGTCCTAGAGAAGGGGAGAGGCAGGAGGAGAGAACAGACGGGGGCTGGAAGTGGGAGGAGGTGCAGGTTGACGCTGGGACCGTGCCGTGTGTTGGGCAGCACGTGTGGGCACGTCTCACATACCGTGGAGCTGCACACAGGGTATGTGAGTATGCCATGATGTCAGAGAACATACACCACCATATGCAACTGTGAGCACGTTTCTGGTGGCAGAGCATGAGAAAACGCTTCTCTGCTTGCGTGAAGAAGCAAGGGGAGAAAAAAGGCTTAAATGAGAGGTGGTGAAGCTCCCCAGGAGGTTAACAGATCCCTGCTTACCCGGGAAAGCCTCCTGACCTGTGCACCCCTTCCCACCTCAGCTGCTGGGAGTGCTTTCAGGGACAGCGAGCTCATTTAAAGGGGCAGCCCTGAAAAATGGCAGCCCTGCCTCCAGCCAAGGCTCTCCTGGACACAGAGGCAGCCTGTGAAGGAGGTTGCTTTTCATCCGCAATATCCAGCCAAATCTACCCAGAGCCCAACATCTCCCAGCCTCCCAGAGCCAACTGGACCTGCTTGCCTGGTCACAAGCCATGCCTAGATGTTTCCATGTTACCACCTTTTGTCCCTCTGCCCACCACTGGACTGGGAGGAACACGGATTCCTCAGGGCTCAGGCACTTTGCACCCTCGGATCAGGAGGAGAGCGTTGCCGAGGTATTTGCTGCAAAGCTTTACTCACGGCGTACATTTGCTCCACACCAGGGAGCAACGCTGCCTGCTCTGATACAGGCACTGCACATACCACACACGTCATATTCTACACGCAGACCCCGCTATGCTCACATAGCCTCAAACACTGGCATCCTCTGTTGCTTGCAATGCCGCGAGGAGCTTTTGATTTTCTCTTTTTCTTTTTTTTTTTTTTCATGTTCAGAAAGGCAAAGGCAGAGCAGAGATTCCCAACGTGGACGACTTTCCGAGCAGCCCAAGCTCCATGGCAGCACCACAAAGAGACAATGATTTCTCTTCCACCATTGCAAAAACATGAAAGGCTCCCCTGCCCAGCCTGCCACGGCAGCAATGCAGCTGGCATCACTTCCTTCTCACCCTGCTTGCAATCGTCTTACCAGGAATACTGGGCCGGACCTTTCATGCAAGCAGGAGTAGAAAGGAGGGAGCAAACACGCTTTGATTTCCTGCTCCCCGAGCTAGCTGCTTTGGATGGAGGGAAGGAAAGAGATAGTGGAGGAAAGATGGAAGAATGCTTGCCAGGAATTAGCAGGCGAGAGAGAGCTGAGGCTGATTTTGATGCAAAGAGTGGCAGAGAAAGAGACAGAAAGCAGGACCAGGCTCATAAGAAGGTGGCTGGGGTTTTTGGTGCCCTCTGTAAATATCATCTGAGCTATCAGCTATGAATCTAATTATTTCAACCAGAGCTACAGACTGAGACAGTAATGAAGAAAAAATAGAGGAAGGGAAAAAGAGGGTTGTGTTTGCCGAGAGCAGAGGAGGAGAGAATTCCCATTGATTCCCGTGTGTCTGCCTGCTACAGCATCTTGAAATAATAATTAGAAGGATCAATAAGAAATCATGTGAGGTTTGAAGATAATGAATGAAAGAAGCAGAAGAGGCAAACTGAAATGCCTTTCTCTCAAGCAGGGTAAATTGTTTTTCAGGCAGGGTCTAGCCTCCATTTTAATGCTTTGCAAACAGATCCAACCATTTTCTAAGCCGGCTTGTAGGTTCAAAACAAGACTGGTCTCTCCATTTAGGGGAGAGAGACACAGCCCGAGAACGGGTCCTGGAGAACGCTAATAAAATGAATGTGTGTGGGAAGAAATGGAGGCAGTGAAGTGGGGCAGAATGCACACAGCACGCCAGCGACCAGAGCAGGGTTACGTAATAATCTCGGGGAGCAGGGACGTAGCAGCAGAGCGAGGAAACCACAACTCAATGGAGAGTGGGTGACAGTTCGGAAGCGCTGGCAAGCAACACCGCGAACCCACGGGGCTGCCCAGCGGGCAGCACGCACCATGCCCGCTAAATACAGGATGATGGGATGCCCTTGATGCTGCCAGGGCTTCAGGCAACGGCATCGTAAGCAGCGAGCACCTCAGGTGGGGTGTCCAAAATACATCGCGCCCGACGACCACCTTGCGCCAAGCAAGATTCATTTGGCCCCGTTCGGCCCTGGGAAGGCTGCTCCAACGCTGAGCTCCGACGCCGGGCAGGACCGCAGCAGCCAGCCCGAACAACGGCAACGCCAACCCGACCCACTCCGACGGCCAACCCGAGCGACGACGACGGCCAACCGCAACAACGCCGGCATCCAGCCCCAGCAGCGCCAGCATCCACCCCGGCTGCCCGCGACGCCCCCGGAGTGATGCTGCCCCGTGCCAGAACCCCGCCACGAACCCTGGGTTACCCCGACAGCCGCCCGCCCCGTCGCGTCCCGCACCGGGGAGCCGGTGCCCGGGGCTGGCCCGTACCTGCTCGTACCAGTCGCGGCTCGAACACGTGCACTCGGGCCACCAGCCCGGGCCGCTCCCGTTCACCTTGGCCGCGCTCTTCCCCGGCGCCGGCGGCGGCGGCTTCAGCGCGGCGGGGTCGCGGGCGGGGGGCCCCAGCTTGGCCTTGCCGCGGGCGGCGGGCGCGGCCCCCCCGGGTGCGGGCAGGGTC